>JAGPOW010000797.1:25514550-25528918 GCA_030014935.1 Caiman crocodilus | reverse complement strand
ATAAGTTCATCACGGGGGCACAGAAGGGAATTGGTGAGGTTTTATTCACCAAGGTGCCCCTGGGGGTTACAAGAAATAATGGCCACAAGCTAGCAGAGAACAGATTTAGACTGGACATTAGGAAGAACTTCTTCACAGTTATAGTGGCCAAGGTCTGGAATGGGCTCCCAAGGGAGGTGGTGCTCTCCTCTGCCCTGGGGGTCTTCAAGAGGAGGTTAGATAGGCATCTAGCTGGGGTCATCTAGACCCAGCACTCTTTCCTGCCTATGCAGGGGGTCAGACTCTATGATCTAGTGTCCCACCCTAACATCTATGAATCTATAAACCTACTCTCCAACAGCTTGTGGCTGTTATTCCTTGTTATCCTGGGGGACACTAGGGGAAACATGGTCTCCCCCAAACCTTTCTGGTTCCCCTAATCAGCTGGGCAATGTTTTATTGCTATATTTACAATGTTAAAGCAATTTGGAAGCCTACCAGTGTCTCTATCATCATAATGCAATAAATCCTAAATATCTCTATGTTTTGATATTTGCTTTTGGTTTCCTTTTCACATGGTAGGTGTGTAATGGGGGCATGTGGGATTTGGAGGAGTGAGTGGGGGGATTTGGGTGAGTGTGTGGGTGGGTGAGGGGGGATGCGGGTCAGTGTGTGCGTGGGTGAGGGGGTACTGTGTGCAGGGGCTGCTTAGTAGGGGAACAAACGGGGCTGGAGAAGAGCAGGGAAACGAGCAGGCGAATGGAGATGAGTTGGGGAATGAACAGGGGGCAGAAGCTGAATGGGGGGATGAGCAGGGGGTTGGAGACAAGCAGAGGAGCAATCGGGGCTGGAGACAATTCAGGGATTTCCCCAGTTGGCCCCAGCATCCTGATCACTCCCCTGCTCAGCTCCTGCCCTCCCCGATTGCTCCCCTGCTGGGCTTCAGCCTCCAGCACCATCCACAGCTTACTGGCAGGGAGCAATTGGGGTGCCCAGGGCCTCGTGGCACAGCTGCACCTGTGCGGTGCGGGGCAGCGGGATTTGGACCTGGCTGCCTGGTACCCATGCTGCTGCTGCTGCATCGTGCGGGTGTGGCCCAGCTTGGCAGGCCACCGCACACTGTCGGGCAGCTCAGGGGTGCTGCAGCTGTCACCTGGGGCTTGGCACCACTCAGCCCAAGCGGGCCCAAGCTGCCAGACAGCACGTGGTGCCCTGCCAAGCCAGGCCCCACCTGCACAATGTGGCAGCGGTAGTGCGGGTGGCAGGTGGCCAGGGCCAAGCCTCCATGCTCCTTGCAGGGGCTGTGTCATGTGTCTTTGAGTGCCCCTCACAGCCGCTGCTCTGGCTGATGAGCGTGGGTCAGATGGGGGAACGAGAAGGGGCTTCAGGCAGGGAGATGGACTCGATGATCTTCTGAGGTCCCTTCCAGCCCTGATGTCTATGAAATCTATAAGAATGAGTGGGAAGTGAGGAACTCCAGCTATCTGGCCTACTCCGGGGCTAACCTGAGTAGCCTTGAGCTGCTCCCAGGACTGGCTCTCCATGTGCTGGTCTCCACACCGCTCTGTCTGGCCCCTTGCTATGAATGCAGGTTCAAGCTGCCTCGATGCGGCTCCCAAAGCCTGAGCCCTGTATGCCGATCTGCACAGCACTAGGGCGAAGAAGGGCTCTGGGTGGAGGCTGTCTTCGAGCTTTTCCCTCTCCACTGTTCCTTGCCACATATCCTCCTGTGGCTCACACTGCTCCTTTTATACCCTCAAGGGTCTCCAACCCCTGAAGTCCAGCTGCCTCACCATGCTGGAGCAAATAGGAGCAGGGCAAGGCTGCAGCGGTGGATCAGACCCAGGCTCTGTCCCTGGTAAGTAGGGATGTGGGGGTGGAGGGAACTGTGTAGGGGTAAGGAAACTGTGGGAGTGGTGGGGGCCCTCCCCCTGTTCCCCTTTGCCTCCCCTACATGGTGCATAGCCACCCTGCAGCAGTAGTGGCTATCGGGGTGCTCATGGCCTCTCCTGGAAGGGATTCCTGGCTGTGTGGTGCTTCCTGATACTGGGGCCTGCACGTGGCACAGGGCACTGGCCTAGCCCCCTGGCACATGTTCTCAGGCAGGACCGGGCCACTCATGCTGTTATACGCTGCTCTTGGCACCGCAGGCAGAAGTCACACACCCTTGGGCCAGGTTGGGTCCTGCCTCCATGTGCCTCATGTGCTGCCGGGCCAGGTCAGCTCCATGCAGCAGAACTGACCCACTAGCGTGCAGCTTTTGCTTGTGGTGCTGGAAGCCCCCAGTGACAGCAAGAGGAGCCTAGATCAGTTCAAGGGCACATGCCAGTGGCTGGGCCAGCTCCATGTGCAGCTTCCAGTCTCAGGCAGTGCTGCATGCTGCCAGGGGGCTGTGCCTGCAGTGGGTCATGAGCTCCCCAATGGCTGCAGAGGGGGGGCTGTGAACTGTGCAGGGAGGCAGGCAAGGTAGGCTTCCAAATTTTGTTAGAATTATAAATATATCAATGAAACATTGCCCAACTGATTTTTCTATATATAGTGACATTTCATTTTAATTGCAGAAGAACATGGATTTTGGGTATTTTAATGAGAGAATTTGGGTTTTTTTATCAGATAATTTGCAATTTTTAAACAGGGAACACCAGCTAGTGAGGCAAGTGGCAGGACCTGGCCAAAGAAGCCTGCCCAAGGCCAGCATTGGGGACCAAGCTGGAGGGCAGATGAGACGGCTGACCTCCTGGGCATTTGGGGCCAAGAGGACATACTTTGACAGTTCAAAGTGGTCCACCAAAAGAAGCAGATCTTCAGGATGATAGCTGCCTAGAAGACAGACTGGGGTCACCAGAAGACATGATAGCAGTGCCACCTGAAGGCCAGCTGTGCAGCCACAGCCCACTGGCAGCTGGCCTAGAGGTGCAGGAGGCTCTGCTGCAGTGCCCATGCCACAGCCCAGACACCTGTGCAGTCCCCATCTGGAGGTGGCAGGCATGCAGCCATGGGGCCACATGTCCAAGGGGACAGATGCTGTCACAGGTAGCAGCAGGTCACAGCCAGGCAGCAGCCCCCACTGCCAGACTACTGCAGTGAGTAGAGGGTGTGGGGCCCACTTTAGGTGAGGGCTACTAAAGCAGTCCAGCTGGCTCAAGGGACTAGTGTCCTCACATACTAGCTGCCTGGGCCTCAGAAGCTCCTGAGGGCAAGTAGACCTGAGCTGCTTGCCAGGCTGAAGATCTGGGAGGAGCTGGGCGGGGTCAGTTTGCCCCAAGTGGCACAGTTTGCCCCACACCAAAGTGCATGTGCAGGCATGTATACTGAGGCACAAATCTCCAGCACAAATTCTATGCTGCTGCTATTTGAGCTGCTGCTACTGCATATGCCTGCATTTGTGGACATACCCCATCCTGACTCCCAGATGAGTGCCCTATTCAGAAATCCAGTAGCTTGCCTAATGGGAAATCTTATTAGCATATTATCTTTCCAGGGCCATGCTTAGCTATTTGACATGACTAATTCCATGAGTAGCTGGGGAAATGGGCTGTTGCAGCCACTTGCATAGTTGAGGGAGATGAATAATCATGTTCAAGCACTGTGTGACCAGTTTGTGTGGGCTAAAGTCATGTTATCCCCAAGCTTTAATGCCGTGTTTGTGACTTAGTTTGGTTTTTTTCAAACTGATTTTTGGTGCTACTGAAGTTGACCCATGTTTGAGACCTGGGACTAGAGATGAATCCATCTTTCAGGTGCCTAGGTGGACTTTATCATTCAAGTGTGATCCCACTCCTGCTCAAGTACTGTGCCTACTTTTGTAACATATCAACACCTCAGCCTTGAGGTTAAGTCAAAAAAGCCAATGAGTAGGAGTGTGCAGCATCCACTGAAGGCCCAATTCTGCTGGAGCTAAACAGCCTGTCGCCTCTTCTTGAGCCCTCTGCTGATTCAGTGGGTACCACTTGGCTTGAGAAAAGGGGCTGGGCTACATGGCTTCCCCATAATTGCATCCTCTGCTCTCTGAATTTCTTTGTGTAAGACACACATCCTAATTTCCAGTAGCCAAATATGGTATTAGTCTTCCAGCTTTAGTTTTCCTTCTGAACAGAAGATTTGTTTTTAAGCTTTCAGGAGCTTGTTTGGACAGTTTCCAGCATAATAACTCCTAAATCTAATCATCATTATTATAGCATGTAGTAAAATATAAAAAAAAAATGGGCTAATGTCTTTTGAGGGGCTAAAAATGCACCAACCTGTGGTTTCTTCTGTTTAGTAAATCCTTCTTCCAAAGACATTGAGAAGTCCTGTTCTTGGCATATCACAAACTGACTCCTTTTTAGCAACATTTGATTACTAAGAGGCAAGTGAGTTTGAAGAGTCTCATAGGTATTATACAAGACAGATTAAGGACGGAAGCTGTTCTCATCAATGTCTGAGAAATTTTTGCTACTCTTTGCCTGAAAAGATTACTGATTTCACCACGTAAGTCACACTTGTCAGAGCTCAGCTTTTTGACTGGACTTACCTACGGGGCAAAGCAAGATTAATAGCAGTGTTCCACCTTCCATTCTATTCTGTGTGATTGCTTCTCTTCCAAATTCAGGTCATGGGTACTGGACATCTGGGGCCTTTGTAAGCACCAGTAGAAATATGATAGCTAGTTCAACAGGCCATGGGCCTGGTTCATCATTGTACAGTATTACTCTGTCAGGTTGCTCTAGTTTGTCTTAGGATGCAGCCAAGTGGAGAATCATGGAATTCCATGGTGTTTTCCCACTTGTGTTGCTCTCAGTGGATGGGTTATGATGTGTGTAGGGAACATCAAACATTTTGCATTCAATTTGCATAGGTATAAATTATGGCAAAAGGTGTGAAAGAGGCCCTTTGATTTCTAATTCAACAAAGAGAATGTCATCCTCTTGATAACTGTTAGTTATGACACACCATCCTTCCCTGGAACCTATACAGAAAATCCTCAAACAATTGCAACCCATACTAGAAGAAAACTCAATTCTAAAAAAGATATTTCCAGAACCACCCATCCTAGCCCATAAACAAGCACTGAACCTTGCTAACTTCACCACCAGAAGCAAACTTCCTATGACCCAAACCACACCAAATGGATCCAGACCATGCCATGACAAGAAATGTAAAACTTGCCAATACATCTCCACCAATCGCACAGTAACTACACCCCACAGAAGAACCATCACCATTCCTGGATCTTACACCTGCACCCCCAGAAATGTAATAGATCTCATCCAGTGTACCAAATGCCCAGATGGAAAATATGTAGGAGAAACCAAACAACAACTGCCTACCAGAATGAACACACACCAAAAATCCAACAAAGACAAAAATATTGAATTACCTGTGGGTACCCACTTCTCATAAGACAATTACTCCCTTTCTGATCTCTCCATCCTAATCCTCAAAGAGAACTTATACTTTGTAGATGAGTCTATGAACTTCACTTCCTAAATCTTCTGGATACAAAAAATCATGGACTTAATATAGACATTGATTTATGACACATTACACTGTGCCTGACATCTAACACACCAGGTAACCTGCTACTGACCACTAGCATTCTTCCACATTTTTCCATCTTTTCTTTCCCTCCCCCCATCTCTATCCCTTGTCTTCCAAATTTCCACGTATTTGCATTTTCACAAAGTATTTGTTTACTTTAGCTTCTTTTCTATGATGAAGAACTCATACAGCAGCAGAGTCTCCCAATGCATGAAGAAAGGTGTTTGTGCCTGAAAGCTTACAAAGAACTTTTTCCCAACTATTTAGTTGGTCTAATAAAAGATATCACATTTACACGAAGAACCTTGTGTGTGAGAGACTACAAATACTGCAGAGCAGTATGGATTAGCAGCTCTGTCTTATCCTGGAAACACTTTAATAAGATTCAATTTTTGTGGGCCTGAAGCAGAAAGTAGAATACTAAAATCAGGATCACAACCAAAGTAGTTTTCCAATTTCTGAGATGGACATTGGATGTATGTTCAATGTGAGCTGCTCAATTTACAGCAGTTGCTTTCCTGCTAATTTTTCAGATACTGAATTAAATGTTCTCTCAGAAGAAATGCAGAGAGAACAGATGGACATAATAGCCACATGACAGGCTGTTAGTAAAGAGAGAGAGGGATAAATCACAGGAAAGTGAAAAGAAGACTGAGCATGCAGAAGGTAGTCAAAAGGAAGGTCAATACCCAAATGTATTTATCAAAAAGCTAATTATTAGGGGTGCACTGATAAAGATTTTTAGGGCCAATGCCTATTTTTATGGAGGCATATCGGCTGACACCAATCCGATTTCCGATATGCAGCCCAGCAACTTGAAGAGCCGTGTCCAGCTGGTAAGTCTGTTGTGGTGGAAGGGGAGGGGGAAGGATAGGGGTGGTGAGGGAGTGGGACCGGGGCAGTGGCTGCCCAGCTGGCGCAGAGTGGGACATGGGATGGAGCCAGGACTGGTTGGGGGGGGTGGGGCGCGGGGATAGGGAAGTGGCTTCTGCTGCTGTGCATACTCTAGGAGGGTATGGGGGAGCGTATACCCCCAGATCTGCATGGGGCGAGGCAGGCTGCCACTGCAGGCAGGGGCTGTGCCGGGCTCTTCTTAGTGGAGGCTGGCCTGGGTTGCACTTGGGGCAGGCAGTGGCAGTGCTGGGAGCAGGGCTATGGGGTGGGGGGCCTGCAGCCACCCCAAAATTCACTGTTGTCCCCCCCAGCCCCCTCTGCCAGCACTGTCGCCACCCACCATGAGCACAGCTGCCCCACTCCCTTCTGCACCGTGGGGACCTTGATCTGCCCCCCATACCCCTTCTGTCCCCCAATCCTTTCCATCACGACAGACCTACCAGCTGCATGTAGCTCTCCATGCTGCCAGGCTATGCTCCTCACTGCTTATGTGCTGCGTTGCAGCTGCACGCATGCACAGGGCACTTATCAACCACATTATCAGCCACATCAGGCTGATTTCTGATACAGTCAATTTTATTTATATCAGTGCCAATCCGATATTGGACCAATGTATTGGTGCACCTCTACTAATTATTGATTGTATTTTTGAGTCATGAGCATTTATAGGAGGTCAGGAATCTTAATATGGACTGAAACAAACTAAGACAATGTATGCATTGCTGCTGTCTATAATCTATAGCCTGGTACAGAAAGAGGGCTTTAAAAAGTATTACAGCAGAGGGTTGTAGGTAGAGTTCTGAACTACCACCTCTATAGGTGAAATAGGTACAAAGCTATTTAAGCCCTGTTCTTTCAGTGCTGTAAGTACTGTGGCACCAGCAGGCTGATTCCTCACAGAGAAGGAACACTTGGCTCCATTCTTTGACTAACAAGGAGTAGTGTTCACCTAGCTTCTGTAAACTCTAAACTAAACCAACAAAAAGAATGAAGAAGAGTCAGTTGTGACCAACCAACACACTTTAAAACACCGTTGGCTTTGTCAACACTAGATACTAAGAAGGTTTCTAAAGCATGTTCATTTAACATATTAGCTGAGGCATTTGTCACATTCACCTCATTTTTCCAGCCTAGGTGAGTCAAAAGGACATTCTTTGCCTACTCTTTCTCAACCACCAAAACTAATTGTGAATGGGCGTTAAGGAGAAGGCAAGTTCATGGGGGAAATGTGCTCACATGCCTAGATAAAAAAAAGATGCTAGGAAATGTGTCTCCACTTTTTGAATTCAGTATCATGGAGTGCTTCCTCCTATCGTTTATTCCAGTTTTAAACTCCACACAGTAGTACTAACCCTAAATGTTCAAAAGCCTGAATGAGGCCCTGAAAATCAGGAAGTATCAGGCAGAACTTCTCACCATTGGGGCTTCCACCCAGGTCCAGGTTTGGTGGTGTTGGGACTTCAGGTTGCAAATTCCTTTCAGAAATGGCCAGGTTGGGGGGTGCCTGCAGTGTGAGCGATGCCTCCTGGTGATGTCTTTCAGGGAAGAGGGAAGGAAGCTAAAGGAGGAGGCTGGTGAGGTTCTGAAGCATCGTCCACCATGTGGAGTTCATTGATTCAGTGCTGTAGGAGACCTCCAGGACTATGAAGGAAGAATTAGCAGATGCAGGCCTAGAGAAGGAAGGGGACATGGACTCCCAGGATGGTGGAAGCTGGAAGCTTGTGACCCCTGGCAGCAAGCAGAAATCTTCCCTTCCATCTACAGAAATGAATCTGGAGAACAGATATGTAGCCTTGGCAACAGAGAGGGAGGGCACATTCCATTGGTGGAGGAAGACAAGCCAGGCCTCACCAAGGTGGGAAAGATCCACCACCAAGAAGAAGTTCCCTTCTTCAGGGGACAGAGGAAGCCATCTGCTGACCTGACCTGTTGTCCCAGGAAGTCTGCTGCTTGCCCAGAGCCCAGATCTGAAATGTCACAGAGGGATTACCAAGTTTTGTCGGGCCCTCTGACTACTACTCCATGCTGCTTATCCATGTAGGCACCAATTATACTGTCAGGGGAGACCCTAAACAGATCAAAAGTGACTATAGGGCTCTGGGTATAAGGATAAAGGGGTCTGGGGCTCAGGTCATGTTCTGTTTGATCTTTCCAGTCAAAGGAAAGGGCCTGGGCAGGAACAGGTGCATCCTGCGGATCAATACTTGGCTGTGCAGGTGGTGTTGCTAGCAGGGATTAAACTTCTTTGACTATGGGATGTTGTTCCATGGAGAAGAATTGTTGGGAAGACATGGGATCCACCTAACAAAGAGAGGGAAGAGCATCTTCATAGACAGGCTCGCTAACATAGTGAGAAGGGCTTTAAACTAAGTTGTCTAGGGGATGGAGACCAAAGCCCTGAGATAAGTGAGGAAACAGGAGACCTGGAGGAAAAGCAAGCAGGAGGGGGCAACAGGGAAGTGTTCTCATACTTCCTGAGAAATCAGGGCAATTGACTAGTTACCTCAGGTGCCTGTACACAAATGCACAGACCCTGGGAAACAAGCAGGAAGAATTGGAAGTCCTTGTATATTCATGGAAGTATGATATGATTAGAATAACAGAGACTTGGTGGGAGCTCACATAACTGGAGCACTGTCATGGATGGGTACTAACTGTTCCAGAAGGACAGGCAGGGAAGAAGAGGAGGAGGAGTTGCACTTTATGTAAAAGAGCTGTACGATTGCTCAGAGCTGCAGTATGAAACTGTTGAAAGTCTCTTGGTTAAGGTTAGAAGGGAGAGCAACAAGGGTGATGTATTGGGTGTCTGCAATAGACCACCAGGCTAGGAGGAAGGAGTGAATGAGGCTTTCTTGAAACAGCTAGTGAAAGTTTCCCAATCACAAGCCCTGGTTCTCATGGTTCTTCAATCACCCTGACATCTGCTGGGACAGCAATGCAGGAGTGTGCAGGGGATCTAGGAAGTTTTTGGAGACTGCTGGGGACAGCTTGTTGGTGCAAGTGCTGGGGCAGCCAACTAGAGCCTATGCTTTTCTTGACCTGCTGCTCACAAACAGGGAAGAATTGGTGGGGGTCATAGTGGTGAATCGCAACTTGGGCAGCAGTGACCGCAAGATGATTGAGTTCAGGATCCTGAGGAAAGGAAGGATGGAGAGCAACAGAGTAAGGATCCTGGCACCGGAAAAACAGACTTCAACTTGTTTAGGGAACTCATGGGCAGGATCCTCTGGGAAGCCAGTCTGAGGGGGAGAGGAATCTAGGAGAGCTGGTTGTACTTTAAAGAAGTCTTACTGAGGGTGCAGGAACAAACCATCCCAATGCACAGAAAGACTAACACATATGGTTGAAAACCAGCTTTGCTTAACAGGGAACTCTTCAGTAAACTAAGTCACAAAAAGGAAGCTTATAAGAAATGGAAACTTGAACAAATAAATAGGAAGGAATATAAGAGCATCGCTTGGGCGCTCAGGGATGAAGTCAGGAAGGCCAAAGTGCAATTGGAGTTGCAGCTAGCAAGGGATGTGAAGGGTAACAAAAAGGTTTTCTACAAGTATGTCAGTAACAAGAGGAAGATGAGGGAAAGTGTGGGTTTCTTACTGAGTGGAGAGGCAACCTTGTGAGAGAGGATGCAGAAAAGGCTGAAGTGCTCAATGCTTTTTTGCCTCAATCTTCACAGGCAAGGTCAGCTCCCAGCTCCCAGACTACTGCACTAGACATCATAGTTGGGGGAAGAGGTGCACAGCCAACAGTGGCAAAAGAACAGGTTAGGGACTATAGAGAAAAGCTGGATATATAAAAGTCCATGGGGCCAGGTGGGATGCACCCAAGGGTGCTGAGGGAGTTGGCTGATAATATTGCAGAGCCACTGTCCATCATCTTTGAAAACTCATGGTGCTCAGGAGAGGTCCTGGATGATTGGAAAAAGACAAACACAGTGCCAATATTAAAGGGAAAAAGGAGGATCCAGGGATCTACAGACTAGTCAGCCTCACTTCAGTTCTTGGAAAAATCATGAAGCAGATCCCCAAGGAATCCATTCCTAAGAACTTGGAGAAGAAGGTGATTAGGAGCTGTCAGTATGGATTCACCAAGTACAAGTTATGACCTACCTGATTGCTTTCTATGAGGAGGTGACTGGCTCTCTGGATGTTGGAAGACTAGTGGATGTGATATACCTTGATTTTAGCAAGGCTTTTGATACAGTCTCCCATAACATTCTTCCAAGCAAGCTAAGGAAGTATGGGTTGGATGAATGGACTGTAAGGTGGACAGAAAACTGGCTGGAGCATTGGGCTCAGACAGCAGTAATCAATGGCTTGATGTCTAGTTGGCAGTCAGTATCAAGTAAAGTGCCTCAGAGGTCAGTCCTGGAGCCGGTTTTATTCAATGTCTTCATCAATGACCTGGAAGATGGCATAAAGTGCACTTTCGGCAAGTTGGCAGATGACACCAAGCTGTGGGGAGTAGTAGATATGCTGGAGGGAAGGGCTAGGATTGACAGTGACTTAGACAAATTGGAGGATTGGGGCAAAAGAAATCACATGAGGTTGAACAAGGACAAGTGCAAAGTCCTGCACCTAGGACAGAACAATCCCATGCACCAGTACAGATTGTGGGCTGACTGGCTGGGAAGCAGCTCTGCAGAAAAGGACCTGGGAGTTATGGTGGATAATAAGCTCAATGTGAGCCAACAGCCTGCCTTTGTTGCAACTATGGGGCAATCAAAGCTTTGTTGTGTGCCTTTGGGCCCCCGACTACATAAAGGATGTGGACAAATTGGAGAGAGTCCAATGGAGGGCAGCAAAAATGTTGAGGGATCTGGGGGATGTAACTTATGAGGAGAGGCTGAGGGAACTGGACTTGTTTAGCTTAGATAAGAGGATACTTAGGGGATTTGATAGCAGCTTTTGACTACTAGAAGTGGGGTTTGAAAGAGGATGGAGCTAGATCATGGATGACAATTATTTTGGGCGCAAGGCCGCTTATTGAGTTTTGGCAAGCCATTGAGGGCTGCATGACAGGCAGCCCAGAGCAGATTAATTTTAATTTTCAAATTGTTTAGGGACCCCACAGGCCACCATGGCTTGGTGGGCTGCATCTGGCCCGGGGGCCGCATTTTGCCCACCCCTGAGCTAGGCTGTTCTCAGGGGTAGCAGATAACAGAACAAGGAGCTATGGTCTCAAGTTGCAGAAAGGTAAGTTTAGGTTAGATATTAGGAAAAAAAATTCTCAATAGGAGGGTAGTAAAACACTGGAATGGGCTACCCAAAGAGGTGGTGGAATCTCTATCCTTGAAGGTTTTTAAGACCTGGCTAGACAAACCTTTGGCTGGTTCTGCTTTGAGCAGGGGGTTGAATTAGATGACTTCCTGAGGTCCTTCACAACCCTAATTTTATATGATTCCATAATTCAAAGTATGTTATGGATTGTGAGGGTTTTTGTTCTAAATATATAATAAATATTTGCCTGTCTGCACTTACCTGCTGAGTTCTGAGCCTCTAGTTTGTACTTCAAGCATTTTTCTGGAAGCTGAAGGGCAGAAACTGATTTTGTAAAGAAATGGAAGTTGAGATTCTTACCTGATCACATGCTTGCTGCAGCTTTAAAAGAAACACCAACTATCAAAAGGCTCAGTACAGCACAATCCCCATACAATGGACTCTACCAAAACTGCTTGATTTATTCTGATAGAAGTAACTGAAGAATCAAGCCCAAAATTTATGCACATAAGTAGTAATTGTGCATTATTAAATGCCCCGTCTTGTTCTGTTCCATTGCATAGGTCGTATTAGGTTCCACTATCCAACCAGTTGCCATAGCACTAGTTACAAAGGCATCCAGAGTGCAGGTACCTTGAAAGAAAAGAAATCTGGAGTGTGTATTTATTTAGGCCTTGTGCAGCTTTTCTTAATGAGATGGTGATTGTGATGGACTGTCTGGTAGGGGTGTGTGAAGTGGGCCCTAATTGATTCAGATTCGGCCTGAATCAGGGACAGTGATTTGACTTGTTGATTCAGATCACTATCCCTGATTCGATTCAGCTGAATCTGAATCTAAAAATTTGATGCTGATTTGCAGAATCAGTGATTCGGCCATAGACACAGCATTAAATGTTTTTCCTATATACCTCGAGGTACCAGGAGCAGCTTGTGAACTCTGTGATGCTAGGGTGCATGCAGCATCCCACAGGAGTGCCAGAGGCCCCCACTTGCTCAGTGGCAAACACAGAAGTGGAACAGAAGTACTTCCAGTCCACTTCCAGGTCCACCAGGGGGCATGCTGGGGGTCCACACTTCCCTGTCTCAGTGACTGACTGTGGAAGGACCCTGAGTCCCCCCCGACCCAGCAGGCACCAGTTGCCAAGCCAGGCAACTTGGGCACCCCCCTGCATGCTCCCTGGTGGACCTGGAAGTGGACCAGAAATGCTGCCAAGCATGCTGGGGAGCCCCCCATGCTTCTGTGGGACACTCCATGTATCCCAGCATCTCAGCATTCACAAACTGTGCCTGGTACATCGAGGTATGTAGAAAAAGCATTTAGAGCTGTCTCTATGTCTGAATCTCTGAATTTTTCTGAATTTCTCCAAATTGATTTGGAGGGTTCCGATTTGATTCAAAGAGATTAAAGTGTCCTCTGATTCGATTCAGATTCAGAGATTTGGCCACTGAATTGGGCTGCATCTCCACTGAATTGAATCAGGGAATGAAGCTTCATGCAGCCCTACTGCCTGGTTGGTCATCATAGGGTAAAACATGTGGCTCAGACTCTTTCAAGCAAAGCAACACATCAGCCTTTTTGCCACATTACATCCATCTCTACCATGGCTTGCTGAACACATGGGTCCCGCTTTGCTACTAAGATATCTCCAGTTTTAATCACTGCTTTTTTTCCAGGCTGTCCTGGTAATCTGCTTTGCCTATGTAGAAACAAAGTATATCTCCAGAAGTACATTCTACTTTGCCTTGCAGGGGCACACAGGACCTCCATTCATTTCAGTAGGCAGAAATGGATCCTCTGTTGCCCAGGAAGAATTAAGCTCTTCAAGACATCTGCTTATTTTGAATTTCACTCCCTTCTGATCAGTTAAGACATCTTAGCAGAACATATGACCAGGGAAGGGAGACATCTGCAGGAGTGATGAACACATCTATCTAAAAGCCAGCACTGACTTCAGTAACAAGGTCTTTCTCTATAAACAGTATATTAGTTAGAGAATGTGTCCAGGTCATGCAAGACTTGAACCCACATCTCCTTTTTCCTAAGTACTATACTATGGGGCAATCAAAGCTGCAAGCTCTCGCCCTCTTTTTCCCTTGGAGCTGGACAAGTCCCTTCCTTCATGCCAGAGGGTCTTTTTCACTCGCATGAACTTCTTTCTGTCCATGATCCTCCATTTCCTTCCTCCCGTCATGCATAGCCAGGAACTGTTCCTTCCCTGACCCCATACTCTGTGCTTCGCCCTTAACCCACCCCAGCACATCCCCCTAATCTGCTATCAAAGATAGAATACTAGGATAGACAGACAAGGAGTACAAAATTTTGAGTAGTGATTTTGGTTGCTTCTGGAAGTTAGTCACTTAACTTCCTGACTAGATGTGTATCTTTGTAGTATTTCAATATCTAAACTCTTGCTCTTCTAAATGTTTAAACTCAGGAAACCATAAGCAAAATATAAAAATGATGCAATCCTTGCTTTTCTAATGATATTATCATCATTGAGGAACTGAAATGCACACAGAAAAGACAGGCTTTTGTGTTGCTTGGATTATAACCAGTAGCCTAGATATTGGGGCTGTGCAAGGCTTCAGACCATGCTTCAGATCTGGAGAAGCTTCAGACGCTGAAGTGTCTGAAGCAACATGTCCAGATGAAAGCTCTCACTTTAGGCTTTCTGAAGTGGTTCAGAACTTCCAAGCGGTTTTGGAAAAGCTTCAGAGCTGCCTTGGAGATCTGGCCATAGGGTATAGTTGGGGAA
>JAGPOW010000797.1:25503312-25514450 GCA_030014935.1 Caiman crocodilus | reverse complement strand
AGCTTGAGGTGCAGTTCCGCCCAAATCCCTGCACCTATCTCCTTGAAACTTGGCAGGCTTTGTGGCCTCACCAGGGGCTACCACCCCTACAGTTTTCACTGATCTTGCAACATCATGCTCTCAGCAGAGGCTACCATCCCTGCAAGTTTCATCCAAATCAGACAAAAAACCAACAAAATTATAGATTCATAGATGTTAGGTTGGAAGAGACCTCAATAGATCATCAAGTCCAACCCCCTGCATAGGCAGGAAAGAGTGCTGGGTCTAAAAGACCCCAGCTAGATGACTATCAAACTTCCTCTTGAAGACCCCCAGCACCACCTCCCTTGGGAACCCGTTCCAGACCTTGGCCACTCTAACTGTAAAGAAGTTCTTCATAATGTCCAGTCTAACTGTGCTCTCTGCTAGCTTGTGGCCATTATTTCTTGTAACCCCTGGGGGCGCCTTGGTGGGTAGAGCACCACCAATTCCCTTCTGTGCCCCCATGATGAACTTATAGGCAGCCACAAGGTCATCTCTCAACCTTCTCTTGCGGATGCTGAAAAGGTCTCGGTTCTCTAGTCTCTCCTCACAGGGCTTGGTCTGCAAGCCCTTAACCATAAGAGTGGCCCTCCTCTGGACTCTCTCCAGGTTATCCGCATCCCTCTTGAAGTGCGGCACCCAGAATTGCATGCAGTACTCCAACTGCGGTATGACCAGTGCCCGATAGAGGGGAAGTATCACCTCTTTGGATCTATTCGTCATGCACCTGCTGATGCACGATAAAGTGCCATTAGCTTTTCCGATGGCTTTGTTACACTGCCGACTCATGTTCATCTTGGAGTCCACTAGGACTCCAAGATCTCTTTCCACTTCTGTGCCATCAAGCAGGTCATTCCCTAGGCAGTAGGTGTGCTGGACATTTTTCCTCCCTAGGTGCAGCACTTTGCATTTCTCCTTGTTGAACTGCATTCTGTTGTTTTTTGCCCACTTTTCCAACCTGTCCAGGTCTGGTCAGATATTTTATTGATTCCCCAATATACCCTATGGCTGGATCTCCAAGTGAGATTGAAGCGGGAACCCAGTCCGGAGCTCCGGATCAGATCGCTGGCATCTGAAGTGGCTGGACCCAAAGCTGGATCAAATAACTGCCCAGTCACATGCCTAATAAATATACAGTTGCTGGATCCATTGGGCCCCCTAGTGTTGTATAGTGTAACTACAAAGACTTGTCTGACTAGGAAATTAAAAATTCAAAGGTCACTTGCCAGTCTTTACAGACTGGACTCTACTGCATTTTGTATGCTTTGTCCTGTTCTGTGAAGAGCCTGAAAATAATCAGTGTTGGCCATCTCAGAATTGCTTTGGGGAAAGCAAGTTGTCTGTTGGTGTGAAGTCAGCATGTTTTGCTCTGGTGAGGAGGGAATGGGGGATGTGGCCAGAGAGCACTGTGCTTAGGCATTATTTGTGACCACTGTAGATTGGTGTATGTTAGAACAGCTGTTTGGCTCTTCCAATCTCTTGGGGTACATTTGTGCCTTGAGATTCAGGGAGGTCCAGATGGCTTGGGGATAGGACCTTTCAGCTCTCTTGCATCAATGGATCTTCACATAGACTAGAAAATAGGTTTATGGATGAAACATGCTTATATCCTGCTCAAATCCACAATGGTTTTATGCAACCCAATAGAATGCCTTGTTGCAGCTAACATGCACTTTACTGGCAAAGATGAAACTGTGAAGGGAAAAAAATTGAGAAACACTGGTTGGTGATCCTGAAAGGGTGAGAGAAAACAACAGAGTCTGAGTAGATTTCCCTCTTTTATTTTACAGGATTTTTATGTACAAGGCTACCTTCCTCCAAAACCTCAGCATCATGGTCAGTTCATAGCAAAAACTGCAGCTCATCTCTCAAAGCCTAGAAAAAAACTCTACAACTGCTCAGTACAACACAATGTACAAACTGTACAGGAACTAAAGAGGGGAAGGAAGGAAAAAAGGACAGAAGGATGGAAGGAAAGCTGAAAGGAAGACAAAGAAAGAAAATAAGAAAAAGAAAAGAACAGCTACCCCCTTTATCTCTTCTGAATTATTTTCAGCTAAGAAATGCAAGTCAAATGTTGTGCTTCAAGAGTCATGATCACTATAAAATGTGTTCTTTTGAAGGGGGAAACACTTGCTCTTGACTTGCTTTCCCTTTCTCCTTAACAGCCCCATGTAAAAACTGTATAAGAAGTCAGGTTTTGAGCGCTGCAGTAGAAACCAGGGGGCTACCGGACACTGGTCTAGCAGATCTCTATGATTCTGTTGGTTTCATCCTTCTGTTTTAGAGCTTGGTCAGGGAAAGGCTTGGGCAGTTCTCTGAGGGCAAAGCACCAGATATATATGGAAGGGTGTCCAGTTTGAGTGGTTGAGATTCTTGGCTCCACCAGCCTCGGAAACTAAAAACTAGGAACAAGGCCATGAAAGAGGGAAGCTGTGAAATCACAATAGCTGGACATGCGAGAGGTCTGCTTAGACCTTGTATTACAGAATGTTTCCCTTGAGAAAACTGCACTATGTCTGCTGCTATCCTTTGTTCTTAGGGTTGTGAGTAAGTCAAGAGCAGTTTGAATGTGGGGATTGGGTAGGGACAGAATATTCCAGTTCCCTCATGCCCAGCTCTCTTGGCACTAATCTTTACAACTCTTTTACATATAGGTGAGTTACAGCATCACTTGGACCCATCACAATACACTCCGATGTTGGATGCAGCCTTTGGTATAAGGAACAATTTCTTCCTTCTCCCACTGCCTGACCTGACCAAGGAAAACCAGAGTGAGGCTGAAGCAAGAGGACATGTGTGAACATTTTTCTTTGGAGTATGGCGCTGTCCACTGAACATGGTATAGGTGTTGTGGTAGAGAGTAAAAGTTTGATCACATCCCTGAACTGTTTGACTTGTTGGTCCAGTAAAGGCTCTCACATTACCCACCTCACAAAGACTGTTTGCTTGCCTTGTCTTTTTTAATCTATAGTCAGTCACATGACTAGGAGACCAGATGTCTAGGATCCCTGAAGATTGAAAGTGCTTTGTTTCTCTTGCTCAAAATCACTTGTTCTTCTGTACATGGCTTCCTTTCTTTCTCTTTTCATGCAGTTTCTAAGAGCCCAGCACACAGCAAGGGGCACGCTACACATTCCCTTACACATGGAAGTGACTGTGCACCCAAGGTGACTGTGACAGGATGAAAACCAAACAAGGAATGGGGAGCTCCTTGCATGCCCCATTCATGAATGTGATCATAAGTTTGAAACCATAGAGTGTTCAGAGCAGGAGAGTCTTTTCCCACAGTTAATAAACATGCTGGTCCTGTGTATCACAGGAGCAAACATCTTTGCTCTCTTATTTTTCTTTCTCCCACCCCTAAGAAAAGCTCTAAAATGTCCCTGATTTGTTTGTCAATGCAGCCTCTGTCAGCATCTTGGCCAGTGAGGATCAATGGTGTGTGTGGGGTTTGTCTGCTATCCATGCTGGCAGTAGGGCTCTGAATCCATTGGTGAGGGGAGTGGGGATCCATTTGGATGACTGGTTTTCTTTGTCTTTGCTTTATGGGTGGGTTGAAGATGTCAGTCTGTTTCTCCTTTTGAATGTCAGGCAGAGATGACAGCAGCACTGCATTTTATGCTCATCTGGCTCAACATACTATTACAGGGTTTAGCCTCATCCTTCCCTCACACCACTGCTCACTCCTGTTCTGAATAGGCTACTAGGAGAGAGGAAGGAAAGAAAAAGTGTCACTTTCCTTGAACCTCAAGCAGGTGGCTTAGGAGATGGTACTAAGGGTAAACCCAAGGCCCAGCTGAAAAGTCAGGTGTAGTGTTGGGAAAATTCACAAGGCTTGTAGAAAAGAGCTTCTCCCAGAGCAGTTAAAAGCATGTAGAACCTGGGAACTTTTGCACAGAATCCATCAGGCAACTGTTTGGGACTCGAGTGGCATGTGAGCTGTGCTAGTTGTACCTGGTTACTGTAGGCTGGCATCCTCGACATCTGTGTAGTGACTATTCTCCTGGAGGGGAAAAGAAACAAACAAACAAAAAATCAATGTTTCCTTCTCTTCAGCTGCAGCAACATGATGAGTTCAAAGATCTGCTTGAATACTGGTGTAGGGAAGGGCTGTTCTAGTGAGTTCAGTTACAATGATGTCTAATGCCATGCTGTTCAGGATCAGCAAGAGTTAGCGTTCTTAGCATGGACAGTCATGAAAGAAAGCCAGAAGCAAACAGGGACAAACAAAGGCCAAATTTTGTAAGGGCTTCCACAGGTAAAACTCCCATTGACTTTTCAGCTGGAGTTTGCCTGAGCAAAGGGCTATGAGAGAACCAAATAAAGACCTCAGAGTTGGTCTAAACATATTTGCATTTAAGAGACTTGGCCTGGGTTCCTCTTTCAACCTTCATGTCCCTCCATTGAAGTCAACAGAGATGCATTAGAAGTGGTTTTGGCTCATTCTGTACACTAATGATGCTGTATCAATAAATAACGGGATTCTTTATTCACGTGGATCACAGAGCTCCGTCTTAAAAGCAGAAATGCTTTGAAGTATACATTATACATTCAACATTTTCCTGAAGAAAGAATTTGGAAGTGATGTCACTTCACTGAGACCAGGCTGGCCAAGAAAACCTCCTATTTTTCCATAATATATCATGTAGCATTAAATCCATTCAGCTTCTCACCCCAACAACAGGGCAGCATTCCAGCAAAGCCCTAGTGCTCATTATTTGTGCATTTTCTCAGCTGCCTGGGAAAGGATGGGGCTTGCTAAATATCAGACCAAAAATGTTTTTGCAATATTGTTGTTTCCTTCAGCAACACACAGGATATAGGTGTCCTGCTTGCTGAGGCCTAAAAGCTCATCAATAACATAATCATGTTTGCCACAATGTTTGGGACCTATTGCCATGTCCAGAAGAGTGTGGACATTTAGTTCCCTGGGGACAGCTAGTAGCAGCACACTTCGATTCGTTGATTCGGATCACTGTCCCAATTCGATTTGGCTGAATCCACATCTGAAGATTTGAAGTTGATTCAGAGAATCAGCAATTTGGCCATAGATACAGCTTTACATTTTTTTTCCTACATACCTCAAGGTACCAGGTGCAGCTCCTGAATGCTAAAATGGTAGGATGGATGGAGAGTCCCACAAGAGCATGGTGGGGTCCCCTGCATGTTCGGCAGTGGCCCCAATATTGGACCAGAGGTACTGGATGTGGGACGCTCCATCTACCCTGGCATCTCAGCATTCACAAACTGCCTGGTACCTTGAGGCATGCAGAAAATACATATAAAGCTGTGTCTACGTCTGAATTGTTGAATCTCTCTGAATCTCTCCATATCAATTCGGAGACATGAAAGGGTCTCCTGATTCAATTTGTATTTGGAAAGTCAGTTGCCGAATCGAGCCAAATCTCCACTGAATCAAATCAGTGACTGAAGCTTCGCACAGCCCTTCAAATTAGCTACTTTATCGCAGGAGGATGATTCAAATGAAGAGTCAGGTACCTACTGGCCCTCTATGGTCAGTGGACAAAACTAGACACCTAAGTGCGGAACAGAGAAGTTCCTAGACTAACCTCATTGGAAATGCCAGGCACAATGATGGTGGGGTAGCTCATGGGAGGGGAGGGGTGGAGAGTCGCTTGTGGTTTCCAGTCCCGGATGCCAAGATTGTTTATGCATTTTTCATTAGACAATTCTTGGTTAAAAGACAGCAATAACCCTGGCAGCAGTGAGCAGAATCCTAGTTCCCTCCCCGCTTCCCAGAGTGTGCATGATTCATGGGGCTAGAAGGAAAGCAAGCAAGATGGCATCTGTTTCTGTAGTCCAACTTACAACATACAACAGCAAGATAGCATCTGTTTCTGTAGTCCAACCTACTTGGTGGCCCAGCTTCAGCAAGAGAGGCAAAGGTTATTTAATAGTCTGGTGATTATGGTACTCTCCTGGGATGTTGGAGATGTGTGTTTGCACCCTTCCCTAGCTGAAGAGGATGAAAAACCAAGGTGTCTCTCTTCCTGGGCTTGTGCTCAAACCTGGGAATATTGTGTGAAAGATTAGCATTACTTTGCTCTTAAATGAAAGTGGCTGTAGACCTGTTCTGTGGGGGTCTAGTGGAGTTTAGGGGCTTCCCAACTGGACTGCAATGGAGATTAGTTGGGTGGCAAGTCCCTAGCTGCTTGAATTTTTGTGGCTTCTGAACTGCTATTTGTGACTTTGCTGCATAAATTCTGCCTAAGACCCATTTGGGTGCTTACAAGAATGATTTCAATATGGTCTTCAGTGTCTAACCCAGAATGTTCATGTTACAGAACATATTTACATGCAGGCTATGCCCTTCTTAACTCTTCAGCAATCCATACTTTAACTGGCACTTGGGAATATCAAACCTAAGTGGAATACAGAGCAGAAGGCTTAGAACTGTCCAGGCAGGAAAAGATGAAGCTCACCTAGAGATGATGTTTGAACACTGAGCACCTACAGGCTGTACTGAGATAAGTACTCCAGTTTTATCAGCATGATTTCAGCCCCCTGAAGAAATACATTTAAGCACAGTTGGAACCATTTAGTATAGCTATGTGAGCAAGCAGGCAGATGTGAGCTAAGAATATGTATGTGTGCATGTGTGCGCACACAAGCATGCACACCCAGAAGGCAGAATTCTACTTCTGGTGTTCAGAGAGCTTTGGGGTAGTCATGGGACTGGCAAAGGGCTGTGTTTTACCAGGATGTGATTAGCTAAAGATAGCTATAAGCAGTGAAGTCTTTGCAGTGAACACTGCTGTGCAGAAAAAAAGAAATGTAACTTCTTGCTTTTATCCAGCAGCTCCAGGCAGGCCCCGAAGCAAAGACTGTAATGAGATCATCTTTACCATGCCTTTTTTTCAGCCAGACATTTTTCTGTGTTCTACACAAACTCCGGTACCAGGTCTTGATCCTTTACAGCACTTGGTGTGCAATCACACCAAGGAAGTGAGAGCTTTGGCATTTACAACTCAAGGATCCAGAGAGAGGTATGACGATTCATGGATCCCATCTCATATGGGGAGATCTAGTCTCCATACACAATCTCTCTGTCCTTCTGCTTTACCTGTGGCAGGTTAGGGCCAGACCCAACCTGTCCATGCCTGTGAAACCTGCCCACAGCCAAGGGGCCTTGTGCAGCCAACTGCTTGCCTCTCCTCCCCACCCCCCAGCTTTGTCAGCCCTGGCCCATATTAATGCATGGGCAAATATGCCCAGGGCCCCCTTCCAATTTGGGGTCCTGGGATCCTCACCAGCAATAAAGTGAAAGCTGCAGTTTTAAACTCGGTGCCCATTTTTGGCACTAAGTTTAAAACTGCAGCCCTCACATTTGATTCCTTGGCAGTTGGAAGCAGGGCTCCTCCACTAAGGGGGCTGAGGGAGTGGGGGCAGGGCTGGGTGTTGTCTGAAGAGCCACACCATGCTGTACCTGTGGGCCCGGCGGTGCCACCCCTGTGGGGAAGGGGGCCGAGCCAGACTGGGAGAGCCCTGCCTTACCTGGAAGGCAGTAAGGTCTGGGCCAGCTGGGCCAGAAGCACTGCACCATGCTGCACCTTTGTAGGCTGTGGCATTACAGCCCCCCCAAAATTCACCCTCTACATCTGCAGTATTGCTCAGGATGGCCAAGCAGAAGTTCCCTGCACTTGAGTGGCTGCAGGTGGGTGGGGAGGGAGAGGGCGGATGGCTGCCTGTGTGTGGGGGTGGGAGGGGTCTGTGTAATACCTTTTATTAGACCAACTAAATAGTTAGAAACATTTTTCTTAGCAAGCTTTTGGCTTAAAAAAACCCTTGGACAAGCTGGGGAAGCATCTGCAGTTGGTGTGTGTGCTCTTCCTGGATGGAATGAAATAGTAAAGAAGCTAGAGGCTGGGCTGCAGGCAAGAAAGTCAGTCAGTGAAAATGTAAATTGAGGAGTCAGTGGGTGAGAGACAGGCTGGGGGGCTGAGGGGGAAGGGGGATGTAGCAGGTATAAGTGGAGAGGTACCTGGGGAGTCAGATGTCAGACAGGTTATAGTGTGTCATAAATCCAGTGTCTATGCTTAGTCCAGGGATGTACTTGGTAGCCACGTTGGTCTGAGACAAGAAGAAACATAAACATCTAGAACTCTTGGTTCCAAAATAATACCTTTTATTAAATCAAAGGGGAAATCACAAGAACATTGTCCTTTTCTGCAGGCTTTTGGGCTCAAAGGCCCTTCTTCAGGCTCTGGGAAAAGTATAGCTGGTAAAAAGTCCCCATAGATAGGAAATAAACTTAGTTTTTGCACAGAGGGAGCTGGAGATGGAAAGCTGTCCCTCTGGGTCCCTGGGATTGTCTTTGAGAGTTGTGCTGAGTTGCTCTTTGGTATGTAAATTAGTTAAAATTCCTTCCCTGGAGGTGTCAGATGGCAGGCAAGGAGGTAAAAAATATTTCTTGTTTTTCTGAAATTAAGTTTAAAATCCAAAGTCAGCTAAAATTTGGCTTCTTCTATGTTTCAGGGATGCACTTGGTAGTTGTGTTGGTCTGAGACCAGAAGAAATACAAAAATCTAGAACTCTTGTTTCCAAAATGATACATTTTATTAAACCAAGTGGGAAATCACAAGAAAAAGCTGGACCCAGAGAGACAGCTTTCCTTCTGCAGCTTCCTCTGTGCAAAAATGAAGTTTATTTTCAACCTATGGGGACTTTTTACCGTTGATACTTTTCCCAGAGCCTGATGAAGGGCCTTTGAGCCCAAAAGGTTGCAGAAAAGTACAGTTTTCTTGTGATTTCCCAGTTGGTCTAATAAAAGGTATCATTTTGGAACCAAGAGTTTTAGATTTGTGTATTTCTTCTATGTTTAGTCCAAGATTTTTTTTTATCCAGGAGGTTGATGAAGTGAAGTTCATAGGCTTATCTGTGAAAAGTACTTTGTGAATTCCCTTTGAGGATTAATACTGAGAGACTGGAGAGAAAGTGGTTTTCTTGTGAGAAATATACCCATACAGGTAGTTGGGTATTCTTGTCTTTGATAGATTTCCGGTGTGCATTCATTCTGGTGAGCAGTTGTTGTTTGGTCTCTCCTATATATTTTCCATCAGGGCATTTGGTGCATTGGATGAGATATATTACATTCCTGGAGGTGCAGCTGTAAGATCCAGGAATGCTGATGGTTCTGTTATAGGGTGTAATAATTGTGGGGGTGGTGGAGATGTGTTGGCAGGTTTTGTACTTCTTTTCATGGCATGGCCTGGATCCATTTGATGTGTTTTGGGCCGTAGGACGTTTGTTTCTAGTGATTAGGTTACCAAGGTTCAATGCTTGCTTGAAGGCTAGGATGGGTGGATCTGGGAAGATCTCTTTAAGAACTGGGTCTCCTTCTAGTATGGGTTGCAGTTGTTTGAGGATTTCCCAAATAGGTTTGAGGGAGGCGTGATATGTCATAATCAGCAGTGTACAATTCATGGGGGTTTTCCTTCTGCACTGCAGCAATTCTTCACATGGTATCCAGGTGGCTCTTTCAGATGTGTATCTATCTCTCTAGAGGACTGTGTGAAAGCCTTTTTATGATTTGTGAAGTGGAAATCCCAGGTGTTCTTTTCAGTGCAAATTTGGTGGGATCTGAGGGCTTGTTTGTATATCACAGGTTTCTTGGTGTGTTTAGGGTGATTGCTGGTTCTGTGCAGATATGTATGCTGGTCTGCAGGTTTCTTTTATAACATGGTCTATATTTTACCATTCTAGATGCTGATCATTCTGTCGAAATAGGAGATGTTGGTGCTGGAGTGTTCAAGAAATAGTCGGATGGAGGGGTGATGATTGCTGAATTTCTGATGGAACTCAATCAGAGATTGCAGGTTTTCAGTCCAAATGATGAAGATGTCATCAATATACCTTAAGTATAGCAATGGTTTGATGGTGCAGTCTTTGAGGAGTTCTTCTTCCAGGTAGCTTATAAAAAGTTTGGCATCCTGTGGGGCCATTTTTGTGCCTGTAACTGTGCCCATTATCTGGAGGAAGTGTTGGTTATTAGAAGTGAAATTGTTGTGTGTGAGGATGAAGTGTATCGGCTCAGTAATATTTTTGGGTCTGTACTTGGAGTTGTCATCTTGCTCTTGTAGGTATGTAAGGCAGGCTTGGATGCCGTCCTGGTGTGGGATGTTTGTACATAAGCTGGCATCCACGGTGGCTAGGAGGGTGTTGCTGGGAAGGTGGTCTATGTTTTTAAGTTTTCATAGAAAGTCTGTAGTGTCTTGGACAAAACTCGCTCTTTGGGTAATAAGCACCTTAAGGATTGATTCCATGAAATCCAATGACTCTCATCTACTGATTCTCTCACCCACTGACTCCTCAATTTACATTTTCACTGACT
This sequence comes from Caiman crocodilus, assembly GCA_030014935.1. Classification (NCBI taxonomy): domain Eukaryota; kingdom Metazoa; phylum Chordata; order Crocodylia; family Alligatoridae; genus Caiman; species Caiman crocodilus. Next base: position 25,504,075 of record JAGPOW010000797.1, on the reverse strand, counting down.
GGCTTGCATGCAGACCAGCCTCTGGCTTCTTTACTATTCATTCTATCCAGGAAGATCTCACAGCAACTGCAGATGTTTCCTCAGCTTGACCAAGGGTTTTTAAACTTGAAAGTTTGCTAGAAAAATGTTTCTAACTATTTAGTTGGTCTAATAAAAGGTATCAGATTTACCCAAAGAACCTTGTCTGCTGTGTGTGTGTGTGTGTGTGTGTGTGTGTGTACATTTGGCTGTAGCAGGGGGCAGGGAGAAGAGGTGGGCATGTGCCCCCTAACCTAGCAAGGTCCACCCAGCATTCCCTGCCAGCACTAGGAAGGGGAGGGGAAGGGGCCTCTGCTCCATGAAGCCCAGATCCAATGCGGGGAGAGAGCCTTCAATTTTGTGCTTGCCCAGGGCCCCAGTACACCTTAATCTGCCTCTGCGCTCACTCCCCACCACCACTCAGTCCTTGGGCCTGCGCTGTTCAATATCTTCATTGCTGACTTGGACGAGGGGGTGCAAAGCAAGCTATCCAAGTTTGCTGATGATACCAAACTGTGGGCTGTGGTAGGGACACCGGTGGAGTGGGAGAGGCTTCAGAGGGATCTGGGCCGACTGCAGGAGTGGGCGGACAAGAACAGGATGGGATTCAATGTGGACAACTGCAGGGTGATGCATCTGGGGAGAAGCAACCCCCAGCACACATACTGGCTGGGAAGCTCCCCTCTTACTAGCACGGAGATGGAACGGGATCTTGGCGTCATTGTTGATGCCAAGATGAACATGA
>JAGPOW010000797.1:25486293-25503212 GCA_030014935.1 Caiman crocodilus | reverse complement strand
TACTGGAGAGCAGGTTTAGGTTGGACATTAGGAAACACTACTTCATAGTTAGGGTGGCTAGGATGTGGAACCGGCTTCCTAGGGAAGTTGTTCTTGCTCAAAAATAGGGTCATCCTTTATGAAGTTACCATGATGTATGTAAAAATGATATGAAGTCATTCAAAATCAATGTAGAGAGCTGGGAGGAGTACACAGCATCCTATCTGATCTGGAAGGAACAACTGGTACTGGCTGAACCCAACTTGAACCTGCTTTGATCCAGAAGATGGAAGCAAAGTGAGAAAGAAGAAAGTGGCACGCTGTAAATTTGGACTCCAACTCAGACAACACATGGATCTGTAACAAGCTTGTGCTGCTCTCTAATTGGGCACCTGACCAGACCTTTTATGTGTACACCATGATCAACAGGAATGACAGTTGCCTACTCTGAAGAAACAACTTAGTGTAACAAGAACTTTGGCTGATTGGGTCAGCAGGATTTGAATTTGTTCTGTATCAAATCAGGTAACCGGAACTTAGACTAGACATTAGGAAGAACTTCTTCACAGTCAGAGCGGCCAAGGTCTGGAACGGGCTCCCAAGGGAGGTGGTGTTCTCCCCTGCCCTGGGGGTCTTCAAGAAGAGGTTAGATAGGCATCTAGCTGGGCTCATCTAGACCCAGCACTCTTTCCTGCCTATGCAGGGGGCTGGACTCGATGATCTATTGAGGTTCCTTCTGACCCTAACATCTATGAATCTATGAAACTCTACTGAACTTGTGATGTTCTTTGGGGGAGGAGGTAAAGCTTTATATGGGAGATGCAGCTCTGAATTCCCTGATGTCTCTGTGATTAGAAATGTCAGCCATAGGACTGTGTTAGCAAAGAGACAAATCCTGAGCAGGTCTGTTTGTTACCTTGGGGGAGGCATTTTCCAATTATGGCCCAGTATTTTGCTTTGGTTTTTCATTCAAATAGGCCCAGCCCTTCAAAGTATGTATGTGCTGAACTGCCCCTGGAAAAGCTTTGTAAATGAAAGGAAATCAGGCTTGTGGCCTGCCAATAATGATGAGGTTTTCTCCAAACAAATTCATCTCCTGGGTTCAGAGCCTGTATAGCATGTTTTGACCCCATGGATAATTGCTTCAGAAAATTAAAGGCCACTAAAAGCAAAAGCTGAGAATGAAGATGGTGGATCAGTTATAGCTATAGTCAAAATGTCAAACAGACAAGTGCATTCTGGACAAAAAAATGCCAACTGCAAAGCCTAGTGTGCACAATACTAAAAAGGACCAGCTTTCCAAGAGACTAAACATCAAATGCAAGATCATTCTTATTTGTAATAAGTATTTTACAGAAAGAAATGGAACCAGTGGATCTCTGTAGGGGCTAACAGCCAAGCTAAAGGGAAACGAGTGCTATTCTAGAGTCCAGTCTACACAGTGTAAACAACAGTTGGGTGCCCAAGGTACATAGGCCAGATTCTGATTTCACTTCTGGGGTCAGATCCTCCTGCCATGGAACTGCTGAAGAAACTGTCCCCTTAACTCCCTTTCACATCATTGGAGCTATACCTGTTTTACAGTGATGTAATGATATCAGAATTAGGGCCCCGCATGCTCAAGATGCCAGGCTGGGGATCAACCAAACCTAGCTCTGCTTTGTTTTTAAAAGGAAGTGAAATTAGGTATCACGAACTTACCCAAAATCTTCTAAGGGTCTAGCAACTGCAGTAATGGGTTTTCCAGGACTTGAACAGGGTGGAATAGAATCATACTTATATACCTTAGATCTATTCAAATGCCTAATGGGTTGAAATACATGGCATGAATAGGACACAAGCAAAGCACATCAGCTGAACAAAAGGTAAGAGCCTCAGACAATATTATGTAATCGTTATTACCATAGTGAAGAAGGCCCTAATCAGGTCAGGCCTCCTATCTGTACTGGCATTTTACAAAGACATAGGAAGATCTCATCCCTATCTTGCCAGAATTGGCAGATTGAGGTATCCCTGGGCGTATTTACACATGCCCCTACAGTGCGGTTGTTACTGCACCATCATTTAGTACTTCCTTTTGGAAGTACAGGCAGTTACAGCCTGTACTGAGCCATGCCAGTGACACATGGTTATTTTTATCCTTTACGTCACTGAAGTGACACGCTATACTGAGTGAGCATGTCACTACAGTGATGGAGCTGCGGATCACAGTTTGTGCCCACCAGTGCTATGTTGCACTGGCACGTTGCTGTGGCAATGTAGTGTCACATGTAGATGTGCCCCCTGATATGTAGTGTCTCAATTACCACCTGTTTTGCTTGTGCAACAAAGACTATTTCAGACACACAAGAATACGACTTGCCTAAGTATCTGCTTAACCTTAAGCATGTGTTTATATTCTACTGAAGTCAATGGAAGTTCAGCATATATGGAAAGTTCAGTGCAAGCTTTAGTGCCTTTCTGAATCAGATCGTACATGCTTCAGTGTTTTGTTGGATCAAGGCCCACGCACTACTCTGTATTATCTGCTGTAAAATGGTGTCATTATTCCCCCAGAGGTGACCCGTCACATCTCAGTTGTTGGTGAAGCAAATGCTAATATAGACTTTGTGATATGCTTTGGAAACTTGGTGTTTATCCAGATGAAAGGCACTCTGCAAATACGAGTCATTATTAAAGTGGTGCTAACATAATATCTCTCTGCCAGGTTTCAGCCCATCTGAGAAACATTTGTTTTGGAGCAAAGCAACTTGTATTAACCATTGAGTAATTATTCTGGAAGCACTTACAAATGTGGCCCAAATTTCAAGGACTAGATTTGTTTTTTCAGCATCTCTGTATACAGCAGTTATCAAAAAGTTTTTTTCATAATGGATGGTGGTCTGGAAGAGGGGAATATAGCTGTGAAAAATCATATTAAAACCAGTGGTTTATACTTAAGACAGAAAAATCACTTTTCCCCTGGGGTTTTACTGAATTCCAACAAAGCTGTGGTTGGTTGATTGACTCCCTGAGGTGGAAGAAGGCATATTGCCTATTGCCTTTTACCAGTTCATCTTCACAGTCATCTCGTGTGAGTCCTTCCTCTTCTCCCTCCTCCCCGTTCAGTGGCTCCTCTGTGTTGATTTCTGTCTCTGATGCTGTGTCTTCCTGGGAGATCTCACTTTTGTTTCCATCTGCTTTCTTTCGTACCTCTGCAAGATCAAGAGCCAGGTCACCAAGATCAGGAAGAGGCAAAGAAAATGGAGGGAAAGGGACACTGATTTTTATTTAAATAGTCCAACAGGCCTCACCTATGTCATCCCCCAAAGGAATTAGTAATTGGTCTGATTCTTTCCCTGTTCTGAGCTCCATTACTGACTCTGATGGAGTCAACTGATGATAACATGAAGACCTGAGACCCAGGCCCATTGTTTCTAATAGAGCCATGCCTAGCCCTTTTTGGTTTGAAAGGAAGAGAGTGCCAGGACCAGTGACTCCAGTGGAACCACTCCTAACCCATGCAGGTGTGAAGGGAAGAAAACCAGAACCTAGACTTTTGCATTTTGTTACAGTGAATGCAGTGCTGGTGAATGCTGATAACTGGCCAGTTCTGCAGTCATGAGTCCTCTGCTCAGATAACCTGTACAGCACCAGTGAAACTTTCCTCCTATAGTACACTGCCAATGTGTCTCCTTCCTGAGCCTCAGCAACCTTTTACAGAAGTGAGGATGAAGTCCTTTTTAGACCTTGGTGGTGAAGTGGGAGGATGTTTTTTTGCTCACTATGACACACACTGAGGCCTGTTCTTCAGCTATCTACCTAGAGGGAAGTGCAAGCATAAAAGGTCCCAGAGTAAAACAACTGCCAGTCACTACGCTATCAGCTGGGGCTAGCTTTGAACCAGGAAAATTACAGATAGCAGGATCCCTCAGGTAGTCACCTTCCCTGCTGTGAACATTTAAAAACATTCTTCCCAGTTTCCCATGCTCCAGTATCCATTTCTATGGGAATCAGAGTAGGAGAGATTATTCTGTTGCACTTCAATGGCTCAAGCCATATCACCTGAGTTGCAGCAATTTTTACTACACTAATATACAGTATAGATTCTGTTCCCATCCGTAGCAGAACAGGATTGCCCTGCATATATGCCTGCCAGGAAAAGGGCCCATCTGCCTTTTAGCCCCAACCCTGTATGGTTACAGCACTGAGCCAGCAACAGGGAGAGCCATGTTTATGTTTAAGAAAGTGAATTTTCCCAGCCAAAAGCTCTAACCACTAGGATATAGGATAGGCATTGCCTGGTCATGGGTCCTACTCACTGGGTTATTGGACTAAAAGGTGGGAAGAATCTCTCTCATGAGGTATAAATGAGCCTAACTTCTAAAATAAAAGATCACTGCCCTGTGCTGGGACCATCAAGTCCTCTGAACAAGGATCATGATTTTTGCAGTCTCATGTATATGGTTAGTTCACCACCTATCATATTTTCAAAGTCAGCAGGACTATCTGCAATACGTCAGACTGAAATTGTGCATTAGCTTTTGCAGGATTGGGTCTAAATTGTTAGGGAAAGCAAGTGAGGCCTGTGAGTGCTCTGAGGCATATTGGCTCTGCCTCAAAAATAAGCCAACTCAGTACAGCCATGTCTAGCTTACCAAGGTGTGAATGCCCAAATCTTTGCTAAACAACCAGGAGGGTTCAGCAGGCACTATATGCAAAAAAACCTTAGGCATATTTAGTATGGACGTTGGGAAGGGTAACTTAGTGTTGCCAATGTTCACAGTTTTATCATGAGTCTTCTGGTACAGGCGGTCCCCAGTTAATGAATGTCCGAGTTATGGACATCTGTACTTATGAATGGCGTGGGCCGGGAGGGGCACGGAGTCCTGCTGGGCACTGCACCCACGTGGCAGCACCGGAACCGCGCTCGTGCTCTGCGCTTGGCTGCCATTTTTCTTTCCCACCCTCCCACACCCAGTTTCAGCTGATGCTGTCCTAAGTCATTGTGCCCTTGGGTGAAGCCTGGTTTCTCCCCTCGCCTCCTTGGTCATTAAAAAGGTATATGTTCCAACTTGCATACAAAATTGACTTAAAGACGGTCTCAGGAACATAACTCATTCGTAACCCGGAGACCGCCTGTATTTGGCGTTCTATTCCAAAGTCTAATTCCAGGAATCCCTAGTTATGCAATCGGGAGCTAGGCGCATCCACCCAGTTGCCTGCTGGTATCATCAGGTTCTTAAATGCTTTGAAAACATCTGGCCTTGAAGCCAGAAAGCACATTAAAAAGTATGTGTGTGTGTGCATTTAACAAAAATGTCATAATTTTAAAGGCAATCTCATTATTTCATGGACTTGCCATATACTTTTGAAAGCCTGAGGATCAGCAACACTGAAGATTTCAAAATCAAGATGTTTCGTGTTTTGTTGTCATTTTTTGAAGATGGTTCAGTTTTATGTGTGTGAAAAGCATGGTGGTTCATTTCTTTTTCAGTTTAATAGTTGTTAGGGGCTCTTAAAATAGAACAACTTTGAAATGAATATGGATTGAGTTTTAACACACACAGTCCAATTCTGAAGCACAAAAACCCTAATGGGCTTATCTTTATTTTTGTACCCAGCAAGAACTAAGTGCTACATAGATGCATGGTAAAAGCAGCATGGAAGGTTGCTCCCCCATGTTGCTCAATGAGACTTTTGTTTGATACCTTAAAGTAACAGCCAGTTCTAGAATACAGTCCCCAGATGCTTAAAGTGAGCCCTACAAGGTCTGCGTGACTGTCTTTGAGATTGACTTTTCTGTACCTGAACTCCTTGCCCTCTCTCAGGGCCATCACCAAGGCATTTGTATGTAGCCCACTGACCTGTGGATGCTTTCTGTTCTTCAGCAATCTGCTCCAATCTGCCCAGGAGAGCATCAATGTTGGATTTGATCTGTGTCAGCTCAGTTTTGATTATCTGCAGTTCACTGCATTTCACTTGGATGTGTGTGCATCAGAGAGAGACAGAGAGAGAGGGAGGGAGGGATAAACCTTAGTCCAAACAAACATCTTACACATTAGGGACTGATTATATTCAATAACCTAGGTGTAATTATGCTCACCATAAAATCTTTGATTGGGGAAGTGCTGTAGAAATGCAGGATAGGGACTGAGGAAACGTGGATAATCTGGATTTTTAATACAGAGTCAGTTCTGAAGAGACAGGTTTGAAGAGTCAAGCACTGCTCAGATAGGATTTCCTGGGAGATAGCTCAACAATTTTCTTGCCTACTGAGAGGGTCACAGACTGCAAGCTCCATGAGGTTTCTGGGTTACAACTGGGCTGGATTATTGAGACGAGCCCATTTCCCCTTCATGCCCCCGGAAGAAACCTCCAACATTTGGCCTTCCTCCCTGACATGATTCAATTTCTGCTGCTGCTTACTGATCAATCCCATTGTCCACGCAGCACAGATAGGGGAACGCTCAGGGAGATGGTTAATAGGGCTGTGTGAGGCTTTGGGCAGAGCTTCGGATCCGGAGAAGCTTCGGACACTTTGGGGTCTGAAGCAGCACATCCAAGGTGAAGCGCTGCCTTGTTCGGCTTCCCAAAGAGCTTTGGAGCCACCTTGGAGCCACATTGGAGATCTGGCCATGGGGAAACAATAAAATATCTATAACGTTTTTGTTTTTTGTCCAATTTGGATGACACTTTCAGGAATGATAGACTCTGCAGAGAGAATGCAGTCTACCAATTTTAAAGAAGATTGGTGCAGAGGTGTGGGGGGAACTGCACCCCAAATTTGTGAAAGCAAAACTCATGTCACGTCTAGGTATTACAACATAGCAGGGTGAAAACTGCAGGGTTGATGGCTCTTACTGAGGCCACAAAGCCTGCCAAGTTTCAAGAAGATCAGTGCAGGGGTTTGGGGGCAACTGTACCCCAAATTATTGAAAGCAAAATTCCTGTCATGTCTACGTTACAACACAGAGGGATCAGAACTGCAGGGGTGGTAGCTCTTACTGAGGCCACAAAGCCTGCCAGATTTCAAGAAGATCGGTGCAGGGGTGCTTCAAAACTCGCTGGCTTGGGGTGAGGAGGGGAGAAACTACTGCAGGCCTGGCTGCTGAGCTAGTGAGTTACCAGTTACCAATCAATCACTCATGATTCACTCAGGGACCAGTTCAATACATAGGACCTAGCTACTACATAACGACTTAACGAGCATCAATTAGCACCTACAAAACCAGGCTAAGGAGAGGAAAGACTCAATACAGACAATCAACTGCCCCAAGACAGCCAGTCTTGGCACCAGTTTTGCTTGTCAGCAGCTAGGGGTGCAGGGCCCCAGAGCCCCCCTGCACCGATCTCCTCCACAGCTGGCAGGCATCATGGCCTTAGCAAGGTCCACCACCCCTTCAGCTGTCACCCCACTGCGCCTTAACACACGCAATGTCACTCATGGCATGAGTTTTGCTTGTCCGCAGTTTGAGGTGCAGTTCCCCCCAAACCCCTGCACAGATCTTGAAACTTGGCAGGCTTTGTGGCCTCAGTAAGAGCTACTCCCCCCGCAGTTTTAACCCCCTGTGCTGTAACACAGCCATGACAGGGGTTTGGCTTTCAAGAATTTGGGGTACAGTTCCCACAAAACTCCTACATCGATCTTCTTGAAACTTGGCAGGTTCCATGCTCTCAGCAGAGGCTACCATTCCAGTAAGTTTAATCCAAATTGGACAAAGAACAACAAAGTTATAGATATTTCATTGATTCCCCATTATACCCTATGGCCGGATCACCGAGGCGGCTCTGAAGCTTCAGAGCTGCTTCAGCCGGATGGAGTCAGAAACCCTTTCTGGAGCTCCAGATCAGATCATGGCCATCTGAAGCGGCTGGATCTGAAGCCGGATCAGATCACTGCCGACTCGCACTGGTCTAATGGTTAGGAATAGCTGGAGTTGGCCTGAAGCTGACATGCTGAGAAACCCTGACAGAAGGCTCAACTACTTCCCCGTTCCCAGCAACTGAGGAACAGCAGCACTGTCGTGCCTCTAGGAACAAATTAACTCCCGTTCCTAAGTGCTCTTGGGCTGCTTTGACTGCTTGGGCCAACTAAAGAGGGAAATGTAGCTGGTGTTGCCCATACCCACGTTTTCAGGAACCTTCTAAAAGTCAAATCTTAGCCCTGCAGGTCTAGCTCCCTGGAAATTACCAGGTCTATAACTAAAATTGGATAGGATAGGCTGCTTATCAGACTGGAACCAGTCACAGACTCTGCACAGAGAAATGAGAGAGAAAACCAGGCACTGGTGACATCAGTGGGAAAAGGGAACAGTTACCTTGCCCATAATTTGACTGTTGCCAATTACTGCATTTTGTAAATTGGCAAATAAAAAGAAATTATATGATTTAAAATAATGTCAGGTCAATGCACCCCCACATGGTGTGTCTGGAAGATTAGCTTAACTTTAAGACTGCAAAAGGACTTATAAGTAAATGTTGCCATGTATAGTGTATAAAGGTAACAAAGTCTTAGAAGAATGAGGTTTCATTCAGGAAGCTGGACTGGGAAGTGAGGAGAGACCAAACCTGCTGAGCGTGAATGATAGGAGCAGCCAAGGTTGAATTAGAATGGCTCCACTATCAACCCCCTCTATTTCATCTAGAGTGCAGATGACACAGGTTTAGCTAGTGGCTTTATCGTTATTTGACAGATGGGGCAGCTGACACCCATAGTATGTGATGACTTATATAAGCTCAGCAGGCCAAGGGTAGAATAAGGAACAGAACTCCTCTCTCTTGTATTCTAGTGTTGTTCTCTCTCAGCCTCTGGTAACCACTTCTTATTACTGCAGGTATTTATATAAGCAAGCAGTGGCAAGTTCATACTAGTGGTGAACCAACTAAAGATCCACCCTGTTACTCTGGCTGGGGAAGTTTAAATACAAGCTAATCTATGGTATAGGTTTATTTGTTGTTGGTTTTAACCATTAAAAATGTTTTCCATTAAGTATTCAGAACCCCTGAGCACCTTAGAGGTTGCTGATATAGTCCTTGGTAGCCCAGCAGAGGAATATCTCTGCTCTATACTCTTTAGATATATTACCTTAAATTATATGTCAACTTCAGGTATAGTGTATTTAAGAGAGAAGCATGATCTTATGGATAGAATATGGGAGTAGGAAACCTCAGTCCTATTCCTAGTTCTAACAGTGACTTTTTCAATGGTCTTGGGCAATTACTTCCCTTTTTTTGCCCCTTGGTTTTCCCCTTCTCTAACATGGCAATAAAGACCTTCATCTCCCACCTGATGGGGGTCTGAGACCTAATCAGTCAATGCTCAGCAAGCACTTTGAAATTCTTGGTGGATGGCCTATCTCTCTTATCCTCATAGTGACTGGGGCATAACAGGAAAGTGATGGTGCTTTTGCAAGCTACACATTGCATGTGGCATTCCTGTGCATACAGATACTCACATTTTAATTTGGCAGAGCTGTTTGCAATGACGGCCGACCTGGCAAAAAGCTTGACAGGCAGTGTTGCTTTTACACGTCGCACTAAAGGAATGGTCACTCGTGGACGCTTCATAGGAACCACCCTGGGGACAGGAGAGACCCGGCCTCGATACTCGAAAAGCCTGTATGTCAAAACAGGTTACAGACTGCAAACAGTACAGTGAAGGATGCACTTTCAGTATGAAAGAAAATTTAGGCAACAAACACATTAGGAATAGCCATCAAGGGGAATGATTTACAGGTTACACCACTAGAGGTTGCTGCTGCTACATACAAACAGCTGCTGCTGCCACATGATGCCATTTGCAGTAGAAGAGGGGAAGAGGCCTCTGAAATGAAGTTTGAGTGTAAAAGTTTCAGCTATTCTAATAGTCAGTCCTTGTACAGGGCAACATTATGCAACAGTCTGTCATTCTTAATGATCCACAATGGTCCCTTATTGAGCATGCTTTTTAAACATCCCCGCCTAAGAGCTTGCTGTCAGAAGAGACTGAGGACCTTGGAATATGTTCCTAGAAGAAGAGGTTTGGTTTCCCCATCCCCTCCAACACCTCCTCTTGCATGTCCTCTCGCTGTTCCATTTTCCCACCTGCCCTATTTATACTCCAAGTCATATGGCTGATTTACTGGAGCTGGCAGCACAGAGAGGACATGTGTCCTGTGAGATGTTTTGTGGACTGGCCTGTCTGCTGCCATTATAAGATCTGATGTAAGCAGGGGGATGTAGCATGACATTTATCTAGGCTGCAGCCAGCCATGAACCCCTTTACCCTTCTGTCTGCCTCCAAACCATTGCCCTTCATACAAATGGAACCTTTTCAACACTAATGGCCATTAGCTTCAGCAAAGATGAGCAAGCCAAGAATGACAAGTGTTCCCCAGGGCTCTTGGGGAAATACAAGGTGAGATGGAGTTTGAAGAGAAAGCAAGGGTGGAATAGAAGGCAAGTGGCAGAGCAAGGAGAGTAAGACCAGACTTTACAGCACAGGCACAGCTAAGAAACCTGCTCTGTAGAAGCAGTGTACTCAACAGGTATATGTCTGTGAGGTCTTGCTGCTTGTCTTTGCTGGAAAAACAATTTTTTTCCCCTTGGTCCCCTGCAAAATAACCTCAACTCCAGGAAAATGAGCTGGAGTCTGAGCTACTGTCTGCAGCTTTGGTCAAAAGAGGGCATGTCTACAGTAACAGCCCATATGGTGCCATGCGCATAGCACATGGTCAGTTTTAGCTGCTACTTTGCTGTAGCAGCACGCTAAAATGGGGGAGCACGCCACTACAGTGAGGTAGCTGGCAGTCACATGTAGACTCACATGATCACTACGTCACTGTTGTGCGTTGTATGACAGCAATGTAGGGTGATATATAGATATGGTCAGGGACCACTAATACCCAAACTCAGTATTATCCTCTCTGGGGGTGGTAACTTTTTAGCTTAACAAGTGAGGGTGAAATTCCCACCTTCTGCTGGGAGGTAGGAGAAAGATGGGGTGGTGGTTACTTCCAATTGAAGCCCCATGAGTGAATATTACACACACTTCGGAGGAATCAGTGAGAGGGGGACAAAAAGATTGAGAAGAAAGCTCCTATCCCAGATCTGCTGATTTTAAAGAGCTACTTAAGGATGCTTGTACATGTGACAATTTGCCATGTAAATGTGACCAAAAAATTGCCATTTGGCTAGCATAATGGTGTTACTATGTACACATGCATGAGGTTTTGTTGTGGCAAACTGTCCTGGAGCATGGCAACTTAGACCACCTCTGATGTATTTTAGTCTGACTGTAGCAATTTGTTTCATTGTGGACAAAAAATCTGTCACCTGCACCTGTACATGTTATATACATATCAACTCACCAAATGACATGTCCTGAGCCCCCTTGCCCACCAGGTGTAGCTAAATTCACTGATACTTTCAGGTAATTTGCAGTGTCATTCACAGGTTTTTTGGGTAATGAATGTTTTAGCACACCAGGTGTAGCTGCAGAGCCTGACATGGATCAATCTTCTGCTGACCTCCTTTTTTAAATTCATTAATTAAATTAAATAAATATTTAAAATACATCTTTTTGTGTTAGTCATCTCCAAATTCACTCTACTGACAACTAGAGTGTGTTGATGTGTTGAAGACTGGGGTGTTTGAACTATGCCAAGCACCCAGGAGCACAGTGGCATTCCTGAAAAACAGTACTTTCATTATGACAGTAATGAAAGTACCGAAATTGCACTTAACTAAAATATGTCAATTAATAAAACTAAACAACTGTCACTGATCTGCACATATCACATTGTAAGAACTGTAGTTTAGTACCCTCTGCTGTAATTTAGTACTAAGAGGTCAGCAGGGTTGAATTGTTATGTGGGGCCCCAGCCATATTTAATTTTAAATAGAGCATGGAGAAATTTGGAGATTTTTGACCTGTCATCTGTAACAGAGTGACGGTATAAATTGACACCCATTGTATCACTTTAAGGGAGACAGCTTGAAACAGTGTAGAAAGCCCTGTCGCACATACAAGGATTCTAAGCTTCTAAGGGCTTGTATAAAACATAGTCAGTGCCGAGGCCCTGCCTTGGCTCCCTGTGCAGGAGCATGTCACCATGAGTTCACAGAACCATCAGTTATAAAAAAAAGGTGCCCTCAGAGTCATATGCTGAGCAGCTGTGCTCTGGAAGTCACAGAGGTCTGGACCCATAATTTGCTGAGGAATGAAGTCAATGGAAGTTAAAGGCACTTGGTAGGGCTCTGGGAATAATCAGTCTTCCAGTTCAGCAGCCAAATTGAAAAACAAAACAAAAATTTCTTGCATGACACAAGACCAATTTTTCTGCTGTTTTTTCCTTGCCAGAATGAAAGAATTGAAACATTTTGTTTCAGGTCCTGAATTCAATGCCTGATACTTTGAATACAATCAAAGAAAGCAAGGGCTAGAATGATGAAGGAAACTCAGAGAAGGAAAAGCTTCCTGTTCTGCTCAGCAGCTCAGTGACTCAGGTACCCATCCAGATTTCAAGACCTAAATTTAATTCCTTCTCCTTCCTAAGGGAATTTGAACTTCCACCAGGATATCTGATATCCTATCAATCATGCTACAGTATATTCTAGGGTACTGCCCCTAGTTTTTCTTTGTAAAGTTGTTGCACATTGTATAAGGTGTTTAAAAATTCTTTGGGCTAAAGAGACTTTGTAGCTTGTGGGTTAGGATGCTAACACAGGAGGTGGGGCATCTGGGTTCAAGAATATTTAAACATTTTATTTAATCAGAATCACCATCAGGAGTGAGACCTATCCTTCCCAGAATACCCAATAGCATGATGATTTAACAATTTGAGAGGAGAGTGATATGGGTTCAAAGCCCCTCAGGCAGAAAGCAAGACTAAATTTGGGTGAGTATCCAAGGTGTGGGGCTGTTGTGAAACAGGGGACCCCTCCTGTTCTTTGAATCCAGGCTTCCATAACCTTCACTTTTATTACAAGTGCCCCTAACTGAAATATTTAAAAGTATCAATGTAGTTTACTTCAATATTTCCAACGTATTATGTTTCACTGCTGCCCCAAACTGTTCATGAATAATTTGTGAATAGTTTTAGTTACCCAGAGTTACATTTTTGGCAAATAAATACTTTGTTGGTCTGCTTGTTGTTCCCTAAGGCTCCCTCTACTAATTACAGGTATGCAATTAACTGGCTAATTGCACAATTAATTTAGATTGGCTACACATATCACACCATGCAGAAGTCCATTCAACAATAAAGTTAGAGCTTAAAAATGTGTAACAGCTTTATACCTGTTTTCTATCCAGCTTTCATTTAAACATACATTTCAATACATTGAATGATAGCTATGCCGCCATGCCTGGGAGCCCCATCAGCTGACAGGAAATCTGCAGTTCATGGGGCTTGTAGCCATGGGAGCTTGCTAGTTGGTTCAGGGGGAGTCTGGGATCAGCATGATTAGATCTAATGCTGGATCCCACAATTATGCCTCCTGCCATGCATATGTGGCATGGCATAAGGGAGATCCTATCATGACTTTACCTAAACATCTAGAGAGGCTGTTAGAACATTTTCTTCAGTCTTCCCATGCCAGTGTCCCTCTTGTGTGACACTCATATGGAGAGAGCTCCTTGTTTCACCCATTCCCTGCTTCTTTGCTTATTTATCATAGCTGCCCCTAGCTCATCTCAGTCTCTTCCCTCACTAATGCAAAGGCCTCCCCCATAACTCTCCATGTCTTCCTAGATCTCAGCTATACACCCCACTTCTCCCCCAGTACCTTGTTTTCATAGCGTCTCTTGTGGGGTTGTAATTCATGTGAAGCAGCATGCACAAAATAAAGCTCTGTTAACCATTATCTCCTCTGCTTACCTGTCATAGAAGTCATCTCTGTAGTATTCATAGTCAAAGTCATAACCACTGTAGAGACAAAACAGGGGAAACTCTGATAAATTATCATTATTAGTTTATTGCTATCATTATTGCTATTCATCTTCTCTGGCTGTCCAGTGGTCATTCCTGAGACAATGATTAGCTAATACTGTATGTAGTTAACTAAACTAATTCTTTATTGTTGCTGAAGCATTGTTTGACCGATGTGATTATAATCCATCACCTGTCAGATCAAGCCAGTTCTCAAGGACAGAAAAGTAGGAAACACTAGATCTGCTTAATCCAATGTCCTGTTTTCAACAGCATCTGACAGCAGCTGCTTGAGAGAAAGGTTTAAGAACTTGTGGCAGGTAGATGTAGGAAAACCCACCCTGGCCACGTCTAAATGAGACTCTGACTGCACAGTAGCATGAGACTATTGTGCAGTATTGTCATGTGGCAGAAAATGTAATATGATGCTAGTGCACAGTAATCTCAGGATACAGTACAGTCAGTGATATGAAAAAGCCATTAATCAGCACTACCGGCCACATCTATCCATTGTTGTTACTGCACAGTCATTTAGTCATTTAGTACTTGCTTATGCACAAGCTTATGAGCTTATGCACTGGCGATGAACTACTGCACAGTAGTGCTTTGAGAAGCTTTGGGTTCTGATTTGATTTGGAGGAGATTCAGCCCAATTTGGTGGCTGAATCTCCGAATCCAAATTGAATCAGGAGGCCAATTAAAATATCTAAATCAATTTGAAGCTCTCCTAATAGATTTGGAAAAGATTCGGAGAGCTCCGGTGATTCAGGCCATCCCTGCTTGCTGCTGCAGATAGCTGGACCTGGACTCCATGCTGATAAGTAGGGGAGGGGAAAGGGGGGGCTGGAGGATGGAAGAGGGCACCATAAGGGGACCCCTGAGAGGCCCCATCCCCTGCCTGCTCCCCCAGCTTCCCTTAGTACCTCCCCCACCTCGCTGTGGCTGCCCTGCTTGGCCTCAGCTCCTGGCTCTTTTAAAAAAGCCCCTAGTCACCAGCTGCTGCCAGCCAGGGGGGTGATCCCCACTGTCCCTCACTGCCCCGCACCATGTGGGGGGCTCTGTGCAGTAACTTGTTGCTACTGTTCCATAGCATCTTGTGCAGATGCACCCACTGCACAGTAACTTGGGTAACTGCGTAGTCATTTAGTACTTCTTTCTACAAGAGTAACAACTGCACAGTCAGCTTCTCATGTCCTGAATAGGTGTCATCTGGGCCTCTAACAGTGACTGGCTGATGCCTTGGCACATAAAGGCTAGGTACAAACATTCAGAAAGCCCAAGATGGAATTGATATGACTTATAAAGTTTTCTATAAGTAGTATAGTTGTGAGCAAATAGAACACACATTCACACTTTGTGGGGCGGGAGGGTGGAGGGGGCAAATCTTAGACTGAGTTCTGTCATTTTTAAGCCAGTCTGTGTGTCTGTTCTGTTATGAGTATAGAATGGTTTTCTATCACTTATACCGTTAAAGGGTAATGTCTGTACATGGCCAACATGTTTATTCCTCCTAGTATCCTTTGATTGCAATTAACTATTAGGGCTCTTCTTAAGATTCTTGTTATCTCTATGAATATCCAAAATATCTTTGAAGCTTACTAAATTCTTGGCCTGTGCAGCAGTGAGTTCCACAGACTATTTATTCACTGAGAGAAAAAAATCATCAGGTTTTAATTCTCTACCTTTTATTATCATCAAATGTCCTCTTGTTCTTGGAGAAAACGGAGACAGACACCTACCTGCCTTCTCTGAGCCATTCATCATTCCATGTAGTGTCATCACGGTGCCTTTAAAAAATTTCTTGTCAGGCAAACAATCCAAATCTTTCCCATCACTCTTGGTATGAGCTATGATAAGCAGCTTCTGCTCTCACTCTGGGATAGGCCAAGGCAACTCTTTGAAACTCAATGGAATTACACCCATATAAAAACTGGTGCAAGAGTGGTCTACTTCAAACTTCCATTCAGACTGGGTTGACTTCCCTTACACCAGGAGCTGGGTTAGCATAGCATGGTGCAAAGGAGAAACATCATAATTACCTTTCTTTGATATTCTGTGTGGCCACTGCCCTGCCTCCTTCTTTCAATCTCTCTCTGACAGTTTCAAGGGGCTCTTCCTCCTTTTTGGGCCAGCTCTGAGTAAACATCTCTAGATAGCTGAAGGCAGTTTTCCAGTGCCCTTTAATCCATTCTCCTTTCACTGCCCTGTACAGGTTTTTGTGTTCTTCTGTACATTCTCAAATCATTATTTTAAGGGAACTGGTAACTATCATCTCAACAAAGAGATGTGTAATAAGAGAAGAGGACTATAGGCCTGGCTTTACCATCTAAGCAGATACACTTTGGCTCCTGGTTTATACTGCTGGTTTATTCCTTTAGTGAAACCCTTGAATTTCTAAATGCTTATCCAAACAAACCTACTTTCTTCTGAAATTCGCTGGTCCCTGAGACAACAAGACAGTGTGGTTTAAACTCATTGGGTGTATCCACACATGCCAGCATGTGCGCTTGCAGCAGCTCAAGTAAAATGGTACAGATTTGAGACAGGATTTTTTGCCTCAGCGCACATGCTTGGACATACACTCTACTGAGGAGCAAATTGTGCCACTTGGGGCAAAATGCCATGCCTGGCTCCTCTTGGATCTGCAGGCAGGGAGAGCTAGAGCTAGAGCCTGAGGCCAGCACCTGTGCTGTCCCCAGCAGTATAAAAAGCTGCCCTGTCCTGGCCCCATCAATACAAAAATCTGCCCTGGAAAGTAGCTCAGGGCTACTCACACTCAGGAGCTTCTAGGGCCCAGCCAATTGGTACCTGGTGACACTACCCTTGTGCCAGCTGGATTGCTGAAGAAGCCCTGAGAGTTCCCTGCACCTTTTACAAGAAATAATGGCCACAAGCTAGCAGAGAGCAGATTTAAACTGGACATTAGGGAGAACTTCTTCACAGTTAGAATGGCCAAGGTCTGGAACGGGCTCCCAAGGGAGGTGGTGCTCTCCCCTACCCTGGGGGTCTTCAAGAGGAGGTTGGATATGCATCTAGCTGGGGTCATCT
>JAGPOW010000797.1:25469696-25486193 GCA_030014935.1 Caiman crocodilus | reverse complement strand
TTCCCCAACTATACCCTATGGCCAGATCTCCAAGGCAGCTCTGAAGCTTTTCCAAAACCGCTTGGAAGTTCTGAACCACTTCAGAAAGCCTAAAGTGAGTGCTTTCATCTGGACATGTTGCTTCAGACACTTCAGCATCTGAAGCTTCTCCAGATCTGAAGCATGGTCTGAAGCCTTGCACAGCCCCAATATCTAGACTACTGGTTATAATCCAAGCAACACAAAAGCCTGTCTTTTCTGTGTGCGTTTCAGTTCCTCAATGATGATAATATCATTAGAAAAGCAAGGATTGCATCATTTTTATATTTTGCTCATGGTTTCCTGAGTTTAAACATTTAGGAGAGCAAGAGTTTAGATACTGAAATACTACAAAGATACACATCTCAGTGCATGTGCTTGGACATGCACTTTATTGAGGAGCAAATTGTGCACTCTTTCCTGCCTCTGCAGGGGGTTGGACTTGATGATCTGTTGAGGTCCCTTCCGACCTAACACCTATGAATCTATGAGTATGAATTTACCCACTGCAGCAGTCTGGTAGTGGGGGCTGGTGCATACCTGCCAGACCTGGATGTGGACCCCACAGCCAGTAGAGGCATCTGCCCCTCTGGGTCAGCTGTCAGTGAGCTATGGCTGCAGAGTTGGCCTCAGTGCAGTGCTACTGCCATGTGTGCCCCCTGTCTGGGCATCTGGGCAGATATCGCCCGGAAGATGTTCTGGGTGTGGTTGCCTGCTTTGAACTGCCAAATCATGTTCTCCTGGCCTCATTTGGCCAGGAGGTCAGCCACAGCCAGCTGAATCCAAGGTGCTAGCTCTGAGCAGGCAGGGTCCTGCCACTGGCCTCCCTAGCAGGAATTCTGGTGTTCTGTATTGGAAATCCCTGAAAAATAAAATCCCAAAGTCATTCTGTAAAATACCCCAAAATTCATGTCTCTCCATAATTAAAACAAAAGATCACTATAAAGAAAGAGAGAGTGAGACAGAGAAAGTGATCAGTTGGGCACTATTTTATTGCTATATCTACAGTGTTAAAGCAATGTGGAGTCCTACCAGTGTCTCTATCATAATAATAAAGTGAAGCCTAAATACATGTTTCATGAATTCATATTTTGCTGCCCTTCCACAGGGCCTATGGCCCCCACACAGGGGCTATGGGCCCCCCACACAGGGGCTATGGCCCCACAAAGGGCTTCCAGCCCCCACACAAGGGCTATGGCTCCCCAACAGAGGTTGTGGCTCCCCAACAGCGGTTGTGGCCCCCCAACAGGGGCTACGGCCCCCACACAGGGGTTACAGCCCTCACATAGGGGCTGTGGCCCACTAACAGGGGTCAAATGGCCCCCTCAGGGGCCACCCCCCCTGCAAGGCCCACATGCCCCACCCCAGCCCCCGATTGCTGCCCCACCTAGCCCCATCCCCTGCCAGCTGCTGCAGGCCCCCCAATGGCTGCCCCACCTACCCCCACTCCCTGCTTCTCCAGACCCCACTAATGGCTGCCCCACCTGGCCCCATCCCCCACTTGCACCCCAGGTCCCCATGGCTGCTCCCTCAACCCCACGCACCATCACTTTAAAAAGAAAAAAAAAGAAAAAAAAAGCCTCTACTTACCCTAGAAGCAGGGGCTGGGGGGGCTCTGGGGCCTCCTGGCAGAGCCCCCCCGGGCAGCACAGGGCATCAGGGGGCAGCAGGGCCTGGGCTGGGGCCTCTGGGGCTGTCCCTCTTCCCTGCGCTGGCAGGGCAGGGCCCCAGTGATAGCTACAACTGCTGGTAAGCACCAGGGTATTTTTTTTTCCCCCACTATGGTGATGCTGGGTGAGGGGCAGGAATCAGGGGCCTTGTGGGGGGACTTGAGAGAGATGGGGGGATGGGGCTGGGCAGAGCAGAGCAGGGATCGGGGGCCTCAGGGGGGCAGGCAGGGCAAGGCTAGCGGGTGGGGGAGTGGGTGGGGCAGGCGGGGGGTGTCCCCCCATAGTCCTCTCCCTCTTCTCCAGCCCCTCGACATCTTACTTCTGGGCACTGGAGCAGTGGTGTTGCAGCACGCTGCCTGGCAGGTGTGTGATTCAGCACCAGGGTGAGAGGCCAACCATAGAAATGGTCTGGCAGCCGCAGCATCTCTGTGGAGGACCCAGTCTCCAGTTGCCTCAGGGCATGGTCCCAAACTGTGCCCTGCTCTGCTTTCTTAAACTCCGTTTTTTAAGACCCCTATCCAGGGGTCTAATTTTCTCCCTGCACTGCAAGTTTGCAGTGCGGGGAACATTTTTTCATTCCCACACATGCCTCTTGTCCCATCTCAAACCCCTTTGAGATGGGGCAAGAGGCATGTGCACACTCATCTGGATGCACCCACTGTTAGTCAGAATCTGGTTAAGCTTCTGCATACACATACTTTGGCATCTTTCCCTAGCAGCTATATCCCCTTTTTTTCCCCATGTTGTCTGATCCTTGTGCAGTTCTCAAGGAAGTAAATAACCTTCGGGTTCA
Source organism: Caiman crocodilus (assembly GCA_030014935.1). Taxonomy (NCBI): domain Eukaryota; kingdom Metazoa; phylum Chordata; order Crocodylia; family Alligatoridae; genus Caiman; species Caiman crocodilus. The sequence continues at coordinate 25,483,712 of JAGPOW010000797.1, read as the reverse complement.
CGAAACAGGAAAATAACAGGATTCAACTGTTTTGCATGCTGGACCCATATGATATAGGACAGGATTTTTAAAATACCCCAAGGGAATTAGGGTCCTAAATCCAACTTCTAATGGGATTTGGGCACCTCCCTGCCTATTTATATAAACAGTATTTGGAAAAGAATAACCCAGATTCTAAGCTAATATGAATTAGCCTGATTCCTTTAACCTCAACAGTGCTGTTGTGATTTTGCCAGCTGGCTGTGTCAGAGAGGGTGAGCCTTGGAAGATAGGTAAGACTGAAGAGGACATTCATGAACATCTTGGTTAGAGCTGCCAAGATGTTATAACACATTTTCTCTCTCACTAGGACACAGGCCATGTTTATGAGAACTAAGTCGGTTCTGTTTTTTTAGATTTGAATTAAATTTCAACCAGGATGTGGTGGTTTGCTTGTCTAGTGTGCCTAGCTAGCTGGACAGTGAGCAAGTGAGTATGTGCATACATGTATGCATGTACTACATCATAAATAGCACTTTTCTTTCCTGTGATACATCCTGGAAATTTGGTAATATTCTCTTCACACTGCAGGGGCTTTTCAAAAGGCAGGGCAAGACATATATGGAAAGCAGAAGGTTTTCAAAGCACTGCTTGGTTAATGTCTGATTTCCTAGCACACAACCATCCATGGTACCACAAGGAAGAATGAGACTGCTAAATGTCTCAGGTACACCCTATTAAAGTGCAGCAATTGCACAGCTGATTGAAAGCATGCTCCCTGTAATAAGACAGGTAAACCAGCCTCGATAAAATAAGAAGAGATTCCAAGATTTACTTCTCTCTCTCCAAGTCCAACAAAGGATGGACAGGAAATGTTTTTTCTTTCTCATAAAAACAGGAATATTTTTCTATTTTGCATCAGGCTGAAACTAAGACCTTTCAAGATAATGGTTAAAACAACAAGAAAGGAAGTAAGAGAATCAGTCTTTAGACCATTAGACCATCCAATACCCTTATGATTGGGACACTCACTGAGAAGGTGGGGTTCACATCTTTGATATGAATAAAGTAAAGCAATTGCATGAACCTGGGTTTCCTTTATCTTAGGCAAGTACCAGAATAGGCATTTCTGGGCTGCATGAGCATCTTGGGAGGACTAGAAATTCCGTCTTTGGCCAAAGAAATCTGTCTACTGCCAAAACTGATGCTAAGTCCCAGGAAACATTACAATTCATCAAGTCACCATTTTCTGACAAAAAATTTCTTTTCCATCAGGATTTCCCAACCAGCTCTCATTCCTCGGTTCTCTGGGATTCTACAGCACTATGCTGTGCAAACAAGCAGGAAGCCTGACTTCTCTGTGGTATCAGAAGCACTTATTGGTGTGTGGCTGGGGCACAATGGGTTTAGTTTAAAGGTCTGTGCAACAGGCAGCAGTTTATGGGGAAGCACATATTGGGGTTTCTGAGTAAATCCATTCTACAAGTTGGAAAGTTTGGTGTAGCAGCCCATGATCATAATGGAAAGGGTGAAGGTAATTACAAACAAAGAAGTAACTTACAAAGCTAGGCTCTGTCCAGGTGGCAACTGCTCACCATGCCACTAACTCTTGCACAGCAAGGTAAAATCATATATTTCCCCTAGTCTGGAAAGAGGTGGGTTAAAAGCAGAATGGTCACAACTTGTCCACATCCTTTCTGGGGGTGAGGGAGGGAGGCAAAACTGAACACAGTACTCCAGATGTGGTCTCACCAGTACAGAACAGAAAGGAATAATTACTTTCCTCAATCTGCTGGCAACACTCCTATTAATCCAGCCCAGTATGCTGTTAACCTTCTTTGCAACAATGGCACACTGTTGATTCATACCCATCTTATTGTCCATGTAACCCCCAGGTCCTTTTCTGCAGAGCTGCTGCTTAGCCAGTAGCCATGCTCAGTAGTCATGCAGATGCTTGGGCATCTCCACTACACACAAGTAAGGAACTAACAAAACTGAGGTGTCAAGAGGCAAATTTCATGGGCCAATCATGGGTTTATCGCAGCAGATTGCCAGGCCAGGCCACAGCAGCCATGAGGACTGCTTAATCCCACTGGGGAGCCAGCATTTTATTTTTAGTAATTTATTTTGGCGGGGGGGCAGGGGTTGCAGATTTCATGACAATGCCCAATTTAATTGTTTCCACAAAATCTGCAAAATTACAAATTGAGTGGGTCCCTATGCATAGGTTAGAACAATTGCCATTTGGGCAAATAACTGAAATTGGATACTATCCCTAGTGTCCACGTTTTAAAAGACATTGAAAAATTGGAGGAGGTGCACAAAAGGGGCAGAGAAACAATTCAGGGGCAGGTGAAAATGCCTTACAGTGAGAGTCCTATTAGAGAACTCCATCTGTTTAGATTATCATAAAGAAACTAGAGAGGGGACTTGATTATAGCGTCTAAGTACCTTTCTGAGGATAATATATTGGATAGTAAAGGTCTCTAATCCAGTAGAGAAAAGCAGGACAAGAACTGATGGCTAGAGGCTGAAGCTAGACAAATTCAAATGAGAAATAAGGCACAAATTTCTGACAATGAAGGCTATTAACCATTTGAACAAATGACCTAGGGAAGCACTGGACTCTCCATCTTTTGAAGATATCACTTCAAATAATGACTGGATGCCAAGGCAAAATGATTAAATGGTTCCTTCTTGTCTTAACCCCTGTGACTCCGTGAATACATGTGCCAGTGAGAAGGCAGGCAAAAAGGACCCCTCCTCTTATTAAACGGCTAACATTCAATCTTAGTTTTTCACTCAGACTGCATAAAATACCTGTAATTCCTCTTTAGATAGGAAGTGCCCCCACTCCTGATGGATCAGTGGTCCTGATTAATGGCTCATAATACTACACAATTTACTCTATTAATGCATTGTATAAGGGAAGTAATCAGTGTAACATAGAGGGCTGGCCCTCTATGGATGGGGAGGCAGGATCTGACCAAACAACTCCGTTCTCCTCCATAAGGAAGGGGAGGGCTTTCTCTTTGTTCACTGTTATTAATGTTACATTAATCCACTACAGCAGAACTCTGTTTGCTCACCACCTAATGTGTTGTTTTGCCCCTGACAGTCAGGGAGCAGAATTAGAAACAAAACCAGGTTCTCAGATGTTCTCATGGTGAGATGATGGTGTTTGCCAATTCAAGAGCATACCTTCCATTTGTCAATCCATCCAGCAAACCAAATTCATCCCTGGGGCAGCTCAGCATTTGTGACTCATTCTGAGGAAGCTAGCGAGCTTTGTTAGGAATAAATTGAATAAATGTTGTGTATTTGTCAAACAACTCCTGTCTAAAGCATTTACGGATCTGTTCTAACATAGCAGTAACAATAAAGAAAATTGGCTAGTGATGTAAGAGGAGGTGTCTGTGCCCCCAGGGTCATCTGCCATCATATACGTTGTTAGTAGGTACTTCCCTGGTGCTCCTAAGTCCCTGCCTAATTGTGTACAGGCTTTATGATGGACCTAAGGACTGAGAACAATTCATCCTTAGTATGTCTGTGATATTAATGAGGAATTAGATAGAACAGCCACTTTTGTTACTTGCCTATCACCCTTCATTTTAATGAAGGGCAGTTGACTTGATCTGGAGAGGGGGAGCTTGGAGCTTGATTCTGTAAGGCATCTGGCATCGGACAGGAACAGGCCTTATGCAGTGATGTTAGATCAGTGGTTAAAGGGTTCCAAAATCTCCTCTACTGATGTACAATGGTACCTGTGAGCCCTTTGGTACCACACTAAGCAATGCTTGCAAGGGGCTGTTAAAGTGAGCCCTAACCAGCATTGCTGAAAACCAGGCTCAGTGCATTAAACATATTTTCAAATCTAACTGAAAACTGCTGACAAAAAAGAGTGTCTTAGACTCAGCCATAGACTCAGCTATTTATCTGTGCCTGATAATTTCACAGCAGGGACAATACATCTCTGTGAGACAGACATATCATTTTTTAGTGATCCAGCAGGGCTCCCTTTGTGTACGGGAAAAAATTCTGCAATTTTCCAATCAGCAGGCAACACTAAGGACTACATCTCCTTAAAAAATAAACACATGCAATTAGTGAGCAGGCTCTGTTCTGCAATGCTCTAAGGGTGTAGCCTGAGAGCCAGTTCCTTTTTTTTCATCTTATTTTTGATGAAAAACCTTATTTCTTTATGATCCCTGAGAGTTCAGGATGGTCAGACTGAAAGCCACTGAATGGCAATTTTCAAAGATTTGTGGGGTCATGTTACACCTGGGAAACTTTCAATGCTGTTTTATCGTGTGTGTACAAATTTACAAGTGTAAATTTGTGTGGTTGCTAAGAGTTATGATAAGCTTTTTTAGTTTTGCACATATTAAATAAGAGTTGCTTCTGCATAAAATCTGAGTCTGTGGGAGATGCAAGGGAAACAAAGGGAATCCTCTTCAATAGACAGAACTGTACTATGGTTGCTACTCCAATACATGGGCACGCATAGTTGCCCCAGTCCCTACTTGCCACAAATGTACAGTGTTGGGCCCACTGAATTTGCATATGTGCAGATCTTTTCAGCCATCTCCTGTGCTTCCCAATAATCACCATGCATAGCTGTCACAGGTAGCTTAATAATAGCATGTAGGGGGTACAGATGAACTGCAGCATGTCTACATGACCTACAGAACAGCCCACACAGGAGGGAGGGTCTGGATGGCTTAGTACTGACCTTTTGCACCAATTTTTTGGGTCAATTTAATGATAGGACACAACAGAGGAGGAAATACCTATCTTGCCAGTCGATCTGAGAGGAGAGCCTTACTCAGCTGATAATAAAAATGAACCTGGTCCCTGTTTGTGTGAACCACAAGTTGGCATTACATTTTAAGACTCTTGCAATCTCTTAGGTCCTGTGCACTTGGGTAAACTCACTTGCCTATTCGGAGATAAACAAACACCCCATTAAATACATCCTTTTTAATGATGCAAGTTAGAATAATGCCACTGGGGACAGAAGTTTCCTGCTAAAAGGTCAGAGAAAGTGCTATCTGGCTTCATGTGGTTGCTGACTTTTCGTTTACCTAGGGTCACTTGTACATTAGTCCTTGCCATGGACAACTGGTGCTGCTTTAGTAAGGGGTGGGGTACATGCCCCCCACTATGTGACCAGTCCTGCCGACTGGGAAGGGGGACCCCCATGGGTGATCCTGTGGACTCAGGGGGAGGGGGGGCGCTGTGATCATTGTAGCTGCTTCTGGGAACAAGCGCCAGTCCATTGCTGCAGCTGCTCCCAGAAGCAGCAATTTGCAAGTGCTTGTGGGGGGCACCAGCGCTCCCGCCTGCCCCCCGCCCCCAGCTCATCACCTAAGCAGTGAGCACAGCCATCAGAGGATGCACCGGTGCTCTCAGGTGTGCATGTGAACCCCCATGCATCCCCTACGTGTTTCCACTGGTCCTTGCCCACTTTGCAGTACACAGTACCAAGCAGCATATTAGCAGAGATGGGTTAATCAGGAATGAGAGGAATAGGTCCCAAACATGAACGATGCATGCCCCCGGCGGCTGGGCAGGCACAGTGGTGGTGGGAGCATGGCGCTGGTAAGCAGAGGAGTTCCCACAGATGCTGCTGGCACTGCTGGCAGTGGTGGTGAGGGGGAGGAGGGGGGCAAGTGCTGACCAAGCGTTGGCGACCACCTGCAAATGCCACCGGCAGCATTGGCAGCAGCCAGTGGGGATTGCAGACCTCCTGCAGATGCTGCTGTCAGTGTTGGCAGTGGGGTGGCTAGTGGAGACCAGCTGCAGACACCACTGACAGTGTCAGTGGTGCCTTTTTGTAGGGGGTGCACCACCACGCTCAGCAGGTGCACGTGCACTGGTGTGCACCCCCTACGTGTTGCCCCGGTCCCAAAAATGCCCTGGTAAATTTTGTTTAGATATTCATTGCTTATGCTAAACATTTTTACTGAAAGACAAAAGATTTGAGATCTAGTACATGAAAAATAGAAGGTATGGTCAAGATATGGATAACATTTTAAATTAGAGTCATTGTTTGGGGCTTTTAAGAAATCTATTGCAGGATCAATCCTGTCCAAACTATCCCAGACAAACGTTTGTCTAAGCTGCGCTTAAAAACTTTTAGTGACAGAAGTTCCACAACCTCTTTCAGTGATTTGTTCCAGTGCTTAACCACCCTCAGAGTTTGAAAATTCTCCAGAATATCTAATCTAAAGCTTCTTTGTTACAATTGAAGCCCATTACTTTTTGTCCTACCCTAGGGACACAAGAGACAATCCATCACCATCCTTTTTATAACAACCCTTTTTGTATTTGAAGACTGTTATCAACTCCTCCATCAACCTTCTCCTCTCTAAACTAAATAATCCCAGTTCTTCCAACCTTTCCTCATACATCATGTTTTCTAGACCTCTAATCTTTTTGTTGCTCTTTTCTATTTGCTCCCATCTTTCTTGAAGTGCTGTGCCTCAAACCGGACACAGTACTCCAGCTGAAGCCATACTAGCGCTAAATACGGTGAATGGATCACTTCCCACTACTTGTACTAGTGGGGCTTTTTTGCCACAGTATAAAACTGTTATATCATATTCAGCTTGCAGACCACTATAATCCAATAGGTCCTTTTCTGCAGTAAGGAAGCCTAGCTAGTCATTCCCCATTTTGTGCACGTGATTGTTCTATCCTAGGTGTAGGACTTTGAACTTAATAAATTTCATTTATTTTTAGATCTTCATTCTGTTCTCCAAAGTGTTTGTTACCCCAGCCAGTTTGGTATTACCAACAGATTTATTAAGTGTACACTCAATGCCAACCTTCAAATCCTTACTGAAAATATTGAAGAGCACTGCCTTTAATACTATTTATCCTGGACTTTAGATCAGTATGCTTTTTAGACCTATCTTTTATCTGATCCATATCTGGGAAGAGGCAAACATTTTTATAGAAAGGTATTTCCCCTGCCCGTTGGTGATGTGAAATTGGCCATGCAGCCCCTGGAAACCCAGCTGCAAAATGGGAAGTGCCAGCAGAAGTGCATTTCTGGATTTGCTGCTGGCTTGGCAATCAGCTGTGGGGTACCCCCTACCTCCCCATTGGCACCAGTCACACCCCTGCCCCTTCTCTTTGTTTTTAAATTTTTAAAAGGTGCCTAAAAATCTGGTATGTTTCTAATCTGAGAAGAAACAGATTGGTAGTCAGAATGCAAGTGATAAGTAAAGGATGCAGAATAAATGCACTTAAATCTGTATCTGTATGGAATGAATTTATATATGGATACCAGGGCCCCAAAAATATTAAAAAACCCATATAATCTCTGTCTCTTGTATATCAATATAAATATATACAGTTGGCCAAATTTGCCCTGATCTGCATTCCCTGCATTCCCAAGCTCTATTAAATTTAGACTCAACCCTTTTCAGTAACTGCAATTTACACAAGCAAAAATGAGATCTGGCTCATAGAATTCAGTGAAATGTAAATCTGATCAGACTTAGAGTATGGACACCAATTTTCATATAGACCCCTCCATTTATTTATAGGTACAGTATGTAAGCCTCTTGTGCACAGGTATATTACACATACTGTACTGATATTTATTACTGTATACATATGTATGGAATCTATACAGAGATAACGGCTGATCTATAAATTGTTCCTCGGTAGTTAAGGAATGTTTCTCCATCACTCAGAGCCATACTCTTTCCTTTCAGGCTGAGTTTTATGGCTATAAAAATCAATGTGCTATAACTCCAAAATGCCAGCTGCCCTCATACCCATTCCTTTTCTCCCAGTCTGGCTTGCTAGATTTTCATTTCCTATCTGTTTGAGGGGACAAAGATTTAGAACAGACAGCAGACGTTAACAGCTTCCACCCCACAACCATATGCAACAGTTTGTAAGCCTGTAGCAAACAATGTGATGCCATCATAAATCATATTTACAATGAATGCCCTGTGAGCAATGGAATGGTATGTTAAACACAGAACATTATTATAATGGGCTTGCTTTGCAGTTATTAGATTTCAGATAGTGTTCTCTGAACTTGGAAAGGGCATGGAAGTCAATATTTTAAGTGAGAGGTATAAGACACATCTAATAGTTGGAATGGGTGTGTCTTTTTTTTAGGGTATATTGCCAGGGGTGGATCCAAGGGGGGTGCATTGGTGTAGTCACACCCACTTTGATTCATGGTCTACCCAGAGTTCAAAACCAATTTCCTGGTAGTGGCATCAACATTTCCATTTTGGCAGCAGTGAAGGAAGCAATTGAGCTCACTGATCACTAAAATCTACCTGATTCCTGCTGAATTCTTCATTCCATAGGTGATAACTATCTCCACTTTTTAAAATAGTTTTGATGTTCCACTAATCAAGCTAACTTTTTGTTTGCAATTCTGCTCTCTGTTAGCTACTTCTGATAATGTAGCCCCTTTTTCATAGCTCTGCAGACTGTTTTAACTCATTCCAATAAAGTTATATTAGTTTTGCTTCAATCTTATACTAAATACTAGCAAAATACTCACTATGAATGACTGGGGGAGGGGGCTGGGAACAGACACCAGCATCTGGCCCTGAGCCCTCCCCCCACCGCTCTGGGTCCAGCCCTGCTTCTCCAGCTGCTGCTCCATGTCCCGCCCTACTCTCCCAACCTCCTGCTGCTGCTTTGGGTCCAGCCTGCTTCACGCCCCCTTCCCCCCACCCCCATGGGGAGTGCCCGGCAGCTGCAGGCCATGTGGGGGAGAGCATGGTTCACAGCCGCAGGTTGCCGTATAGGAAGCAGGCATGGGGGCGTGCCTTGCCCTGTGGCCATGTGCTACAGGTGGTGGGTCCTGCCTGTGCCGTGAATGCCCCTACCCCTTGTAGCACCCTGGGGCTGTGCACCCTGTCTCCCTGCATACCCTGCACGCCCCGCTGCCCACAGTTGGTGGGTGACCCTGGCTTGGGGGAGGGCATGGGGCACGGGGACGAGGGCATGCCCCACTCTGTGGCCATGTGCTGTAGCTGGCAGAAGCTGTCCGTGCCCCTCTGCCTGCTGCCTTTGCGACACCCTCTGGCCATGCACCACGCCTCTCCCCCCCAACATGGGGCACACCCTTCTCCCCCCATGCCGGCTTCTCGGGCAGCACCCTGTGGCTGCACATTCATGATCCACACTCTACTGCGGCCGCAGCCGGTGAGTGCTCCCTGCGTGGGGGGCCTGGCTTGTGGCTACGCTGAGGATGGGGGTGGGCAGGGTACACAAGTTGGGTGTGGCTCATGGCTGCAGGGTGCTGTGAGGGTAGTGGGCAGGGGGGCATGCTGTGTGATGAAGCCAGCGGGTGCTGTCCACACCCCCGTGCTGGCTCCTCTCACACCACCCTGCGGCCAGGTGCCCTTCCCCACCCTGCACGGCTGTGCATCCCGCCCTACCCTGCACAGCCATGCTCCATGTCTCCCTGCACAGCTGCAAGCCATGCCCCTGAACCACCAGTCGCCCGCAGCAGGGAGCACACTTTGGTCCCGACCGCCTCCACCCTGACCTCTGCCTCTGCCTGCCTCTCTCTCTGACGTAAGGCTTCGGGTGGCACATTCCCAGTGGGCCCAGAGCATTACGGACAGACAGACACACAGCTGGAAGTGGTAAGGCTTTTATTATATTAGAATTAGTATATTAGCATATTAGTAAAGCTTCTACTTAATTTTTAACAGGAGAAAAATACACGCTGTTTTATGTGCATCTCACCAGCGGCACTCCCACCTTTCAAAATTCTAGATCGACCCATGTATATAGTACTCAGGAATCCTGAATAGACAGTCCTAGAGCCTAAAGTCTTCCATCCAAAGTAACAAAGGAAAAGGCATTCTGAATATCCTCCACCATGACCTTCTAGCCTGGTTTAGCTTTGACTTGGAAATACCACCCCCAGGCCATGACTTTCCTGTATCTTGGCTGGCTGAAACTTGCAGGGGTATAAAGGCATCATCTTTAGGAGCCTCATACAACTGTGGGTCAGTGCAAAATTGTCTGTTGGGAATAGAAGGGCCTGGAAGGGTTAGATCTAGGAGCTCATCAAGCAGAAGCAGGAAGAGGAAACTGAGTGGAAGATGGAAAAAGGGAGAAGGTATTCATTTGGTGAAAGTTGTGGAATGAAGAGTCCAAGAACTGGAAGGGGAAAGATTTTTTTAATGCGCACGTACCTACGGAAGGATAGGGATCCTGAGGTTTTGGTCAGTTTTGGCCACTGTGAGAGCAGATTAATACAAAAGAGGATTTCTATTTATGGACACAATGTTTTTAACTTCAAGGACGTGTGTCCAACTACTGTGCCAGGTGGTAAGCTCAGATGTACTCATGGAGGTGCAAGAGCTTGGATGTGAATGTATACCTGAAATGTGGTTTTCTGGAAGTTTGACTCAAACCATCAATAGATATGTCAACATTTTCCTGAGGAGAGGAACAACAGGTGAGGCTGACTTACCAGTCATATTCAGCATTTTTACACATGTAAGTGCTGCAGCACTGGGCGCTTTGGTAAGAGCCTGGCACTGCATTGCTTGCAGTTGTATAAGTGGCAAAATGCACGTCAGCACTCAGAAAATGGTAGCAGTGTGCTTTTGAACTACAACACTTAGAAGGTGTTTTAGTTCAAAGCACACCATTGCCATTTTCTGTGCTGATGTGCATTTCACTGCTCATACAACTGCATGTGGTGCAGCGCAGTTGGCATCAGCTTGTGGGAGGTGCTTAACAGCAGTAGGATGCCCAAAAGCAGTGGGGTGCTGGAGATCCACTGCTTTGGAACAGATTCGACTAATCAAGCCTGCTTCAAAGCAGTGGATCTCTAGTACCTGCAGAAATTGAGGAGCTGTAATCTCTCAGCCTCTTGCAGAAATTGAGGGGCTGAAGGGAATGCTTCATGCCACCACTTTTGATATTTCTGTCTTCAGCCTCCCTGAGACTCAGGATATGGACTTCCTGCAGTGGTTTCACAACCCATTTCTGAGTTTGTTCTGTGTAAACAGGAGTGCATGGACAGGAGACATGCTTGAAAGTTATGATCCCCTTGGAGCACTGGAGATGAGGAATATACCCTTAATCTCACGGGCCAGAACACACTGCTAGCAATATCCATGCAATTTAGCGTATGTATAAATGCACATTTTAGTTGCTTTAAAAGAGTGGTTGTCTTGGTGATTGCAGAAACCATCTATTACACTATGAACTGTCATCTACTGGAAAACTGGCTTTAATTCTACCCACTTTTTTTCCCTCTTGGGAGAGCCTCTTAATTTTTTTCTCTTAATTATTTCAGAAAACTTCTTTCTGTCCTAAACTGGGGACTCTAAACTCAGAGGAAATCTATCACCCAACACTGTAATTAAAAATAATTAATAAATGCCTGCTCTCCACTAATCGCTACCATGTAATAAAACTCCCATCCCCAAAGCCACATTTTTCTGTAACAACAAAGCAGTGGGTTGCCTGCCAAGGAAATGCCAATGAAGTACAGGGAAAGGGAGAAAATGAAACTTGTTCCCTTGGAGTGACACATTCTCTCTGCAGAGTGCCAGCAAAGCTGATGAAATTCCATTGCCTGGCATTAGCTCCCCATTATAGCATCATGGTTTTGTTTTGTTTTGTTTTTTTGTTTCCCTTGTTCTTAGCTCTTTTTCTCTGTCCATCTCCCTCTTTTATTCTTGTCTGTCTTCATGTCCTTTCTTTTCCCCTTTTCCCTCTAGAAGTTGCTCTGTTCTTTTTAAACATCTTCTTGTATTCACCTTTTTCTTTCTTGCAAGGAAAAAAAAACCCATTGTAGATACAGGTAGTAGAAATCAGTGCATTAAACTAATGTGCTGAAGCATGTGTGTAGATGCTGACTGGGAGCAAATTGTTCCCAGTCAGTGTAGGGAGCAGGGGACCACAGTGGGTAGGGAGAGTTGTCCCAGCTCAGGGCGATGCTGCCTGCCAGCCATCTGGAGATCAGGGCCCATCCGTTTTCCATTCTTGGAGAAGAAAAAGAAGTCTAGGGATATCTTGTCTGGATGGCCAAAGTCAAAACAAGAAATGAGTCAACCAAAATAAGAAAATTCAGCTTGGGAAAAGAGGAACAAGCAGCAGCAAATCTGACCCCATCGAAGAACAAAATAAATATTGAAAATTGGGAAACTCTAGTTAGGATTAATTGTATGAGAAGCAGAAATAGGTTTATAAGTATGCATAGTAGGGAATGGCTTAAGCTAATTATATAAGACATGGGGTATACAAGTTAGAGACAAAGGTTCCTGAAGAGATCCTGACAGTGATCTGAAGAAAATTTGATCTTACACAGAGACCAAACATAGAAGCTGGGAGCCCTCAAATGAGACTTCGTGGCCTGGTGTTGTTGAGGTTGTTGCACTTTGGGGTGGTGAACATGTATTGCTTTTAACTAACCATAGCACTAAAAACTGTAACTGCCAGAGCAGTGGTCACCAACCAGTGGATCTCAATCCACCGGTAGATCTTGGAGCTTCTTGGAGTTGATCTGAGGCTGGGGTGAAGGGCTGAGTGCCTGCATGCATGCATGCATATGATCTAGCCCTGCAGGTCAGTCTGTGGGGAAGTGAAAGGGTGGGGACTAGATCAAGGACCCCATAGTGAGGGACAGTGCTGCAGAGGCAGAAGCAGGGCTAAATTGAGTGAGGCCCTGGCCAGGTGGGACTTACCTGCTGGTGAGGTGTGCCCCTAAATAATTTTTTATCCCTCTGCCTTGATCTGCCCTCTCCCCTTCTCTCCCCACAGACTTACCTGGTGGCTGGGGGCAGGGTGGGGGTGGTGGGTAGCAGCGGTGCATGGTAGATCTTGGGTTGCTTTTAAATGCCAAAGGTGATCTCCTACTTAGAAAGGTTGGAGACCAATGTTAGAAGCTTAATAAATGTGTTATTGGTTAGAGGAACTGTGTTTTAGTTTTGGAATCAATACCTGGTACAAGGCCTGGATTGATGTTACTGGATTTAACAACGGCTACTAGAAAATGGCATATTAGATTAATCTATTGCACAGGAGGGGTGTGCGAAACGGGCTGTATATGATTTGGAGTTGGATTCAGCCCGAATCAGGGACAGTGATTCAATTTGTTGATTTAGATCACTGTCCTGATTTGATTCCGCCGAATCTAAAGATTTGATGCTGATTCAGAGAATCAGTTGTTTGGCCATAGACACAGCTCTAAATACCACAGCTTCTACATACCTTGAGGTACCAGGCACGGCTCACGAATGTTGCGATGCTGGGGTGGATGGAGCATCCCACAGGAGCGTGGGGGGCCCTTTCTGGATCCGACACTGAGCATGCTGGGGGCCCCCCCTCACTCTCCTGGCTCAGAGATCATCCACGGGGGGGGACCCCAGGTGCCCCCCAAGACCCAGAAGGCACCAGTTGCCAAGCCAGGGAGGCATGGGGGAGCTCCCCATATACTCCCGGGTGGACCTGGAATTGGACCAGAAGTGCTTCTGATCCACTTCCAGGTCTGCTGCCGAGTGCACTGGGGACCCCTCCATGCTCCTGTGGGATGTTTCATCCACCTCACCATCTCAGCATTCATGAGCTGCCTGCTACCTTGAAGTAAGTTGAAAAAACATTTAAAGCTGTATCTATGTCTGAATCATTGAATCTTTCCAAATCTCTCAGAATCGATTCAGAGGGTTCTGATTCAATTTGGAGAGATTAAAGGGTCTCCTGATTTGATTCAGATTTAGAGATTTGGCCACCAAATTGAGCAGAATCTCCACCAAATCAAATCAGCGACTAAAGCTTTGCATAGCCCTACTGCACAGTAATTGCTGCACACATGTAGACAGTGATGCTTGACTGTGCATTAGATTAGTCTAATGCAATATTTCCCAACCTTTTTCATCCCACAACACACTTACACAGCCTTTTCCATCCCATGGCACACCAGCCAGATGTGGAGTTGGGGGCAATGTGGCATGTGGCCAGATGCAGAGCAGAGGGGGGTGGGTGGTGGCATGGAGCTGGCTGGGGTGAAGTGCCCCCCCCCCC
>JAGPOW010000797.1:25436269-25464090 GCA_030014935.1 Caiman crocodilus | reverse complement strand
GGGGGGGGAACAACAAGGTAGGGGGCCAAACTGGCTCCCCATGAGCTAGGGCTTCCTTTCCAGGGCAGGGGCAGTAGCTCCCCCAAAAGTGCCTTTCCTCACTGTTCCCAGCCACCCCAGGAAGCAGGACCAGCATTTCCCACACCTCAATCCCAATCCCAATCCCAATCCCAATGTATTAAAACACGAGACCTTTTTAAATTTACTTCCTCTTTATTTCTTTTTAATGCCTTCCCCCCTCCCCTCCCTGTTTTTTTTAAATTTACTTTTATTTTATCCTTCAGTGGCTGACTTCCTTCATTTCACCAACCTTTCCCCATCCCCATTTCCCTTCTTCCTCCCATTTCATTATCCACCCTATCCCATTAACTCTCTGCCTCCCGGCTTCATGTTCCTGCCCCCCACCCATCTTGCATACACCCCACCTAGAACAGAGATAGAAGTGTGTCTTGCATCATCAGCTCTCAAATGGCAACTCATAGCCCTAGCTCCTAGTTCTGCTTCTGCTTGCCAGCCCTCTAATGATAAATCACAGCTGTGCAGGTCAGGGACAGTCAGAAAATGTTTTAGCCTTGAGGTGTAACTACTCTAAATTCAACCTTGTTACATGGTAATTTTGGGCGGCTTCTGGGTCTTAACCCCTGGACTGTATGCACATTAACACCTTAAGGTTGTCTAATCACTTGTTATGTGGTTTAAAGTTATGCCATTCCAGGGAAGGATTATCTCTGCTCTGTACTACCCGGCTCCTGTTGCATTAAAGTGTGGCCACACCCCACAGATGTGCCACCCAAGTTGAAATCCTCCTGTATCCCAGGACCTCTTACACCCCCGCTCATAGAGCAGGGAGAGAAGCCTGTCCTGGCTCACCAGTTCTCTAGTAGCAATTCACACAGCTACAGCTTGTAGTTCTGCCCCTGCTCACCTCTAGTGGCATGTAATCACCATGCAGGTGTGGAACAGTCAGAGAAGGTTTCTAGCCTAAGGGTGTGACTGCTCCAAACTAGCATTACCATTGATCAACATGTAAGCAGCTCACAGTATAAAATGTTACAAGGTCCTAATGCTAAACAATGTTTGAGCAGTTCAAAGTGCATTGTATAAGAATGCCTGAAGCAGCTACAGTAGTGCTGCTGCTGGGACAAGGCCAGGCACTTGTGGTTCCCACTGGTCCTCCCACACTACCGGTTTCATCATAAGCAAACTCATAGGAGAGGCCAGGCTGAGCTGGGGCTGACATTTGGTGATGCTGCAGCCTGAGCTTCCACTTCTGAGTGAGAAAGTTACAGGTTCAAAGCCCAGGAGTCCTACCTTCAAAAGTAGGCTACTGCCTATTGAATTACTAACACTACTTTGTGAAAACCTATGTAGTGTCCTGGAGGTCTTCAACCTAAACTGGGGGCATAGAGAGTGTCACTGTGCTAGTTGGTTTGACTATGGCTTAAGGTGCCTCTTCTCCCTACACATTTTGAGCCTCACTAAACAGTTAAAATCAAGTTGAGTGCTTGCCCATTTGATAAAAAAGGAGCACCTAACTTAAGAGCTGATCTTGGTTGAAGATACTGTCTAGATATATGAGTCACTGCTTTGCTTATTTGTTCATATATGTATTACAAAATGCCTCCTGCAAATCATCGTTTACTCTCAGAGACCAACAGAAGGCCAAATTATTTTGTCACAATGATGTTGGCATAGCCCTCTATCACTACAGCACGGCCAGTTGTATTGTGGTAGTGATCAAGTACCACTGAGATCTGGAATTACTTAGATAAGGGTTTCAAAAAGGCATGGCTTCTCTGAAATATGCAAGGGGCTTGTGAGTAGAAGCTCACAAAAGAGTGGCAGACCCCAAACTACTGACATTCCACATAGAACTCTGTGGCTTTTCAACAGTTTTTAATAAATACTTTGGAGTTCATTCCCATTCTTGTATGAACAATTGCAGTGCCAAAGAACCTGCTGCCCGGAGAGGGCATTTCAGTCACAGAGGGCTTTTAGTGTCTGCTACAAAGCTACTATGGCTGGAACTGGAAACAGAGTAGACAGTTCAGAATCTGGTACATGGAGGAGCTACATCTGATCTAATGCAAGAACAGCTCTGAATCTTCACATTGGACATAAACTCCAACCTTGCAAATGTTTGTTCTAATGAAAGGTTCCTGGTATCAGACCCTCAGCTGAAGCAATTGATATAACTGGTGTAACTAGAGCTGGCTCAATGAAAACTGCTATTATTCCTGGACAGTTTAGAGCAGGGAATATGAAAAACACAATTTTGCCAACTCCCATGAGTTGTAAATTTTGCAACACATACTGTTTTTCATAAAGTCCCAGAATTTAAATCATGTGAGGAGATGAAGTCTCAGATTTCACTTGGAAAAGAGGAAGTTTTTAGCACTCTTACTTGAAGAAAAGAGCTTATAAACATGACCAACACATTCTCTAAACACTCCAGCATGTGAGGGCTGATGAAAAGGATCTCAGAATTATTACTTCCTTTATAGTCTCTTGTTTTCTGAGCAAGTCTCATTATTCTGGAGGCTTTTCCAGATTTCTGAATGCCTGAGATTGGTTATAATAGAAAACACCTAAAAATTATGACTCTCATCTTGACTTCTGGACTTATTTCTGAATCACATAGGTTGGATGATGAAATCAGAGATCCTAATCTCTCATTTCTTTGAGATTCACTTTCACAGATGGTTCAGACAATTCCCTGTCACTGCTCACCATTCTACCCAGGGGTGACAGTGTCATGTGATACGTGGAGGTGCATCTTCCTCTTCAAGGGTCCTGTGTTGTGACAGGTGGTTGGTGGATGGCAATCATCTTCCCATGGAACCATCTCTTATACCTTGGTTGGATTTCCACTGCATCAAGCCTCCCTCTGCTCACAGGTCTGAATTACAAAGATCGAAGGACCTTATTTTAAGTTTCTTTTGATCATTATTAATACCTTGTGCCCTCTGCCCCTTGATGTCCACATGGAAGTCCATACTGGAGAGAGGAAGGGTCTATTTATCTGAAAACAGGCAGGAGGAATGAAGGGGCAATCCTTCAACATAGGAACCAAGGCATGCTAAGTTTGCTTGTGGTGTGCCCATCACAACTCTTCTCTATTTTGCCATATCTCTTTAGTTAGTTTCTTTCTACCTGTGGTCATTTCGATAATGGAAGTGGGCACAGACACACAGGTAGGGGGCTGGATTTCACCAGCAAGTAGCCTGATGGCTGTACACAGTTAGGTCAAGGCGATCACTCACATCTGGGGTTGAGGCAGGTGGTGTTATCACTGTGGTGTCTGCTTAGGAAGAGAAGTTTTACCTGCAGCTGGTGCTCCAGGTGGTTAATGACAAAGACAGGCTCACGTGTAACACATCTACTACATGCCCTTGCCATCTGGGTCAGATCACTTTATGTAATTGGGCCATCTTGAGCAGCTGTAACTTTCCCTTTCAGGATTTTCTACCCCCATCTCCCTAACAGGATTTAGGGCCTCTTAAGGGCGTGTATATTTCCTGTGCATACTGAATAGCATTTTCATTTCTTCCTCTCTGCTGGATTCCCATACTTCACCTACAAGGAGAGTGAACTGGAGTCCTGCAGCAGTATCTGAGCTCTGCTTGCCAGTGGTGGTGAGGAAATAGGAAGTCAGAGCTGAGCTGAACTCATGATCCTTAGATGGAGTCTGCAGTTCTGGCAGTTACAAAAATACTCCCTTGGTTTGTAGGCTAAATCTGGGGGAACTCACTGTTCAAGAAAGGTGGCTAGAGAACCCCAGAATGCCACACTCTGGGAGTTGCTTCTCTGCTCTAACCTCTCTGCCGTAAGCAGGGCTAGGCATGTTTTGCCTATTTTCAGTACATGTGATGGAACATTTTCTTCCCTTGGCTTCATGACCTCTTTTCCTCAAAAAGGTCCTGTCCTTTGTAACTTGGAGCTCCACGGAACACACAGGCAACATTAAATTACCCTACAAATTACATTTAACCTCTAACTTTCAACTCTGCTTTTAGGTTGAAGGGGAGAGAAAGGAGAAGCAGTTTCTTTTAACTGGCCTAGGCTGCCAGTTTGAGTCAAGCAGGGATGAACTTTGACTGAGTAAATAACACCATTTCTTTAAAATATATCCAGCATTCACATTCTTAATGCAGACTGTTGCACCAGAAGCAGGGTGCAAATGGGTTTTAGATCCCTTGAACTGGATGTCTAGCAACTACTGCTTACTGGGGGTCTCAAAATGCCAATTATTTTATTAAAAAAAACTGTCTCCAACTCCAATTCTCAACTTATAGCTGGTGACAAGAGCTTCTCAGCATGTGATATTTCAGAGCAATCTGCAAAATAAGATTGCAGCTGGGGACTGTTTGTTTCAACAGGCAATTGGTAATGGGCTGGAGACTCACATTTTTCTGTTGCTAGTGGGAGTGCAGATGACTAGCTGCTAGTGATCAGAACAGGTTAGCATGATAGGGTGGTTAAAGCACCAATGGCTACCAGTATGCATAATATGTTAGAGCAGGGGTGGGCAAACTACAGCTTGCAGGCCATATCTGGCACACCATGCACTTTCATCTGGCCAACAGCACCCTCCAACAAACTGTGCCCCAGCCAGCCTTTCTGTCCATGAGGGTGGGAGCAAGGCACCTACACCAGACCCCATCATATCCTATTATACCTCATTCCCACCCTTGTGGGCAGAAAGGCTGGCCCTGCTAGCATGGGGTGAGGCTGGTGCTGCCAGCTTCCTGAGGTCTCACTGCCTCCAGGCAGCAGGAAGGGAAGGGGGGGAGGTGGGGCTGCAGCTGGGCAGAAGCTGGATGCAGCATGGAGCCCACATCCAGGGGGGCAGGGGCAAGGCAGAGCTCAGGTGGGCAGGGTATGGGTGTGAGTGGGGATCAGTATGGGGACTCCTCCACACTCCTCCCATGGCGCGCAGCTTTGGCAGGCAATGGGGGGCAGCAGCAGCAGCAGCAGGGGCAGCACTGCCTGGCGCTGGTACTTGGCTCCTGGCTCTGAACAGCATTGTGAGGAGCACAGCCCCCTGCAGGCCGTTTGTTTCCCTGGCCATCCCCACACTCGAGGGTCACAAGAGGGAAGCCCCAGGCACTGGAGCAGGTTGGGGTGTGGAAAACAGCCGGCTCTAGTGCCTGGGGCTTCCCTCGTGTGCCCTGTGAATGTGAGGAGCACCGGGGAGACAAACAGCCCAGCAGGGCTCCTTGCTGTGCCATGGAGCACTGGCCAGAGCCAGGAACCAGAGCCCCTGCCTGCTGCTGTGCCATGGCGGGAGTGTGTGTGGGGGGTCCCCACACCTCTCCCACCCTCCTTAACACCCATAAACCACACACATGGACACACACACACAGACATACACAGATACATGCTCCCTCCTTCCCAGTGTTCATCGCAAAAGAGGGCAGTGTGTTCCAGAAACCAATGTGCTCCAGAGCCACACACCCACACCCCACAAATGCCGTACAACCCCCCAGCATACCCTATGTCCCCTTACTCAGCCACACCCTCTCAGAAACTCCCTCACCCCCCACCTCCCACACACCACACACACACCCAACCACACCCCCTTACACAATATAAAAGACTAAGAATTTATGTTTGAATTATGCAATCACCTGTATATACACTACACAAACACAAATAATGACAAAAATAGTTTTTATAGTAAAATTAAAATACGCTATAGTAGGTGTTTGACTTTTAGGGTATGGGAGTTTTTTTTCTGGTTCTAAGATGGCAATCCCCACTCCCAAAAGGAGTCTTTCTGGGGGGCCAGGGAAAGGTCTTCTGGTGGCAAAGGCTAGGGGTTAGGGGTGGGACTTCTGGTCCTAAGCTGGTGACCAGGGCATAAGGCACCTGTCAAGGGGGCCCTCAAAAGCTTACCAAACCTCATTAAGTGGCCCTCTGCTTGAAATAATTGCCTGCTCCTGTGCTAGAGCACACCTTGCTACCACTGGAGCTCTACAGCAGGTCAGGCTCCAGGGAAAAATATTAAGAAAATAACATGTCATCTCTACAAGAGGCAGCTCAGTCCAGCATTGGCCTGGCTCCATCAGTGATTTGCTGCAAGACCTTGGACAAGTCACTTTACCAACCTGTGCCTCTGTTTTAAGTCTTTGGGTGAATCTACATCTAAATTTGCCCTGTGGCTCATCTCTGTGCACACTGCCACCAATATTGCCTCTGGGTCACCTGGTGGAGCGGCAGCAGCAGCAGCAGCAGAGAGGATTTGCAGGGCAGTCACAGCATGTGCTCTGGGCAGCAGCAGGAAGAAGGTCCTCACAGCAGCGAGGAGGAGGAGGCCTCTTTTCCCCCACACCCACAGAAGATTCTCCCTGGCTGTTGCTGTTGCTGCCACTCTCATGCAGGGTGGGCTGGGGGCTGGAGTAGGAGCCAGGCAGAACCTGCTGCTGGGTGCTGGTGGCAGCAGCAGTGTTGGGGAGGACCCATAGGGCAGCCTCTATGTGGGCTCCAGGTTTGGTGAGCTGTTGCATGGGGCGAGGAAAAGAAGGGAGTGCTGACTGTTCTGTAACAGCTCCCCAAAACTGCTTTATGTGGCCTGTGGACCCAAATAACTGCCCACCCCTGTCTTAGATCATGCTTAAAACATAAGCATGTGCATATTAAAGCTCATTAACTGATGCTAAGTGCCCTCTGAGTGTGTCAAAGTTATGCCACTTCAGCCAAGGTTTGGCTCTGGGTTGTGCTACCTAGTTTATGTTAAGATAGCTTAAGTCTGCTCCATGGAGATAAAACAAACCATTTGCAGTCCTCTAGCATCCCAGGATGCACTGTTCCCAGCCTTCCCTTCCCCAGCGTAGAGCAGGGACAGAGCCCAGGTGTTCTGGTTCCTAACCATGCCCCTGGCTCAACAGCCCTCTAGTTGCAACTCAGAGCTGTGCAAGCAAGAAACAGTATTAACCCTTAATGTGCAACTGCTCATATCACATTTTAATTTTAACACCACTAAAAGGCCTAGTTGTGACTGCTCAGTCACCTTTTTTACCTGATGGACTGTGTGTGAATTGCACATGCTGTGCAGAAGCTACAGTACAACAGCTGTAATATTAAAGTGAATTGTATGATACAGTTCAAATTCTATTGGACTGCCTTGCAAAGCAGAGCACACTTTCCTCAGAAGCAAAGGAAGCAACTTCCAGCCACCAACAAGCATCCTTTGAATCTCACGGCCCCATCCCATTCCTGCCCAGCCACTGGACAAGACTGATGGCTTCTTTCATGCAAGATGGCAAGAGAGACCTCTGGGAACAATTAGAGTATGTGAATGTTTATAGGCCTCTATTTTGGCTTTCACTCTAACAGTATCTGCAGCTGTGACACACGGTATGGTTTGCCTGACTCTACAAAGACTAGAGAGGGGACATCAGAATTCCTTACCCAGAGTCTGCCCGGCGAGTACTCTCCCATTCTCCCCCAGGACAGCAGCCCTTGCATGCCTTTCATTTGAGTACTGAACAAATGCGTAGCCTTTGTGAACAGAGCAGCCAACCACTCTGCCGTACTTGGAGAAAATGGTCTCCACGTCTGACTTCTTGACCACCGCTGTGTTGAGATTGCCAATGAAGACTCTGGAGTTGATGGATTTGGGGTCATTCTTGTTTGTGATGTTACTTGTCTGTACCTTCAATGACATCTTGAACACCTGAATAACCAAATCAGGACAGTCAGGGAGGGTGACACATGCCAAAGAAAATAGGTTGAACATGATAAAATAGGTTGAGAGGGAAAGCTTCTTGGGAGTTTTCGGTTACAGGAAAATGACCCCTTAACTAACTGAAAACAAATTAATAACACTGCTGCTTACATGCAGGGACTACAGGTATCCTCTGGGCTACAGACTAGAACAATAGCTGCACCCTAGGATTGAGTTTAGGAAGGTTTTGTGTCACTACTCACTCACCTGACCCCCACCCACATAAGTCTTGATTACTCAAGTTTCCTGCAGTAGGAGTGGATTTCCATACAACTCAGACAGCCCTGAAACATTCAATAGTATCTCCTGTCTTCTCTGAGCTCCATATTTTGTTGAACTCCTGTAGGACTTTGCTATTCAGCCATATGCATTTGTCTGTCATTTTGATAGTACGTGAACAGTCATAGATGTACCACGAGCTATTTTCAATATGCAGTGCAGTGCTAGCCTTGGAATACCACTGAACATGTGCAACCTACCTTTCCCACTCACTCTCATGGTTCATACATTATTCACCTCCTCAAACTGCATAGACTGGTACTTTGTTTGAGAAAACCATGCAGCCAGGTAGCCAGGCTATAACTTTTATTTCCTTTTTGACCACACAATATTGGCATAGCCAGGATCAGCTCAGTCCCTAGTCAGTGTCCCTAAAATGCCAGGTTTTTGCTAAGTTTTTGTCCTATGTACTATGGTCTCCTGACTTCCCAAGGGTGAAGCCTGTGCTAGGCTAGTGCAGGGGATGCAGTAAACAATCTGACACCTGCTGCTTGTTATATTTCTGCAAGCTTTACACAAGCCTGAAGAATTCTGTGTGCGGCTAGAAAGGCACTGATGGCTTGATCCTGGGAGTGCCGAACTTCAACAGCTCGCACTGAAGTTGAAGGGTGTTATCATGGCTAAACATTTCTCAGGATCAGGGAGTAAAAGTCAGCTGTCCAGGCCAGTGCCAGAAATATTTCAATTTGCTTCAAAGTGAGATTGCTTTGAGTGAAAGATCCCACAATCCTCTGTTCTGAGCATCATGGTCTGTATCAGTTATCTAAACTTCCAGCTCTAATCTGGACATTTTAGATAAAATATATCCATCTTCTCACTCTCTTTTTCCTGTAACAACTGTGTAGATATACCAGGGGGTTCTCATGGCTTCTGGTAACCAAAAGAATGGGGCTCTGTGATGTTGTGAATACCTCAAGTGTATGTGTCCAGATTTATTTTCTGTTTTAGAGTGTTTTGCATTTCTGATAGTTTGGAAATTATTTTAATTCTTATTTTTAATTTACAACAATTGAGGATAACAGTGGCAGAGAAGACGATATTTTCCTGTTCTTCAAATTTTGATTTCAAGTTACCTTAGAGAAAAATCAACTTCAGTTTTTCCACAGCATGCAATGAATCTCTAGGGATAAAGCACACAATGTTCTCCAGTGGCTGTCATGGAGTGGAGGTTGGAGTGCCCTTATGTTGTTACCACAGCCACTTATTTAGGTCCCCACATGTACATTTTGCAGCCTGATTCAGGTTTTCACTTCGCATGGCCTTATTTATTTGTGTTATGAGCCCCCTGCCTAGCCCGATGCCTTGTGTACTGACTAGAATAAAGTGCTCCATGCTTGTTGGTATCTTGTAGCTTGAAAGACTCCCTGCCCTGTGTTCAACAGAATGCCTGAGAGTCCCTAACGGAGCTGGCCTAGCTCACCAGTGCTAGTCATGAGACATGAGCCCTAGGGCTGTTTGAAGCTTTGGTGCCTGATTTGACTCGGTGGAGATCTGGCCTAATTTGGTGGTCAAATCTCTGAATCTGAACTGAATCAGAGAACCCTTTAATCTCTCCAAAATGAATCAGAACCCTCCGAATCGATTTGGAAAGATTCATTGATTCTGACAGAGACACAGCTTTAAATGTTTTTTCTACATACCCCTAGGTAGAAGGTGGCTCATGAATGCTGCAATGCTAGGGCGCATGGAGTGTCCCACAAGAGTGTGGGGGGTTCCCCAGCGTGCTCAGCAGTGGACCCGGAACTGGACCAGATGCACTTCCAGTCCACTTCCGGGTCTGCCAGAGATCATGCAGGGGGCCCACCCCACACCCTCCCTGGCTCAGTGACTGGTGCCTCCTGGGTTTGGGGTGGCACCAGGGGTCCCCCTGCAGCTGATTGCCAAGCCACAGGGGTGCAGGTGGGGGCCCCCAGTGTGCTTGCTGGTGGACCCGGAAGTGGATCGGAAGTACATCTGGTCTACTTCTGGGTTCACTGCTGAACCTGCGTGGCCCTCCCCCACCACAACCCCAACTCCCATGGGATGCTCCATCCGCCCCAGCATTGCAGCATTCATGAGCCATGCTGGTACCTCGAGGTATACAAAAAAACCATTTAAAGCTGTGTCTACGTCTGAATCGCTGATTCTCCAAATCAGCATTGAGTCTTCAGATTTGGATTTGGCCGAATTGAATCAGGGACAGTGATCCAAATCAACAAATTGAATTTCTGTCCCCAATTTAGGCTGAATCCAGAACGAATAGGGCCTGCTTTGCATACCCCTAATGAACACGCATGCTGAAATCTTGTCAGATACCCTTAATCAACGCAGCTAGTAGAAGGCCTGCCATAATGTCTTGAATCTAATCTGGTCTCACATAAAATTCAGTCTAGATTGTACACAATATTTAAGTGTCTCCAGAACCACAATTAGGGCTTGACTAATCTTTTGTAGACAAGGGCTACAATGAGCACAGCTCCTCCTATAATGAATGTTGCAGCCTGCTCTCCAGGGTTTTCCCAGCCTGGTCTATAGGGTGACATGAAAGGGTGGGGACAGAGCCAATGGCTCTCATGTGAAGTGGGGTGTGCATGCACTTCTCCTATAAAAAGGCTAGGATTGTGAGAACCCTGTGAATGAGGCTGGCAACAGAGAGGAGATTCAGACCTGCCAAAGGGTCATAGTATGATCATTAGTAATCAGATATTACTTAGAACTCAGTGAATTTAATGTCCATTGACGAGCTTCATTGCTTACCATAGTACAACTCTTTGTTTAGCTATGAGTCTCAGGAACATAAAATTGTCTTGGACTTGAGTTCAAGTCATGTAACATGTTAGAAATAGCTTGGATTTCTGTTGTCCATATACTAGTTAGGGTAGTCCACACATTACCATTATACCAAATGATGGTTTATTCACTGCTTGCTCATGCTGCTGTAAGGTGGTCACATATCAAAATGATGATCACAATATAAATACTGTATTCATTTCATACAGCATACCCTGAAATATAATACAAGCTTTTTTTTTTGAAAGGCAAAATGAAAAAAAAAGATTTTTCCAGAAGTATGGCTGCATAAAAAAGGGACAGAGCCTAATCTTCAGATGCCTTAATTAACTTTTCTATTTAACTAAAGCTAAACCCCCTGCTGTTTTTTAACATTAGTTTCCATGAGTGGATGTATGATTTTCAAAAGAGCTAAAGTGTTTCTAGAGCTGTGAAATAGGAGACTAGAGACCAGGAACAGCTAGCAGACAGCAAAATTGCCCTTAGAAAGGTTAGCCTGAGTAGTGGACTATCAAGACCATTAAAAGAAAAGAAAATAGTTAACACCTGGGGAGTGAAGAATAATGAGACATTAAATTGACTCCCTTAGCTGCTTGAATAGTAATATCAAAGCTCCTGCACCATGAACGACTAGTGCCTTCCATGACTGGGGGGCACCATGGCATTAGCCATGAGGTCATTGCAGGTCCCCTGGCACAGCTTTACGAGCACTTGTGGTGCTCTGGTGAGGTGCCAGAGGACTGGAAGGGGGCCAGTGTGGTCCCTATTTTCAAAAAAGGGAGGATCCAGGAAACTATAGGCCTGTTAGTCTTACCTTGGTCCTGGGGAAGCTTTTTGAGAAAATTATCCAGGAGCACATCTGCAAGGGACCAGCAGGGGAATGTGTGCTTAGGGGCAACCAACATGGGTTCATCAGAGGCAGGGCCTGTCAGACCAGTTTGGTGGCCTTCTATGATCAGGTCACTAAATCTTTGGATGCAGGCATCTCAGTGGATGTAGTCTTTCTGGACTTCAGAAAAGTCTTCAACGCTGTCTCTCACCCTATTCTCATTAAAAAATTAGGCAACTGTGGTGCCGATCCCTACACAGTTAGATGAGTTGCCAATTGGCTGGAGGGCCGTACCCAGAGAGTGGTGGTGGATGGGTCTTTTTCAACCTGGAAGGATGTGGGCAGTGGGGCTTCGCAGGGCTTGGTCTTTGGGCCTGCACTGTTCAACATCTTCCTCAGCGATTTGAACAAGGGGATGAATAGCACCTTGTTCAAATTCGCAGATGATATTAAGATGTGGGGGGTGGTGGGCACACTAGAGGGGAGGGACAAGTTGCAATCAGATCTGGACAGGTTACAGAGGTGGGTGGATGAGAACAGGATAGGTTTCAACACTGACAAGTGCAAGGTATTGCACCTGAGGAGGAAGAATCAGCAGCAGACCTACAGGCTAGGGAACTCCTTTCTTGTCAGTGCAGAGGCAGAAAAGGATCTTGGAATCATTATTGACTCAAAGATGAACATGGGCCACCAATGTGGGGATGCAGTCAGAAAGGCTAACCGCATCTTGGCATACATCCACAGGTCCAAGGAGGTGATCCTCCCCTTCTATATGACCTTGGTCAGGCCCTGGTTGGAGCACTGCATCCAGTTCTGGGCACTACACTTCAGGAGGGATGTGGACAACATTGAGAGGGTCCAGAGGAGGGCCACTCACATGATCAGGGGCAGCAGGGCAGGTCCTATGAGGATAGGCTATGGGATCTGAACCTGTTCAGCCTCCACAAGAAGAGGCTGAGGGGATCTGGTGGCTTTCTATAAACTGGTCAAGGGCGACCAGCAGGCAATGGGAGAGTCCTTGTTCCCCTGAGCACTCCCGGGAATAACAAGGAACAATGGCCATAAGCTGACTGAGAGTAGATTCAGACTAGACATCAGGAGGCACTACTTCACAGTCAGGGCGGCTAGGATCTGGAACCAACTTCCAAGGGAAGTGGTACTGGCTCCTACCCTGGGGGTCTTTAAAAGGAGGCTGGATAGACACCTTGCTGGGGTCATCTGAGCCCAGCATTCTTTCCTGCCCATGGCAGGGTTCGGACTTGATGATCTGCTCAGGTCCCTTTCAACCCCACCAACTATGAAACTATGAAACTACCTATTTACATTCTCACTGACATCCTTATGAACTTTTAGCTTCTCTCATTCCTTGGAGTCTCAGACCAGCAGAGACTCCCTCTATCTGAAGAAGAGTGACTGTGCCCAAAAGTTTGCTAAGAACTTTTTTCCATCTACTCAGCTGGTCTAATAAAAGATATTATATCCATAAATGACTGGTGCCTCCTGAGACTGGGGGGGCACCATGGCGGTGAATGGCAAGTGGTGACCGCCTGCAGATGCTGGCAGTGGTGTTAGTGGCAGAGGACGAGGGGGTGTTGAGTGGCAAGCTGGGGACTGCCTACTGACGCTGGCAGCAGTGTTGGCAATGAGGGTGGCAAGTGGTTACCGCTCGCAGAAGCCAGCAGTGGCAAATCTGGCAGGGGGGAAGAGGCATTTACCTGGCTAAAATAGGAATTGTAACATAGTTTGCTGAATTTGCTGAGGAGATTGGCAAATAGTACTGAAGTTTCTCTGAGTTTGTAACAAAAACTGGGTTGTTTGCCTTGGGTAGGGAGGAACTGTCACATGTTTTTTTCCCAATGATTCTAAGCTTTCTGTAGGCTGGAATAAAAGCCCTTCTGATACAAGCAGATAGCCAGCTGTCCTCACATGCAGGCCAGGTGCAAAAGCTACAATTGTCTGTGATACTCCTTTATATTTTGGGTGGCCATTTTATTGATTCATCTGTGGCTTTCACAGCACGTCTGCATTGGGTGCAATGTTCTTATAATAATCTCTGCCCAAACTATGAGTTATGGCTGAGTTTCAACATCAGATATGATTTCATTCTGTCTTGTCATCCTTATTCCCATGACAATTTGAAATAGAGGACAGGAAGGAGCTGAGCCATTTCTCACTCCATGAGCTCTTGTTTTCATTAGGCTTTGACCTGATTGATTGCAAACCCCTTCTGGTCACTAGTAAAAAGCCTGGGTGAATTTGTCGTCTCCACTCAGTTCCCTGTGAATTATAGTTTGCACCACAAAACATCAGCTTGTTTCTTGTGTAACCAGACAAGTAGCAATCTCAGCTACAGAATGTCAGATGGAATAAAAACAATATACAACATTGCTTTGCTGGATAATGGCTTTGGTTCCCCAAGGGCGAAATTCACTGCTGTAAAAGACATAGGCACTATGTAAGCCCCCAAAATGTGGTGGTTTAGGGGGCTAAAATGTACAAAGGGGCTAAATGTACAAAGGCCTCATACAGACCATCTGCTCTGGGCTGACTTTCATCACAAAGAAGTACACCGGGTTGTACTAGCAAAGAGCACTTCCTTCCCTTTGTGCTACCTGTCTGAAATTGCAAGCAGGGATTGATAAAAAGTGGCTGTCACACTGTGCAGCTGTTCCCACCCAGAATGATTTTGTAACCTAAGCCCATTTCCCAAGGGACAGGTGTTAACATCAATTATCACAACTTGATCTATATTGTCAGCAGAAAACTCAGGGGCTTAATGGTGGTAATCCTCTCCTGATCCTGGAAAGTCAGGGCTCAGGTACTTTGGTAGGATGGAGTGTGGGAGGTTACATACCAGCAGCCTGGGCTGTACCTGCCCTATACTTTGGATATTAGTCCTTAAATAGGTCAACTTTGCACCTGGCAAAGTTTTGCCAATGCTATGTTCACTTAGAAAAAAATGCTTAAAAAAGCAATGGTGCCAAGTTCCAACAAGCACAGGTAACAGAAACCTTCTGCACACTTTCATTGTCACTGGGGACCATGCTCTATCCATTGGCAGGGTGCAATTAGTCCTGCCTGTGGTGGAAGGGACTCTGCCTTTTCCAAGAGTGACTAACTGCCGATATACTGTGCTTATCATGATTCTCTGGCACTTAGGGTTTAGGTGAGCTGCTCTTGAGGGGAATTTCTTTCAATATTAAAATCCATTTTATTCATAAAGTGAAGCTTTAAAAATAATATAGAAAAGCTTTTATCAGCTGGTACTTCATTAAAGCTTTAAGGCTACATTTTAAAGTAGTCTCGATCCAGTTCCTGCATTTATGCTCATTTTCAATGTGTGGAAAAGACCTTTTAAAAATGTTTTTCTAGCTCTAAGTAAATAAAAATAATTGACACCACATATCTGCAGCCAAGGGCTGTTTTCCAGATGCAAATGAGGGCATATGAGTGTCAAATTCCTTGTTGTGCAGACAATCCTGTCTTTGCTCTGTGTACATTTTCAGTTCTGGAACATAATGCAGTCTCCCAAATGCCCAGTACTGCAGCCAGCCGAACTTCTTATGAACAGCAGGTGTCACTGTTACCCTGGGAACACACAGATTTCAGCCCCTGGGTGACTTGGCTTTTAAGCAAGTCCAATCCATTTTCCATAACCCCAAGTCATAATGCTCTGCTTACCTTGCCCATGGTATTCCAGACAGCAGTTGAGAAAAGGATTCATCTTTCAAAACAAGGGGAGGACGCTGGACTAATAGCTCTGCAAAATTAAATTTCTAGCCTAGCTCTCTGTCAACCTTGCTATCTGACATCATGTCTGCTGCTGGGGTAGCTGTGCCCATTACAAAAAAATGTTAGCAATTCAGTGACATAATCCTGTCTCTCCCTCTCTCCAGAAGCAAGTGGGAACCATGCAAATATGTTACTTACAAGTTGCAACCATATCACACAAAGCTTGTGCCAGGAAAACCAGTTCAGAGAGGTGGAATATGAAGCCTGCTTCTCAGCTCCATCTGGGGCAAAGGGGCACAGAAAATGGATGCCTGGCTGCATATACCACTTGGATGAACTTCCAGACACATAGCATTTTTCCTTTCTTCCTTTCCAAGGTAAGCAAAATGACTGTAAGAAGCAGTAAAATTATGATTGCCTGAAGGGGGAGTGTCTCACGCGGAGTGCAGCTGGGCAGCAGCATGGGAATGCCACCCCTCTAGAGACAATGTGCTGCAAAAGCGGGATGTTTGTCTGGGTGAAGGCACCATAGTATGGATGGAAGAAGCCTGCCTGGGGGGACCCATTCTGGGAGGAAAAAAAGGAGGCCATTGTGGAAGCCTCCAGAAGAAATCCCTGTGGGGGATTGGCTGGGGGGG
The DNA here is from genome assembly GCA_030014935.1 of Caiman crocodilus. Lineage (NCBI taxonomy): Eukaryota > Metazoa > Chordata > Crocodylia > Alligatoridae > Caiman > Caiman crocodilus. The sequence continues at coordinate 25,448,114 of JAGPOW010000797.1, read as the reverse complement.
TCCTTTATAACAAGGTTCCCCTCCCCACCAAGAGAGAGAAATGGCTCACCTTGCCACCTGAAGGCTGGAGGGAGCCTGGCTGCGGTGGTGCTCTCCTGGAACCTGCAGAGCTGCAGGCTTGGGGAGATGTCTGAGCCAAGAGTCCTTCCTGGGATGAGGAGGAGAGCTGTGCTGCAGCCTAACAGAAAAGGAGCCCACAAACCCTGCACGGGAGGAGTGTGCACAGAGCAGGAGGGAGATGGACCCGGTCTGCCTGTGCGCGGGGTTGAAGGAGGTGGAACACAGGCTGCAGGGAGCCAGAGTGGCCACCTGGTCTGTGGTGGGGAAAGGTGGGGTTCAGGGGACGCTAGACCCTACTTACCTGGGAGGAGGCGTTCTGTAGAAAGCCAGGACAAGGAGGTGACAAAGCCCTCTCTCAAGTGCCTGGCAGGGTATGTGTACTGGCCAGGTTGGTTGCCCAAGTCAGCAGCTGAGACCCTGTGGCCTGCTGTGTCAGGGGAGCAGATCAGTGGAGAGAAGCGTACTGCAGAGATGCCAGGAGGGGGCGACAGCCAGCACCATGTGATGCAGCCTGATGCAAGCACAGAAGGACCTAAGGCAAAGAGGACCTGCCCACACTCAGTGAGAGGGGGAAAGAAGTGGCTATCCCTCTTCAGGCATTGCCTCAGGTTGTTAAATGTGCAGACATTTACATCATTCATCCTTGTGTATAAAACTTAGTGATTGGATGTATACATAAGTAGGGGCAAGCCTATAAGTCTGTAACTCAATTGGTTCAGTATTGGTGCCTTAATATCTATCTGTGATTAGTATTCTCCTTTTAGGTTATGGGTACTCAAAGGAAAGGTTATATGTTGTGACTGTCATTAGTGGGGTTGTGAGTGTGTATTGTATGTTCTCTTCAGTAGCCTTTATGAGTTAAACCTGTTTGATTATTTGTAATTGATATTGTATATAATTAAATCCTGTATATAATTAACCCCATTTGCAAGGCTCATCCTCTGTACAGGGAGACCCTTTTCTTGAGGAACCTGCTGCAGCCAGTAGAAGGGTTGGGCAAGTTCACTGGCTACTGGGCACCCTAGGATCCCACTATTTGGTGGTGGCCACAGGCAGCACCGTGCACCTGGGTTACATGATAGACACACAATGGCTTTAACAATCACATCTCAGCTAAAATTCAGTGCCTTTCTAACAGTGTACAACAACTCTACTCTATCACTGATGGTAGCTCTTCTGTTAAACATTCCTACCCCAGTGTCACAGCACTGATAAACCTCCTGCTGGATATTCAGCAAACTGTTGTTCTGGCTCCAGAGGCTGGGTCTGTGTCCAGGGTTTCTGCAGAGCTGAGGGCCTGCCCTGATTCTGAGTCTCTAGACACACACCCAAGCTATAGATTCTTTCTCTAGCCTGAGGATTGGCACCCACGGTCCAACTGCCTAGGCCAGTGATTATCAACCTTTTTAGACTGCAGGCTAAAATGACCCAGTTTGGGTTGGTAGCAGGCGGGCAGGAGCCAGGGCCCAGCCTCTGCTCTGGATTTGCTCCATGGGGTCCTGGGGAAAGTGACTGTTGTCACCACCTCTTCCCACAGTGGTGACCACGGCTGAAGCTCCAAGTCCATGGGCCATAGGCTGCTGGCCCCTGGCCTATGCCATTTGAGTATGCCCCTAGTCTCCCTCATGCTTGATCCTTTCCCAGAGCTTCAGCCTGGTGGGAGATATGATCCTAGATTGAAAATTCTTTATCTCTAATAGAATATCAAGCATCCTTCATCCTTGCCACCAGTGGAGGAGAGAGAAGCAGATACAAGCAGCTGCGTAATGAGGTACTGCAAGGATCAGTTCTAGCACCAACCATTTTTAACATCTACCTATCTGACATCCTACTCACCACAGCTAAAAAGTATGCCTATGCAGATGACTTGGCCCTGTCCACCTTTGTTGTGTCCATCCTAAAAACAGAATCTGCCTTGTCTCAGGACATGAATACAGTAGCTTCTTACCTGCATCAGGGGAGACTCAAGCTCAGTCAAACAAAAACCACTGCATCTGTTCCACCTCTGTAATGCTATGGCACATAAGAGGATCAAGATTGACCTGAATGGTAATGAACTTCCCTTCACAGATAACCCAGTGTACCTGGGAGGAACCATGGATTTACATCCACTGAAAACATCTAAGAAAGTCAACTCTCTCATCAGTGCTACAAAATGATTGGCAGGAACAACCTGAGGAGTGAATTTCACCATTCTAAGGACATCGACATTTGTACTAGTATACAGACCTGCTGAATATTGCTATCAAGTATGGGAGTGTAGTAGCCACACCAGCAAAGTTGATGTTTTGAACTCAGCAATGAGAATAGAAATGAGGTGGGTAACATATACACCTGTCAATATGTTGCCAGTACTATCAGGGACACTACCTCCCCAGCTAAGAAAACAGAAATCAACTCCTGGCTTTCCTCAGTGTGCCCAATAAAACCAGGAGCATGGACTTCAGAAGGTCTTAGAGTAACCAGTATCAGTACATAAGTGACTAAAGTTGAGAAAGGAATCAGACTCGTCAGCTGAGAAACTCATTCAGATGGGAGGTGCAGGTACTGTTGCAACACTGTGGAGGTGGGAGCAGTGCCCTGTGGGCATTTGAACAACACTGCAAAAAGTGGGATGAGACTGATCTCATCTCACGTGCTTCATAAGCAACCCAACACCCTATCCACCTAGGTATGAGCTCCCCTGCAACGTATGGACTAAACTAAATAGGACTGGCTCTGGAGCTGGATGTTGTAATGTCACACACTATAATATTGGCTTAAAGGACAGTCTAATATGTGAATGTGGTGATGCATCACAGACTGCTGACCACATACTCACGCATGCAGTACACCCGTGTAACCAGGATGAGGACCTGGCAAGCGTCAGTGATAAAGTAGTTGTGTGGCTTTGCCACGTTAACATTATGAAGAGGGAGAAGGAAAAGAAGTATATGAGAGAAGAAGAAGCCTGGTGGGCACTCTAATTTATCTCTCTGGAAACATGTAAGAGGCAAAACACATGGCATACTGGCTTTACAAAAGTTTGTAACACTATTAGCCTTTACATTAGCAAGTGCCTGTCTCCTCATCGCTATGGAGTGTTTATTATTGGTCTTAGGTAAGAATCTTTAAGGTAGTCTGTAGTGATAGAAGTTGTAATTTGGAAAAGCTCCATATAGATGTGGGGAGTTGGGAGATGGTCCCTCATATCACTGAGTCAAAGAGACTAAAGGACTGCAGAAGACTGTTTATTGCTTTACAATTAAAACTTCCTTTTATTTCTTCTCATTTGCTTATGCCTGAGTATAAGAACCCAGTGATCACTACAGAGTCCAGGTTCCTTCCTCTCCTCAAGCCTTCCTGCATATGGCTTTTCCTCTGCAACATAGCATCTCTCTTGCCAATTTGTTCCTCTCTGAAAAGGTCAGTAAGAGATGCATTCTTTAAAACTTCCAGCCACCAGGTGACCCCTTCATCAACCTCTTCAGGTTATGAAAGTCTCTCACCAGGAGATGTGTTGCTTAGTTACCCACCCACCAGGGAAGACCTGTTGTTCTGGAAGGTAGCCAAATCTTTCTCCAAAAAGTGCTTCCATACAAATAGAAGATCATCAAAGTTTAACAAACCTCCACCGTTAGCCCCTAGTCAGTGCTTGGAATTTTGATCCAACATGGAAATAAACAGGCAAGAAAGAAGACAACAAAGTCCAATACTCAAAATGGAGTTGGTAATCTGACACAGACAAACATACATAGTCTCCAGGATCCAACTTAATTCATAATTGTATATAGACAAATTTCAGCCTGCCATTTTAATTTTGAAAGGACAGGGACAAAGGACAGGGAGCTCTATTCTTTTCATAATTTAAAACCAGACTACACACAGCACTTGGGAATATGTAGTAGGGAACAAGTCTTCAAGGATGTGTGTGTGTGGAGGGGGAGGGGAGACATTCAATAGGCTAATAAATCTTTTCCATCTCCAATCTCTATGATGCTATTAACTTACCATTGAAACTGGAAATGATATTCCTTCTAAACTCAATTGCAAAGAAGTTAGACTTTGTCTGAGGACAGTATCATTACATTTTTCTTTTCACTCCTACAGATTAAAATAGCCAAAGATATTTTTTTAAGTGGTTCTTGGCTGAGACATAATATCTCAAACCCCCTGGAAAAAAAAATGGTGGGATTTTCACAGGAACCAAAGGGGGTCAGTTATCCACATCCTGGGGACCTGGGGACCAAAATTCCTTAAGTCCTTTGAAATCCAAGCCCCAAAGAATAACAACAATAAAAACTTACCGCACTGACTCTGTCTGTGTTATATATTTGTACAGTGCTTAGCACAGTGGGGCCTGAGCTGGTACTGTAATACAAATAATAAATAATAAGTAGCTCCCAACGTACTTTGTAAAGATAAGTATGATTATCCTTGTTGGAGAGATGCAGACACTAAGGAACAGACACATGACAGCCAAACACTTTCAAGTGCTTTCTAAGTCTGGATGTCCAATGTGAGATATCTTGGGCATGCTTTACAGAAAGTGCTGAGCATCCACTTGGGCCACTTTTGAAAATTTGGGCGTATTCATATTTCTGCTCATTTCAAAAGCAAGGACAAACCTGCCTGTGAGTTGATTAGGGAACAGAAATGTTTTCTAACAGACCCCAGTGGAAAAGAGCATGAGAAAGAAATCAGGAGACCAAGTCAATCGAGAACAAATGCTGATCTCCCCCGAAAGCTTCCTTAAGCACTTGTGAAAGAAGCTTTCACAAGGGCTTTCTCAAGCTAATTTTTGATAGACAGGTACGCATGATAAAGCAAAACAAGAAGAAAGCCTTTCACTTATTTGGACCCATGCTGATAATGTCAGAAGATCCCAGAGCAGGGTGGGAGTACATTGGTGCAAAGGAAGCTTACATGGCTGCTGCTCTGAGTATGCATGTTCTGATACTGAATAGCAACTCTCAGTCTCCTAGCTGCCAAAATCAGCTAAAAAATAAACTCACCTTGTTCCCACTGAAGTTAATAGCAGAACTCCTTGCTGACTTTAGTGAGTGCTGGTTTCAGCATACTACATCCAACAAACAAGAGTCCAGATTCTGACCTTGTTTAAACCAATAGCTCTGAACTAACTACATTGTTATCAGGAGAGCTATTCCAAATTCACACCACTGTTACTGAGATCAGAATCTCAGTGTTAGCACATCATGCTGCTATTGCAAATGCCACAACAGCTGTTTGGTCCAATAACCCTAGATCCTGGAGCCTGTGGGGTTTTAAATGCTTGGGATTAACATTCTTGGGAACTTTCCTATCTTATTTCTTACTTACAAGCTTCTGATTTCCCTCAGACTAGCATACAAATGGTATAAGTCTACTGGACCCTCTAGTTACTTTTGATTTACCCCTGTTTGTTAGAGGAGAATCAAGGTGTGGACAAACAAATTATACTGAGTTGAAGGCGGAGGGGCTCCATAGTGCCGGGGTAACAGTAAGTGTGTCAGCCCTCATCCTACAGTAAGTGAAAGTTAAACTTCAATTAATTAATTCAGGAATAAATTATTGTAATTTAGCTTTTCCTTATTGCAGAAGAGAGCAGGTACATGACACAGTTAGTACAGATCACCTGATTTGTGGCAAATCTCCCCCATCCTTTTAACTTAGTAAATTTGTTTGTCTGTCCCCAGCTCCTAGGTCAGTTTACCACAAAGCTATTACATTCATTTAGTTTTCAATTATTGGCTGACACCCTCACTGTAAATTGTACGTTGGGTTATTTTGCTAAAGGAAGGACTTGGCTATCAGCCATTCTCTAGGATCTCTGAAGAATTAAAAGGAAGATACTGGTATATTCTTAAATGATTTGAACCAGACGATCGATCAACCTTTTGTCTCAGTCCCTGATGAAAAGTTATTGCTGTAAGGAAAATGCCACTCACAGCAGCAAGGAGAGAAAGTATTTTCCTCACACGTGAGCAGTCCCAGGGACTGTTGATCAATAGGACTTCCTCAGCTATCAAATGGAGAGTATAATGGGTCACTGGGAATAGTATATGAGGAACTGTGACCTTCACAGTGTCTCATGCATTGTAGCATGACATGCTTAGGCACTCTCCAACATTGTATTAAAACAGCTATAGTGACAGTCTGAACTGCTTTTCTCCCTCTGTGGTAGTATTTTCAGGAAACTTTATTTGCCATAAAATCCTTCCTTATAGTTTGGCAGCTGCTCAGTGGCCTGGATGAACTGAAGGGGTGGTGAATGATCTGAATCTGATCCTTCTAGAACATGCATGCGTGAGTGCATGCTTGCATGTGTGTGTCACAGCATTTCCTCTGGCATTAATTAGAAACATAGCAGTTGCCAGACTGGATTAGAAGATCCAATTAGTTTAGTATTTTGCCTATGACAGTGGATAACTCCAGATGCTTCCAAGGGAGGTGTTGTTACAGTTAATTGATCCCAAGGGAAAGATTCTTCTTAAACCCCAATAATTAGAGGGGTTTTGTATTTATTATCCATGTAGTTTTCTGACTACTTTTGAATCTTACTAGTCTTTTGGTTTCAATGATAGCTGGTTGCAGTGAGTTCCAGTGATGATCTAACTGCACATCATAAAGAGAAGTGTTTTCTTTTATCCACTTTGAACTGTTCCACTGAATGCTCTTTTGTCCTTGTGTTATAAAGCAGGATGAACAGAAATGCCCCACTGTACCTCCTCTAGGCAAGAAGGAAGCTCCCTCCAAACCTAACAGCCTGGCCGATGTGATTAAGATGCACCAGTTTCTGTAGGCCACAGCACAGAAGAAAGTGATGTAACTAGCATCATGTCTGGCTCACTTTGACTTCCCAGGCTGAATAACCAGGGATGATTTATAACTGGGTCAGTTGATGGATTAAGAGAAGCAGCCTTCAGCAGAAGTTCAAAACAGGACTGGAACTCAGAACACTCCACATCCCTCTTCTCTAGTCAGTTCATTATTAATTAATATTAACTAATATGCTATCCCCTCTTATCTATCACCTTCTTAGAATGAACAATGAAATCTTTTCAATCTCTTACACATAAGCATTTATTGAGCCACAATCATTTTATTGTTCACCTTTGAATGTGCACCAATTCTGCGAGGACAGGGAAAGATGCTCCTGAGCACTTCATACCTAACCTGAATGGGAAGGGTGGAGAGCTCATTTCTATAAAGGGGTGTACCATCCTTCAGGAATGAGGGTGGTGGGACTCACCAGGGTTTTTATGAAACAGATCCTTTGGAATTTATTTAAAAAAGCACAAATGCCCAACCTAGCCTCACTGTGTCCATACTCATTGTGCTCTGTACATACAAATAGCTAAGCACAATTTAAAACCCAAGCTGACCTGGTTGGCCTGGTGTTTGCTCCACTCCCTACCCCATTCCTCTTTGCATTGCAGCATCTCCTGATTCCAGCAGGTGAGTTGACATTTCTCCAGTCTTCCAGTTCTTCAGAGCAGTGAGGCTCTTAGCACCCGGATTGGTGGGAATCTGGGATCCCTGAGCACCCAGAGTGCTGGAAGCAGTGGTACAGGAGAGGGAAAAGAGCAGCCTGGATGCTGGGAGACTGCGAGGGGTGGATAGCACTGCATTGTGGGTTGCTGGAGGACCAACTTACCATACAGATGTAGGGTAGAACAAATTAATGCAAAATAATACCTGCTTCGTCCAGGTATGTTGTTGCCATTTTACCCTACCTGTATGTCAGCCTTAGGTCTTGGGTATGGTTATAAACTGCATCTTACTGTAAGGCCTGGTGGCAACATTGTGGGGCTAATCATGGCAAGGTAGCTCCTATAGAATACCACAATATTGCAACTCCTGAGTAAGGAGAGTATAGGGCACCTCTAAACCCTAGCCCCCACTGCCTTGTGGGTACTCCTTGGTTGGAGTAAGGCTAAGGGACATTACCCTGATAGAAACATGCCCTCACTGAGGCATTAGGCAGTCAGCAGCAGCTATAATCTGTTGCCCTCTTGGCAGAAGCTACAGCTTTGGGGGGCCCCACAGAGCTGGGTGGATATGGCAAGATCAGTGCCATTAGCCACCTCACACCAGCGAGGTGCATGCCAGGGCTGGCTGTGGGTTTTGCATGTAGGTAGGAATCTCATTGCATTGTGCAGCCACTGGGTAGAATGGGCAGAAAATGACTAGCCCATTTGGTGACTGTTATTTGTACATGCTTCTGTCCTTATTCTCATACGTCAAAGTAACCCTCATGGGGCCTTTAGAATCAACTGTTTAACATGTGGTTAGTGCTGGATCCTGGTTAATTATCACTTCCATTCTGCTCAGATAATGCCTCTTCAGATTTTCTGGTCAAGGCTCATTTCTCTTAGGGAGCCTAGGATCCATGACCAGAGCCTCACTGCCAACCTGAAACTGAATAGCATGAAATAAAATAAAATCTTGCCTATAAGCCTCAGCCCTGTCTCTGGAAAATGTGTAATGCCAGTATCTCAAGTGTCAGCTTAGGAAACTTCAGGTAACTATTAGTCTAAGTGCTTTCTAAATTCAAGTGAGCCCAAAACAGTGATATTTACAAATGTGTGAATCTCTGACCAGCTGTTTGCATGGTAAACACTAATAACATCAGCAAGCTGAGCTCTTCAAGACAGTGTGGGAGGAATGTGGGCTAAGCTGCCTCAGTACAAAGAATATCTGACAAGAAGAGTACTATACTAATTATAGTTGGCCTGCAGAAGTAGTGCACCACAACTCCAGCCAGGGTAAACCAGTACACTTCCATTGAAATGGAATGGGTGCAACTCCACTGCAACCGATGGGCCAGGGTCTTTACTGGTGCAAATCAATGGCGCTTCACTGAAGGTAACGAGTTAGAACTGCAGGTGGTACAAGCTAGTGCAGCTCCCCTAAAGTTGATGAATCTAGCCCAAAGTGCGAGTGTGTTTCAAAACAGGGATCCATTGGAGACAAGATATCTTATTTCAGTTATGCTGCTACTGGATGAAGCCATTGCTCTCTTCAGGGAGTTCATATCAACCCCCTTACTCTTTGTCGATTAAATCACCTTATAATACATAAGGTAGTGATAAATTAGTACTTATTTTGCATGTGACAGAGACAGAGCTGTGAAATGCTGGCCAAATCCTCCAAGGGTAGCATTCTATTTATTTGTCATCTACAAGCCAGTTTGGGTACTTACACATTCAGAGCTGTTCTTGGAAAAGTAGCTTTTGTGTGTGAATTATTACATAACTGCACAGACTGGAGGCAACAGAAAGATGGAGAAAGAGCGTACTTCCATCTTTTCCCCCAACCAGCTCAGTGGTACTTACCTAGGAAGTCCCCAGTCCTAAGGGCCCCTCACGCAGAGACGTTTTAAACCTGAATGTCAGATTTCACAGCATGGCTCACCACAAGTCAGCCATTATTCAGGCTGCTGCTCTTTTTTAATCTAACCCCCTGGGCAGCTGCGATAGGGAAGACAGTCAGCGTGTGGCTCAGTAATGCGGCTTCTGCCCTAGAAAGGAAGGGGCTCTATTTTAGCTGGAGTTCATGCTCCTAGCAGGCATCTATCTCTCTTGCAGAACAAGAGAATTCTTCTTGTTCCTAGTGGGTGCATCTACAAATGCACGTAACTGTACAGTAGACTAATTTGCTGGGGTCTAAAGCGTCACACTCTACACATGCAATGCTACAATGCTACTAGACCTCAGCAAACTATTTTTTGCCACTGTAGGATAGTACTGTCAGGGTACTAAATTGCAGCAGCAAAAATAATGGCACCTAAACACATGTGTAAATGCTGTCCTGACCCGGGCATAAACTGCCTGGGCTGATTGGGCATAAATTACACCTGGTCAGCACTGGCAGCAGGACCCCAGGCCCCTGGCTGCTGCCTAGTCACACAGCTCTGTTCCTTGAGCAATCTTCTGCCCCATCCAGTCCCTCTGCCACCTGATGCCATGACCTGGAGCCCAGGCCTGACCCTCCCCAAGCCTGTTGCCAGCCTGGGGTTGCTCTGCCCTGGCTCAAACTGCTGCACTCTTGGGCACACATGTAGATGCTGTACCCAGGAGTTAACTTTAGTGCGAACTATGCCAGAGTTTGTTGCATCACAAACCACTAATGGCACATGTAGACACACCCAGTGAGGCAGAAAAATCCCCTCTGCCCTACCCTCCATCCATTTTTTTTTCCTAATGACATATTAGTGGCTCAGGCTCAAAAGAAGCACTGGAAAAAGCAGTGGGTAAGGGTTGGTGGTTTGTGCGCTGTGCTAGGAAGCAAATAAAAGATTCCCTTGTTCAAACCCCCTCTGGTGAGGGAAGCTCAGGGTCTCCAGAATCTCAGGTGAGTGCCTTAGCCACTGAGCTATGCAACAGAAGAGGAACACAGCCCTTTCTACTCCTGGGGATAAGTCTACGTCTAGTGGTCATGGACTCTGGATGACTCCAGGAATCAAAGTCTACTACATGTCCACCATGGGCCTGTATATGGGCTATGGCTGCTACGCACATCTTCAGTCAGTGTGACCACATAGTTGTCCAGGTGTGACCATGTAGGGATGCATGGAACAGAAGATGCCTGAACATGTATAGGCCAAAAATGCTCTGTAGATGTCCAAAAATGGCCACTTAGATGACCAGGAAAGAGTAGCATGCCACTCCAGATAGATGGATCCCTGGAGTTTGCTCCCTCTTCCCTGTCTGAGTCTTTATCTATACATCCCCTCTCTCAGCAGCCTGACTATTGTAACTCTTAGTGTGAAACTGCCAACCATAACAAAGCTGTGATTCACAGAGAATTCAGCAGCCCATGTATTCAGGACCCATTGATTGTTGTTTTCATTGATCTACTGCCCCTTATTTCCAAATTCTTTCATTCTATTGGCCTGATTTTCCTGTAGGGATTCATCATACTATCTCCCCACTAGTCCCCATCCAGTTTCTCTGACCTCATGGCACATCATTCCCTCTGCCAGGTCACTCTTCAGGCAGTTGCCATTTCACCTTCTGCTCAGCAACCCACAGCAACTCTCACCTGTCCAGATGTCTGGGTTGTCTCCATCACCACTGTAGCAGGGAATCTGAAGTCTCCATTTCATGTTGGCTCCATAACTAGTTCTAATCCTTGGCACTTCAACGTGCTTCACAGAACTCAGAGATTCTCACTCCACTTAACTTTATAACTGTTTCTCCCTTACCTGCCTGTATTGCTCCTCCACTTTTCACTGCACTCTGCTGAGTTCAGGCTCTCAGCTGGTCACACCTTGCTCCCACCTCATTAATGCATTCTCATGAATTTACATGATACTTTACATACTCTGATTGTAACACAGGTTCCTTCTCCCCCACCCCCCACAAAAAACTATGTTCTAACCCAGGGGTGGGCAATTATTTCAGGCAGAGGGCTGCTAACCCAGTTCTGGCAGGCTGTTGAGGGCTGCATGGGTAGCCCTGCCCCTTGACAGGTGCCCCACCCCCTGGTCACCATCTTGGGACCAATGTCCCAGGGCCAGCACTGGTGGGGCCCAAAACTGGGCACAGGCTGGCAGGGGTCATAGTTTCATAGTAATCTGGGGTCAGAAGGGACCTGAATAGATCATCTAGTCTGACCCCCTGCCACTGGCAGGAGCACATGCTGGGATCACACAACCCCAGACAGGTGTTTGTCCAACTTCTTTTTTAATTTACCCAAAGTAGAAGCAAGGACCACTTCCCTAGGAAGTTGGTTCCAGATCCTAGCCACCCTAACAGTGAAATAGTGCCTCCTAATCTCTAACCTGAACCTATTCTCCAGC
>JAGPOW010000797.1:25411355-25436169 GCA_030014935.1 Caiman crocodilus | reverse complement strand
TTCCAGATCCTAGCCACCCTAACAGTGAAATAGTGCCTCCTAATCTCTAACCTGAACCTATTCTCCAGCAGCTTCTGGCCATTGTTCCTCATCACCCCACGTGCTGCTGGGGGGAATAGGGCCCTTCCTATTTGCTGCTGATCTCCCCTAACGAGTTTGTAGGCAGCCACCAAATCCCCCCTCAGCCTTCGCTTGCTGAGGCTGAACAGGTTCAGGTCCCTTAGCCTCTCTTCGTAGGGCCTGCCCTGTTGCCCTCCAACCAAGCGGGTTGCCCTCCTCTGGACCCTCTCAAGGCAGGCCACATCCTTCTTAAAGTGCGGTGCCTAGAACTGGACACAGTACTCCAATTGTGGCCTGACCAATGTCGCATAGAGGGGGAGTATCACCTGGACTGGCTTGAGATGGATCTTTGGATGCACGACAAGGTGCAGTTGGCTTTGCTAGCTGCGGTCTGGCATTGGCGGCTTGTGTTCATCCTGGAGCATGCCTACCTCTCCCCAAATCTTGGTGTCATCAGCAAACTTGGAAGTGTTTTCCATCCCTCATCCAAGTCGCTGATGAATATGTTGAACAGTGTAGGCCGCAGGACCGAGCCCTGGAGGACCCCACTATTCACATCCCACCAGGTCAAGTACGACCCGTCCATCACCACTCTCTGGGTGTGCCCTATCAGTCGATTTTTGACCCATACAACTGTGTAGGCATCAATGCCACAGTCGCTCAATTTATTAATGAGAATGGGGTGAGAGACAGTGTCAAAGGCCTTCTTAAAGTCCAGAAAGACTATGTCCATGGTGACACCATCATCCAGGGATTTAGTTATCTGGTCATAAAAGGCCATCAGGTTGGTCTGGCAGGACCTGCCTTTGATGAACCTATGTTGATTTCCCCTGGGCATGATCTCCTCTTCTGGACGCTCACAGATGTGATCCTTGATAATTATTTCCAGGATTTTCCCCAAGACCTATGTGAGGCTTATGGGCCTATAGTGTCCTGGGTCCTCCTTTCTCCCTTTCTTATAAATGGGGATCTGTGGAGCCAGGCTGGGCTGCACCAGCAGGGAAAGGGGGGAGCTGGCCTAGCTCCATAGAGCCCCTGCCAGCTAGGAACCCATGCTCCTGATGCCCTGCTCTGGGCCCCACCGGCACTGGCCCTAGTACACCGGTGTGTGCCCCGTGTTCCTGATGGTTTCTGCATCTGCTCACTCCCAGTGCCCTCCAGCCTTGTGGTACAGGTGGGGGGCAGCATACAGCCCTGACCCCACATTTTCAGGCAGGGAAGGAGCTGGTGCTGAGCATGAGGAAAAGTGGCCCTTCACCTGCCCCATGGCCTGGCGCTCACAGTCTACATGGGGCTGTCTGGAGCAGACACAGGCAGCCCCACACAGGCTGCAAGTGGCTACAGTGCAGGGCGCTGGCTATGGGGCAAGAGAGGGGCCGCTTTTCCTGCCTCAGATCCAGCTTGTAACCCACACCGCTCGCAGCCTGGGCCCCGCTGGCTCCAGGCTCGCCCGTTGATGGCAGAAGCTGTGGCCCTGTCACTTGCTGCACTGGGCAGCATTGGTTGCTGCTGCCTGCCTGGTATGGCAAGTGGGGGGCTGCAGCTGCTGTTGCCACATGAAGCCCCTATGGGCTGGCGTGGGGTCCAAGTTGGCAGTGGGGACAGGTTACAACGTGGTGCTGAGTGTGTGTGTGTGGAGGGAAAGCGGCCCCTCGCTCACCCTGTAGCCAGCGCTCTGCACTGCAGCCACTCACAGCCCACTTGGGGCTGTGTGTGCCTGCTCTGGACAGCCCTGTGTGGGCTGTAAGTGGCTGCAACAGGGAGCGTTGGCCGCAGGGCAGGTGAGGAGATGCTTTCCTCTGAACTGGGAAGGAGCCTGGGGAAAAGCTGAACACGGGAGGGAAAGCAGCCCCTTGCCTGCCCAGTGGCCACCTCACCTGTCTGGAACAGGCACATGGAGCCCCAGGCAGGCTGCGAGCAGCTGTAGTGTGGGGTTCTGGCCACGGAGCGAGTGAGGGGCCACTTCCCCCCCCCATGCTCAGCTTTTCCCTGGGCTCCTTCCCTGCCTGGGATCCCCCCTGCCCTTCCTCCCACCCCCCACCTATCTGTGGCTTTGGTGTGGGGCAGCCATGCTGCCAGGCCAGAAGCCCCTGCTGGGGCTTCCAGCTGGGGGGCCATGGCTGGGCAGGCCCTCCTGTTGTGGGAGCCTGCCAAGCTTCCTCTGGGTCCTACTGTCATTTTTGACAGGAACCAAGGGCACAAATATTAATTTTCTAAATTTTTTAGGGGCCCCATGGGCCAGACAGAATGGCCCTGTGGGTCGGATCTGGCCCATGGGCCGTATTTTGCCCATCCTTGTTCTAACCCAGCCCTTGTGAACTTCGTAGGACTCTCTGTAGCTGAGGCGGGGTGTGCTATCCCACCTGTCTCCCTTCTTCCTTCAGTGACACCATCAGAACCATCCCTTAAATCCAGTAGTCAAAGTTAACTTGTCGAGGAAGCTCTCCTTAGTTAGAAACAGCCTGGGGAGGAGCTGTGCTCACTCTGCTTATCCCTCAGGAACCCCGTTCTGTCTAAACTTTTCTTTCTACCTTGTGACTAGCTCTCTCTCCCAGGGTTTCTGGGCCCCAGGTATTAAGGTTGCTGCAATGTATCATACTTTCTTGCAGCTGAAGAAGATACTGTCCCAGTCAGATTCCCCTGTGATTGCTCCTCTTTGCAGAGGCTGTTCAGGAGTTAAAATTTCACAGAAGAATAATATATAGCTTGAGAAACATCCGGATGGCAAGCAAATGCTCTTGCTCAGGCACTAGATGGTGAATTCAAGGGCAGGCTGCAGCATGGTCAAGCCACTGATTAGGACTTGGGAGGGAGCCACCAAGGATCTTGAATCTCTATTGGTGTCTCAAGTGAGGTACTACATGCGTGTAATCTGCCTATCAATGCATTCCTGTCAAAGTAGATATGCAAAAATAGCCTCAGATCTTGGTTCAAACCTGTAAAAAGCAAGAATACTTCTGGGTTCTGTTCCTAGCTTAGGAAGCTGCGTCTAATGGTTAGAGCAGGTGGTGGCAGGGAGTCAGGACTCCTGGGTTCTAGCACTGACTTACTGTGAGTTTTAGGGTAAGTCTTCTTCTTCTGAGTTAATAATACCAGTCTGGATAGGTCTTAACTAACAGTTTATAAGAAGTTTTGGGACGATCCCTGCACAAAAAAACCTATAGAATACATTTGGCTGTTGTGAAGGTGGCCCAGACTAACGTGTCAGTCAGAGACAACACATTCTTTTCCCCTTTTCAGACATGTCACTGATAGCTTTTTTACACATAATATTCATTTCATACCACTCAGTGCTCCTTTACTGTAACAACTGGAAAAATAAATTGTAATCATCACATATTAATATTTCATGCATCACCTAATTACATTCTAGCAATGTGAGCCTTATACACTGTATGCAGACTAAATTCAGCTCTGTGTCAACCATGTTGACTTACTGCTTCTTCCATTCAAAAAAATACAGCTCTCCAGAAAGTCTGTCCATTGTGCAGCATCTTATCAAACTATTCACTCTTTGATATGCTGAGTAAAAAGCCAGAGGGAATCCTGGCTTGAAAAAGAACAGGAAATCTTTGTGATAGGTCTGATTTGAAAAGTGTATGCTGCAGACATGCTTACCAGCAGTTCTATCTTAGTATTATAATGAATACAAGTGTATTCATGTGATGATGCATTTCCATAACCATTATGCCTTTCTGAACTAGACATTGCACTGAAGCATATAAGACTTGATTTTTTTAGAAAGGAAAAAGAAACAGAAAGGTGGAACATGATAATCCTACTTGGCACTTATACTGGCATTGTTCAACAACTTCTCAAAGAGCTGTATAAAGACAGACAAGTACTTCATACTGATTTTATGGACAGGAACTTGAAGCACAGAAGGAGAAGGAAGGGCTTACCTGGTGACAGATGGAAATCTGTGGCAGGACCAGGAATAGAAGCCATGCCTCTTAGCATAAGTCTGGCTTGATTACTTCAGCATGCTTTGTCTTATTTGACTAGAGTTTATGAAACCAGCACTACTGATTTTACACATTGAACATAATGAGCCTCCCTAGCCCCATGAATTATGAATTTGGCTTACAAATCATGAGAATTTTTTTCTTAATAATAAATACCAGGTCTTTTTTCTTTGCTTTGGGGGTTCATATGATGGAGGTGGGGGCAGTGGGGGCAGGCGGGACAGAAATAGGGGATATTTTCAAGCTTTTCCTTTCCATCTGTGAGATCTACAAACAGACTTCTTGGCCATGTCTACATGAGACACTGACTGCACAGTCTACACATGACACAATGCTACTGCACAGTAGTCCAAAGCATCACAAAAAAGGCTGCTTATCAATGCAACTGTATAGTAACTCAGATTACTGCACAGTAATGGCTGCACAGTCAGCATTGAGTAGACATGGCCCTTGAGAATGAAAAAAGATTCAAGTGATTCCAGGAACTGGGACTTGAAGAAAAGTTCTAAGTATCATTAGACTTGGAATTAAACTGCAACAGATGACAACATGAAATTACACATTATATTTGGACCATACTAACAGTAATTAAACTCTGAATGTCCAAACTTTATAGCTCATTAACTCATGCTAAGTACCTCTGAGCTACTCAAAGTTATGCCACTTCAGGCAAGGGTTAACATTGAGCCATGTTACTCAGTTCATATTTGGGTAACTTCAGTCTGCTTTTCTGAGATAAAATGAACAAGCTGCAGTCCTCCAGCATCCCAAGATGCTCTGCTCCAGGCATTCTGTCCTCCCCCCAGCCAAAACAGGGATCAAGCCCAAGTGTCCTGACTCCTAGCTACACCCTTGCTTACCAGCCATCTAATAGCAAATCAGAGCTGTACAGGCAAAAAATGGTATTAACTGTTAACCTGGGACTGCTCACAGCACGTTCTAACTTTAACATCACTTGCCTTTCCACAGATTTAGTCTGGTCTAAGTGTAATGTGTCTCTGAGAAACTGTTCATTATCTCAAGGTAGCTAATATGTCCAGACCAGTATACCATTAATTCCTGGTCAAGAAAAGTGTGTGTGTGTGCCTGCATGTGTCTATGTGTTCCTCCCTGCCTGGTAGACAGTTAATAAAAGGTAATATTTTCTTTTGTTGAGCAATTATCCTGAAGTTTCTGTTGGAAGCACCTGCAGAGTGTTTAGTCACTTGAGTGAAGGTTTTTTAAAATTCCCAGCTGAAAAGCTAATTTTAAAAAATATCTTTAAAGCCTTTTTAAATACCTGTTTGCTAACATATCAGTTGACATGTTGCTCAATGTGGATAACTGATGTAAAATATTTTCATAATGAGTTCAGGTTACAATATGACTAAACTCAATGCTCAGCTCTGTTTGCACCAATAAAGGAAAGCTCAGCTGACGTTGGGGGGCTAGTCTGGAATTACACTGGCGTAATGCACAACAGAGTCTGGTCCCACGTGAGGGATTTTTTGTTCCATTGTGAAGAACAGTTGTAGGAACAGCAATATCCAGAGGCAGAGAACCACACCGAGCCATTTTGCTTAGTGAAAAAAAAGGTTTATCAGCTCGCATGGCTGTATTATGACTCGCACCAGAGTTGGTATTTCTCTTAAAGCACCAGCTCTGGGTGTCATGTGATCATGTGAGAATCCCAGTTTTCCCAATTTAAAGAAAACCCTCAAAAGTAAATGTCTAGCTTTTGTGGTTGCAGAGGAAAGCTTGAGAATGTAACCCACCAAAATGCTCTAAGGACATCAAATTAATAAAATTACCCATTATGATTTTTAAATTACATGCTCTCAATCCCATTCTCATGATCTGAGCTTGCTTGGGATTTGTAGGATTAAGAAAATGAGGAGTTGACAATACCTGGGCACTGGCTATGGCTTAACATGAATATTGCCACAATAACAGAAAAAGTCTAAGGAATGGCTGTGTATAGCTGCTTCTGAGCTGTGGCTGCTGGCAACATGAGGACAAATAGACTCTGCTTACCAGCAAACCTATGCCAGCTGGTAGCAATGAGGAAATATACTGTGTTATTTTTAGGTATTTCTTAAAAGCTGTTGCCATTTTGTAATTGCCATGAATTAGGTTCCTGCAAAAGGCTGATTTAGTTTTACATTCCCTGTTCACTGATGTAAATGGGGAAGGTGCGGCACTCTGATCAACTGGGCCTCATTAGTTCTCACTTCAACTGTGGCTGACCTGCTTTGCTGGAAATCCTGTCCCAGAAAGTTTACCTGTCAGCCATTGACCAGACTGCCTTTCCTCCTGACTTATTTAATCTACATTAACGCTTACCTCTTGGATTCTAGAAAAGTCATGCTGTTCTTGTGGCAGACAGCACTGGAATAACAGGGAAAGTGTGGGGGAGGGTTAGGAGCCCATAACTTCATAAAATAAAAGCCTTCCCCTGCTTGTGCTATAATCCTGGACATGGGACTGAAACTCCCCATAGATTTCATGCCCAATTAAACATGTCAGGAAGAAGCTTGTTCGCCAAGGCAGGGACTGAAGAAATTAACATGAGATTAATTTAGTTTTGTATCCCCTAAAGGTCAAAGAGCCCTGGTATCAGTTCCTGCTTTCCAAGCTTGGGGAAGGTGATTAGTAGCAATGAGCAGTCACTCTGATCTCTCTCATTAAGTTCTCTGCCAGGGGAAAAGCAGTGTTACCTGGCTGAACACACCTCTGGCTCAATGAGGCCATATACAGCTCTCAGAAGCATGCAGCCTTTCCTTGACAGAGTCACTCCACCAACAGCATTTTCCCTCTCCTCCAGATTAGAATATCACTGCCTGAAACAGTCATGGTCACTGCTGTCACTAATGTGCAAGAATCCCTTAAAAATATTGATATTCAATTCAGTAACAGCCTAAGGCTAGAGCTGGTTTACTTGATAAGCTGTTTTTCCTTCCCTCTGTAAGTGCTTTGCTTCACAGATTAGCTATTTAATTGAGAGCCAGGTGACCAAAGCCCTCAGAGGCCTCAGTTTTAGTGATGCTCTGTCAAGGAAGAAGGCAAAAAAATCCACCTCTCCCTCTTTGCAGAAGATTCTTTTTATTTCAGTGCAAAGACAACACACAGCCTGACTGTTATTTCCTTCTTATCATGGTTGTTCACAAGTGGGAAACATGATTTTTCATCTTGTACCTGGCTTGGTTCAATAGCAAGTTTCTCACAACTTAGTTTGCCAGAGAATTTATACACAGAGATGAATTAAAAAAGAAAAGCTCCTCATGGAGGACTCTGAGATTGATAGGTTCCATAGACATCAAATTCTTTCACTGACTGTAGATAGCTCATGCTCCAGAAGGGAGACCTCATTCTGCTTCAGCGTGCTATTTCTGTAGACACCTCAGGCAGACTTTGGCCTGAAATGTGTTGCAGTTAGAATAAAAGCATCTGAATGCCTGGGGAAAGGCTGTTGCAGTGGTATATCCAGTCTATCTTGAAGCAGCCGTCTCTATGTGTCAATTTAGTGTAAGAGTCCAGAAGTCAGGGTTCCTGAGTTCTACACTTGACATGGCCACTGACTCACTGTGGGACCTTACTCAAGTCACTTAATTTCTCCTTGTCTTGGTGAACTGTCTGTAAGCTGGGAACACTGGAACATACCCACCACAAAGAGAGATTGTGATATGGCTACGGTGCTTTGAGATCCACTTGTGAAAAGTCCTACTGGAGTTCAAGAAAGCCTGCTATGGTCAGAACTCTAATCCAGTTTCACAGATGTAGGAGATCTAGGCAGTTCTTATCAATATCTATATTTTTCCTACCTCTCTAGACTAAGTTTCTATACCTTAACTCAGAGCTTTTCAGACCTTGACCCCTTTGAACTGCAACTTGACATAAAGGATCCTTAACAACATCCTCTTTTTCCTCACGAATAATCAATAAAAACCAGCCCTGGCTTTTTTTTAATAGGTTATCCATCATTGCAGCATTGTCTGTTTGGTGAGGTATTTGTCCACTGAGATAAGGTCAGGTCTCAGATACCTCTCAAAAGTTTGCAAACATATGATTGGTAAAATTTTCTAATTGATCAGCATTGCAGAATGTGAGTTGCTACATGGTGATTTCAAACTGGCTTATCAGAGCTTCTTAAAGCTACAATTCTTCTCAGAGAGACGAGCAAGCTTTTTGAACTTCTGCCTCTGAGTGACACTTTTTGACCAACAATTTTGAAGATCTACAAGGACTTTGCCTTGACTGACCCACGATTTATTTCTTCTGATACCACTTTCCATTGCATTACACAGAAAATGGTACTTCCAGAGTGCCAGCACCTCAGAGGCCAGTCAGCATGGCCAAAGTATCAATGATAATGTCAGTCTTGGAAGTTTGGTTTTCAGGATCAGTATTTAAGAAAAGTGACATTAGAGACCATTGCAGCATTTGGATTTGCTGCACAGTTGCTATGCCTTCGGCTTGAGGTATCATCCAAGTGCTTCAACACTAGAACTACTCTTCATTGTGCTGATTACATGATCTAAGGACCAAGGTTAAAAATGGATGACAAAGCCTGGCACTGTACTCTCATGCATTCCATCATTTATGATAAATTAAACCATGCAGCATGGTATATTTTTACTTTAACTGCACTGTTTACTCTTGTATGAGATAAAACACACTTTCAGTGCTGCCCCTACATAAGCTATATCTCTTCTTATCCCATTGCTCAGCTTTTGCAGATCTGGCTATTTTCTTGTGTCAGGTTAACACATCATGGCGTTCTTTTCATCTGCTGTGGTCTCTGTCTACCATTGCACCTTTAAGAGGTTCTGACATGAGCAAGTTGTAACCGGTTGTCACAAGAAGGGGTACATGTTATGGGATCAGACACTGAATGAAGCAGACCACTCACAAATTCCTGTGCTCAATCATTAGTGAACAATACATGGGGTCAGGTATAAGGTGAACTAAGTGAACTCTTCCCTGAGTGGAAGAGTGGAGCAGTAATAAATCTCATTAAAGCTGAAACTCTCCAGAAATGTGGAGGACAATTGGAGAAGGTTTAAACAGTAATTCCCTGTATGGGTGCAATGGGTGCCTGCAAAAGGGAAAGCAGTCAGAAGGGAGTCTTATGTCAGACAGTAGCTATTTCTGAAGCACTTGATGCTTTTACTAGTTTCCAGTTTGCTCAGGCAGAGGAGGATGGCTATAAAACTGTAATACAGAAATATGAAGAGCGCTGCACTCATTGAAATCAAAGATGTATTTTTATCATAGAGTGCACCAGAAAAGGGACACTACAGAGTCTGAGGCTCTAAAGTGGACGAGTCACACTAGCAATTTGGGGTCGGAAGAGAAAGGCAACTTAGTTCCTGATAAAAGACCAGATGGTGATTAGACACAACAGAGAATCCAAAATTGTTTCAAAAAATCCTGAAGAAGAAACATACAAGGATTTCCACCGTGGTGTCACTCACACAAACAGTATACTCTGTGGCAAACACCACAAGCCAAGAGAATGCTTGAAGTTTGGACAAAGATATAAGAAATGCAATCAATGATGTCACTTTGCAAGAGTTTCCAAATGCAAACTGAGCATGCCATGCCTGGATGAAGATGACAACAATAGCAATAGGAGAGAGAAATTTGTAACAGCAATGCTCAAGCAATACACAACAAATGAATGCACTAAGCCATATGAAAGCAAAGGCAACATGTATTAATTGCAGTTTTTACATGGGTGTACAGGCCAAGATAATAACAGAAACAGTAACATTAGCAATGAAAGAAAAGACATAGGTAAATAATTAGGTGGATATTGCAGATAGGTGAAACTCAGTGTTGACCTAATCCTCACTAAGGGTGACTATACATGAGTGTAGAGGCTCCTCCAATGTCCCGGACTTCCAGCCCATTCAAACAGATTCAATGAATTGTCTGCTGGAGCATAGCAATTACTGTGCTCCAGCAGCCTCCTGCACCTCATGTATCAGTGTCTCCATGCTTAAAAATGGTGGTGAGGGCATTTGAGCTAAAAATCATTGAACAAGCTTTAGTTCAAACGCCTCTACTGCCATTTTTAAGCTCAGGAACACTGATACATGAGATGTGGTGGCGCTCAGAACCATCCTAATTAAAGCGCTGCCCGCCGTCCCCACTCCCTCACCCCCGGAGCATGTGTAAAAGTGCCCTAAGGGAATATGTCAACAAAGGGCCAAATCCTATTTCACCTTCATCAGCCTTAAATGGCACCTAGCCATATAACTGCATTTTTTGGCACTTATTTGAATCCCACAGAGCTACACTCCCTCTGCATGTCCTTACTGGGCACATTCACTGGACTATATTATGATTGCATAGACTTCTGGGTAGAATAGAAGTACCCAGGTGTCCACTTTCCTAAGTGAGTCACTTGACCTCTCAGCCCCCAGGCAAAATACTTCCAGGTTCACTGGGAAGCGTTCTGGGGGCCCGCCCACACCCTCTGGCTCAGTGACTGGTGCCTCCTGGATCTGGGGTGGGGGGGCATCTGGAATCCCCCTGTGGCCAATCACCAAGTTGGGGGGCATGCACTCCCCAGTGGATCCGGAAGTGGACCAGAAGTACTTTTGATTCACTTCCAGGTTCGCTGCTGAGCACATGGAGGGCCACCTCGCACTTCTCTGGGACACTCCACATGCCCCAGCATTGCAGCGTTCACAAGCCACACCTGCTGCCTCAAGGTATGTAGAAAAAACATTTCGAGCTGTGTCTGTCTGAATCGCTGACTCTGTGAATCAGCTTCAAATCTTCAGATTCAGATTCGGCTGAATCGAATCAGGGACAGTGATCCGAATCAACCAATTGATTAACTGCCCCTGATTTGGGCTGAAGCCAAATCGAATAGGGCCCACTTTGCGCACCCCTAATGGCCAGAGGTTCCAAGCAGTTTTGGAATGAGTCAAAGCTGCTGGATAAAGTTAAACAAATTAAAATATAAATTATAGTCAACAAAAACAATCTATCTGGATAGAAGCCAATGCAGCAAGTGTATGGGTAGATCACAGTAACCCCAGGAAACATGCCTGGCCCAACAGAAAAGGAGGAGGTCCAAAGATTCCTTAGGCTGGTGAACTATACACAGAAATTTCTGTCTAATCTTGATGCCTGAATAAGGAATCTGTGAGCACTCTTCGTACAAAGAGTCTAAGATGCCCAATGATGGATGTGGGAAGAATAGTGTAACTGACGGGAGCACAAAAATAGTCACCGTTGCAGTTCGTGGCTGCTGTTCCATCAGTGGGAGCAGTGTGACAGTTAGCACTGCCCCATGTGTTGCTGCTTCCCAGGGTATAGAATTGCCCTGTTATGCTTCTGTGTGGCATGCCAGTCTTTCTAAAATATCTGAGAAACTGAACAACACCAAAAAAAAATTAAAAAGTCCCAGTCTTGAGGAAGTATGACAACAAACTCAAAACTTCTGGGTCCAGTGATGCTTCCAGGGAGGTGTTGGCAGAGTATTAACAGAATGACAAAAGCAGGACAGACACCTCAGAAGAGATTTACAGGTCCACATAACACAAGGCATAATAGAGAATATTTCAATGAATGGATTTAAAGCACCAGCTACTAGTACTTGTAATTCTGTACTATGTTAATGTTGTTTATCAGCTGTTATTATTGTTATGCTTCACTGGTAAGAGAAAATGAAGGGAATTGTACCTGTAAGGGGTTTTAGCATGATTCACTAGGAACTGGTTGTTATACTCAGCAGTTTTCATCAGTTAGAGCAGAGACACTGAAAGGAGCACACATCTGTCAGACCACTTAGCTTTGAGTGATTACTGGACAATACAATCTTTGAGCAGAAAAGCAGTAGGTAGAGGTTTTAGAAAAAAAGAAACTACACAGCAGAGGGGCTTTCTGATTACACAGCCACAATATTTGTAGTAATAGAAAAATATACATAGCAGACAAACACATGTGCACTCAAACACACTTTAAAAAACCCCAGAAAACTACCTCTAGTGCCAATCATACTTCCTGAAAGAGCTCAAAGCGATTTGCAGAGCAATTCCTCAAGTCACAGAGCCAAGTTCCAAAGCATTAGTTTAATAACTAAAACAAGCACTGCAATCTTTTTAATAACTTCTTAGTTTCCAACAATTCCTTCCCAGAAACCTAGAGGGTCTCAGCTTCTCTCCCAGAGGATGAAAAGACCCTCTCACTCTTGTGCAGTTCAATAACTAGAGCAAATCAGAAATACAGAGGAGCATAAAACAGTCCTTTGGTCTTTTGGGAAAGCAGATCTGATGCACTCAAGCTTCCTGGGGAGAGGTTATCAGGGGACCAAGAAGTTATTAAAAAAAAGGAAGGCAGGAAAACAAAGATATAAGAGTTATTAAACGGATTCTGTGAGACTGGTACTGCCTTTTGGGGAATTTCAAATACACCAAACAAGCTGGAAATAACAGAAACTAAAGTCTAAGTTAAAAGACCCCATTTGCTGCGTCCATTTCCTAGCTGGCTGCAAATTGGGCCTCTGAAAGGCATTAGAACAGAGGCAGGCAAAGTCCAGCCCACAGTCCAGATTGGGCCCATGACAGACTCCATTTCCCAGCAGCCCCTGCCCGCATTGCTGTGGCAAGTTTCCATGGAGACCCCAGAAGTGGGACAGCACAAGGGGTTTCCATTAAGACCAGCCCCAGCAGCACTGTCAGCATGCATGACTGGACAGGGAGCTGCTCTGGGGCTGGGATTTTGCAGGGGTAGTCTGGATCTGGGACAGAGTTGCAATCTGCTGCCCACACATCGAGGCAGGGGCATGCAGGCAGCGGATCGAGGCTCTGCCCTGGCTCTAGACCACGTTGACTCCATTGTAAGATTCCAGTGTCAGCCCCAGAGGAGCACTCCACCCAGCCGTGTGCCCTGCCAGTGCTGCTGGGGCCGGTCTCCAAGGAAACGCTGGCCCTGTGCTGTCTGGCACCACCACTGCTGGGGTTTCCATGGAAACTAGCCACAATAACATGGGCACAGACTGCTGGGAAATGGAGTCCAGCCACCAGCATTAGAATGTTCCTATTGTAGACCCCTGTAGAGCTTATGGTCTGGTCAGTTTGGAAGGCAAAGTTTAATATTGCAAAGACATGCAAAATGCATTGCCTTCAGAATCCATGCAGTTCTACAGTAAGTTTTCTGGTTGCCATCACTTTCAATGTAGAGTTGCAGCAGGCTGAGACAAGAGGCATCTTATATGGTGGCTCTTCATTGACCTGACCTGAAACCAGTCAATTTGAGTAGAGTGGGGTGCTGCATGGAACTCTAGCCAGGACTTACATTGTTACTGAAAGAAACTAGGAAGACAGGCAAATATCTACATTATGTGGTAGCGTGAGCAGTCACAGACTGCCTGTAGGTTGGAGACAGCACTGAGTGACTTGACTAGAGCTGCATGGCAGCTGCTGAAGAAAGGTTTCCTGTGTGAGGATTTCATTTCTCTTCCATACCGAGATTCTGAGGACTTTGCTCCAGGAAGAATGGAGAACACAGGTCAGGATTTGGCCCAGGATGTTCACTGTGAGTATTTGTTAGCCTGTCAGCAGGACTGTCTTCTATGACATGGCTAAGGGCATACCACGTATTGTGTAGGATTGTGTCTCTGCTCTGTAGCTACATGATGATGTAATAACATAAGAACAGACACTAACTAGAGTGGAGTTGTGTTCACTGTAAAAGGCCCTTCATGTAGAATGCCTTTCAGAGGCCCAATCAACTCTCCTTCTGGACATGTTGCAATACCCTTCTTTTCTTGGGAGTTTGGACAAATGGAGGACTGAAAATTGTTGGATGGCTCAGGATTAGGAGGAGGCAAGGGTTCCACATTCAGGGGGACCCTGGTGGTTGGTGGTAAGCAAGGTTCCCTTTAAGGTGCACATGTGCACGGCCACACACAACTAAAAGTTGAAAAGGCTGTGCACCAGGAGAGGTGGGAGCGGGAGCCTTGTGTGGGCTCTGCTGGCTCTGGGGAAGTGATCTGCTCCCCTGCATCAGGGCTGGGGGGTGGAGCACTTCCCGGGAGCCAGCAGACCATGTGCCAGTCCCCTGCTTCAGCCTCCATCCCTTCCTTGCCTCACCTCGGAGAGGAGCCGCTGCCTGCCCCAGTGAGGCTCTGCTGGCTCTGGGACACTGCTCTGCTCCTCCCCATGGCCTTGTGGTGTGTGTCCTGCAATGTCCCAGATCCAGTGGAGCCTCACTTGGGGCAGGCAGCGGCTTCAGCCTCCAGCCCCAAGCCTGTAGCCCCTGGCCCCAGTCTGCAGCCCCCAGCTCCAGTCTCTGCCCTCAGCTTGCAGCCCCCAGCTCCAGCCTATGGCCCCTGGCCCCTGTCCCCCAGCCTCAGCCTCTGGCCCCCAGCTCCAGCCCTTGGCCTCCAGCTCCAGCCCCCAGCCTCTCAGCTCTAGCCCCTGGCCCCCAGCCCCCCGCCTTCAGGACCCATGCCCCAGCTCCCGGCCTCCAGTCCACAGCTCCCTTCAATAAGTGTCCCACGCCAGACCAAGGTGGTGTGCTCTAGGACCACTACTTCTTAGAGGGAACATTGGAAGTAAGTGCTTGAGAACTGTGGCCAGTCTACTTTACTGCTCTCTTTCCTCTGCTGTAGTGCATGTTATATATATTGGAAAAGAAACCAGTGAATGTAAGTTTTTGTAACAGCCATGAACTGATATAAGTAAATGCCCTGTAAAAGACAGCATTACTACTTCCGGGAGAGTACTCAAGGGTAAGCACAAATATCACAAGACTAATGCCCCACTTTCTTTTAGAGATTAAGGTACAGATGCAAACCCCAGTACCACTTGTTGTTTCTCTGGTTATGTAGGAAACAGAAGAGCCCCCCTTCAAGAGCCACTCTAATTAAATCACCCAGAGTGTCATGTATATCAGTGTCCCCACACTGAAACATGGTAGTGGGGGCACTTTAACTAAAGCTCGTTGCCATTTTTCAATGTAGGGATGCTGATACACATGATGTTGGAGTCTGCTGGAGCACGGTAATTACCACACTCCAGCAAACTTGATTAATCTTGTCTGTTCCAATGCGCTGTAATTACAGGGGGCCTCACTGTGCATGTATAGGCGCCCTCTGGCTAGCTACAGACATTATACCTATTGTGCTTTAAGCCCACAGAAAGTGCTCTAAAGCCATAAATGAACAGACATTCATGGCTCTTAGAGTGCTTTAAAAATGGCAGATCATACTCCAAGTTATCTCTTGATGGATGAGGTATTAGACTAAAGCACTTTCTGTTAGAGTGCTTTATTGAACATCTGTGCCAGATATCAAGAGCTAAATTAGAGTGCTGTCGCTGCCATCCAAGTCAGTGGTGTGCAGGGTTGTACTAGTCTCAGGCAGAGCTCATTTGCTTTGCCTGAATGCCAAGCCAGCCACACCCCCTTGGCTGCTCTGGGGGTGGGGCTGGGAGATGGTCCACTCCAGCAGTCTTGGGAGGTATGTGGGAACACCCCTAGTGGCCAGTGTGGGCAGGCCCTGAGCCACCCCCACCAAACATTTCAGCTTATTCATGCTTCAATTTATAGCACTTTCAGTAAAGTGCAATAGTTGGAGCACTCCTGCCAGGGGCTTTTTGCACATCCGCACTTAGCCTAAGAAATGTAGTCACTGTCTTCACAGAGCGGGGAACAGGCACAGGCACTTGTTAAACAGAATTGCGGGAATGTTTATTGTCCACCAGAGCTGGAAAATCATGCATGTTGGAGAAACCTCATAAATTGTTAAAAGTGCCTCCAGGGAACGTATCAGTCAGGCTGGTTAATTCACATCTCGTCAGCTGAAGAGCTAGGATGAGTGTGATGCATTGTTTGTCTAATGCCTCCACAGCCCAGAGGAAAAAGGAATGCGTTCCACTTCACAGAGATATTCATACCATCTTGGACCCACGTGGGCCGCTCATGGTTTCTTAAAATCCCAACTGGAGGGCTCCTATTAACAGCTGATTCTCATCCTCTGATTTCAGCACATTTAAATGCATTCTTCACCTCTGCCCTCTAGCTCCTGAGTTCAAGCATCTTTGTACCTGGCAAACTGAGTCCTAACTCCTATGAAAAAAAGGCCTTGTATGTCCATCCCCCGCAGCCTTCCCTCTGAGCATGTATATAAATATGCTTAGAGTCTATAAGCTGCCTTTACAATGCACATAACAGCAGAGGCTATGGATGTTTTCTTGGAGTGTTTACAAGGTGCTGCGTGGCTTCAAAACTATTCAAATAGTTGACATGTGACTGGAGAGGAGAGCAACCCAGAGCAGATGACATGAATATTAAATCTGAACAACTTATCCTGGAAGGAAAGTCATTCCATCAATATGGTCTTGTAGCTAGACTAATTTGCTTGGGCTAATTGTTTCTGTCACCCATCAGAAGCAGAACATGCAGTGCCATGTGGGGGACATATTGACATGGGCAGGGTAATTGATACTGCCACTTAACAGTGCTAAATATTCCCCTGATACCTTATATGAACATGATGATACTGCTTCCAAAAGGCAAATCAGTATATGGAACAATATGAAATCTGGGACACCCTCTATCTTCACCTTTTAAATCAGGGGTGCTGCTGCAGGCAGAGGCAGGGGCAGGGTAGTATGGTGCAGCTTTGGTATTAGTATTCAGGCAGCTATTAAGGGAGTCAATGTCCTGTTAAAGGCCCATTGTTTTTTACTTCACCAGTGTTAACAATCATCTCCCCTTTTTAATGGTAATTCCACTAATCAAGCTAACCTCTTTTTGGGTAATTTTGCTGGCTGTTAGGGCTTCCTATTTCACATCTCACGGGATCTCCCCACCCCATGTCCTGCACCCGAGATGCTCATTTTAATTTTCACCAGGATGTATGGTCACCCCACCCAGATAGAGCAATGTGGCACACTGGAAGGCTCTGGTACTGGGAACTATTACGTTTACATTCCTCAGGTTCCAATCTGCAAAATAGGAAAACAAAACTGACCTCCCTTGTAAAGTGCTTTGAGATCTAGTGATGTGAGTCCTCATACTAAAGCAAGGTATTGTCATTACCTGCAAAACCCAGGGACTTGTATTTAAAAAAGCAGGCCAAATGTTCACAGTATTGGCATGGACCTCCAAAGACTCAGGTTTAACCCTCTGGTTTGCCCAAGTGACGCTGGGCAAGCCACTTGGGACATGTCTATACTGCCATCCAGAGGTAGGATTTCAGCTCCTGTAAACAAGCCTATGCTAGTTTTACTCTAACCAGCTTGGGTACTGATAGCTGTGGAGACAGGACTGCCAGGGCTTCAGCCACCACATTAAATCACCCAGGACCTGGATTGTCACAGTTGCATTTATATTAGAACCGTGGTGATACAGTTTCACACAACACAGGTGTGTTTACAGAAGTTGCAAACACAGCTTGTGGGCCTCAGTTTCCCATCAATAGAATGGAGACTATAGCAGTTCTCCATGTAATAGGGGCATTGTGATAGATACAAGGTGCTCACATTTGTAGGAGTCTAGTGGGTAATATAATGCTGATGGGCAGCCAGCGTGGGTTCACAGCAGATATATCCTGCCTGACTAACCTTGTTTCTTTCTATGACCAGGTCACTAAATGCTTAGATGCAGGAGTCAATGTAGATGTCATCTACTTGGACTTCAAGAAGGCCTTCGATAAGACATCCCATCCTATTCTCATAAGCAAACTGATTGGCTGTGCTATAGACGATTACTCAGTCATGTAGGTGGCAAATTGGCTTAGGGTCATACCCAGAGAGTGGTAGTGGATGGGTCAGTATTGACCTGGAAAGATGTGGGCAGTGAGGTCCCCCAAGACTCGGTCCTGGGGCTGGTGCTGTTCAATAGCTTTATCAGCGACCTGGATGAAGGCATGGGAAGCACTCTGTCTAAATTTGCAGATAACACCAAACTATGGGGTGAAGTAAACACACTGATGGGAAGAAACTGAATCTGGGTGGACCTGGACAGATTAGAGAAGTGGGCAGAGAACAATAGGATGCAGTTCAACAAGGACAAGTGCAAGGTGCTGCACCTAGGGAGAGGAAATCACCAGCACACCTACAGGCTGGGGGGATGACTTTCACAGCAGCTCAGCGGTGGAAGGAGATCGTGGAGTTGTTATTTACTCCAAGATGAATATGAGTCACCAATGTGATGAAGTAATTAGCAGAACTAACTGCACTTTGTCATGCATTAGTAGGTGCATCACGAACACATCCAAGGAGGTGATGCTTTCCCTCTATGCAGCACTGGTCAGGCTGCAGCTGGAGTACTGCATCCAATTCTGGGCACCGCAATTCAAGAGGGATGTGGACAACTTTGGGAGGGTCCAGAGTAGGGCCACGTGTATGGTTAGAGGTCTGCAGGGTAGGCCCTATGAGGAAAGGCTGGGAGACCTGGACCTTTTCAGCCGCCACAAGAGAAGGCTGAGGGGGGGATCTTGTGACAGTATACAAATTCACTGGGGCAGGGGGAGCACAGCAGAGAATAGGAGATGCTCTGTTTACCAGAGCGCCCCTTGGAATAACCAGGAACAATGACCACAAGCTGATAGAGAGCAGATTTAAGTTGGACATCAGATAGAACTTCTTCACAGTAAGGATTGCCAAAATCTGGAAGAGGCTTCCAAGGGAGGTGGTGGTCTCCACTACCCTGGGGGTCTTCAAGAAGAGACTGGACAAGCACCTGGCTGGGGTCACATGACCTCAGCACTTTTTCCTGCCACTGATGTGGGGTTGGACTCGATGATCCATTGAGGTCCCTTCTGACTCCAGCATCAATGAATCTGTGAAAATAAGTGAGGCCTTTCAAAGGCCTTAACAGGTCTATAGGTCCCAACTGAGATCAAGGCCTCATTATGTTAAGCTCTGTACACGCACTGTGAGGGACAGTATGTCTCATAGGGCTTTCAGCTCACATGGATCCAGAAAGAGGGGGAGTGAATTTTCCACAGTCCCAGAGTGGGATTGGAAGCTGAGACCTACTCCTGGATTCTGCCTATATCACTCTTCAGATGGTAAATCTTCACAACAGTGGCAGTGTTCCAGCAGGGACATTCCTGAGTGAAACCTGACCCTGCATCCCACCCATACAATTGCACTCTCTAAACCTGAAAATATATCCTATGGATTTGCCCTCAAATGTTTGCTTTCAAGCAAGCTGAAAACCAACGTCCTGAGAGTGGTCTCAGAGGGGCCATCCAGAGTGGCTTCACTAGTGTATTTCTGAGTTTGGAGACCAAAAATGGAGTGGACAGGATATGCGCTTGGGAAGTGAAGCTGCTGCTTGGGAGCATGCATTTACTCTTACAATGTAACTGTTATGTCTAAATGATGCTGTAGCCATAGGAGTTAGCTAAATCCTAAATGACCCTAAATGAAACAGGCTTAAAGTTGTTGCTGCACTTGTACCACTGCAGACTAGTACAGGCATAACAGCTGAATCACAACAGCTTCTACTGATTGTCTTTGATATTGATGCAGTTGTTTTCTCTGTCTGTATCCTTAAAGATAAATACATTAGGGAGATAGTGAGGTGTGATGCAAAGGCATTTTCCACATGGGTTTGGAAGGGCAGACTTATTTATTATGTCCTCATTTTTTATAGCTTCTCTACACACAATAAGTGGCAGAACTGTACAGTCTCAGGACCTTCTAAAGGAGAAGCCTGTGCTGTGCATCCAACTGGGAAGTTGAGAAATTCACCTTTCCATGGGATAAATCTTGAATTACTAGTCTTAAAGGCCATGAGGTATTACCTTTGAAAGTTGTCATTGACCTTGGTCTGAATATTGCTCATTTCCAGTGATGAAACAGTGTAATTTTTCAAGAAGGAGGTAAGGAATGGCACCACTGAAAGGGGGAGAATTAAATATTTCTCTGTTGATTTTTCTTTTAAAATGACTGATGCTTCAAGCTGTGAAGAGGATAGGAAGTAGTCCTAGAGGAAAGGGATTAGTGGTGAGAGCCATGGGAAGGCTATCAAGGGTGCATAAAAATGAAATTTATCACATGGATAACATTACTGCATGCATATGTGTGCTTGATTCATTTGGGTCCTTTGGTTGGGCTGCATGTATACTCTCTAGGCAATTTTAATCTTGTTCTGCAATACTGCACCTGAATGAAAAACTAATGGCTGGTAGCGACCTGCCATTCTTTGCCTTCTGAATCTCAGCAGAACTAACAAAAAACTTGCACTGAATTCATTGTTTATATGTTTCATTAAGGATGCTTCCCTCTGTCTGAAGATTTTAAGAGATAATTTACTAATATGCCCCAACAGCACTATATGGTTAGGGTAAACTTCTCAACCATTTTAACCAGGGCTGGGTTAAAAGCGTAAGAAGTCTGAATTCCATGGAGATTTAGAAAGTGAAAAAATGGAAGCTCGAGTAGCTTTTACTGTATTCTAAAGGTTCAAACAGAAGTGGCAATTTTTGCCCAATCTGGCCCCTGGAAGCTCTCTTCAGCTGTGACCAAACACAAGGACATGGCTGTAGAGTACTTTAAAAGAGCAAGAACCTGATCCTGCAACAATCTGGAACCTTGTTACATGCTGGGTTCAGATGAAGGCCCTCCAAAGAGAAGCACCTTCATTAGCTTCTGTCTCCTTGTGTCAGCAGCAGGCTTAATGCAGCCCAGCACTGCTCCCAGCACTGCTTTCAGAATTGGGGGAGGAAGGAAGCAGAGGGAGCTCATGTTGGGGATTGCCCAGCTGGTGTTGGAGGGTGAGGTGGGTGGATTGGAAACCCCAAAGGTGGGGGGCTTCAACCCACCCCCACTACAGCATCGCTGAAGAAACTCCAGAATGGATCTCTGTCTCCTGCCTCTCCCCTTCCCATCCTGAGACAGAATGGGAGCTGGGGGAGAGTGGAGGTAGGAGAAGAGGTTGAAGAGTTGCAGCCTCTCTCCTTGGATGGATCCAAATTGAAGCTCCATCTCCCACCCTCTCAACCTAACAGCTAAGAGCAGCTATTGTTTGTTTGGTCAGGAGGATCAGGAGATGGGGCTCCTGCCCATGCAGACTGTTGTGAGGGTGTCCACAGGCCAGGTGGGGGGAGAGGTGTGAACTGCACTTGGACTGCATTGTCCCAGCAAACTCTGCTGCATGTACCTCCTGCCCCCCCCCCCACTCCCTTCTGCCTCCCAGGACCTAATGCATAGGCAGACCCCCCTACATGCACACCCACCCTCTACCCCCTACCCCCCTCAAACATACCCAAACACCTATTCCCCACATACACACCCCACCAAGTCCAGTCCCCCTACTCCCCCCTCCATACTCCCCCCCTGCACAATATAAAAATGTAGGACTATTTTGACCTGTTGTGCAATTGCCTCTACATATGCTGCTCAAAAAACATAAATCAGGACAAACAATATATTTTTAAATAAAATTAAAATATGTTTTAGTAGATGTTTGATTTTCAGTATATGATTTGTTTTTTATCTATAATGCATTAAATTAATATCTTCTAGGAGATTTTATGTGTGTGGTCCTCAATAGCTCACTAAAACTTTTTAAGTGGCTCCAGCTGAAATAATTGCCCACCTTTGAATTTGAGGTGAAGGAATATTAGCCCTCCTTTTGGGAGAATTGTAATGAAAAATAGACATGATGGTTTGGGTATGGCAACAATGCCACTCTGCTTCCCACATAGCTAGAGAAGCTGGGGTTTGTCTTGGTAAAAAGTGGGGGGCTATAACCTTCAGCTTGATTTTTTTGCGGCATAGTCTTGTACTTAACCCAGCCTTGTTACATTCCATTCACCAAGGCACTTGTAAAATCCAGAGAAAGAAGAAGTAAAGTTATTAGGTAGCAAAGAAAGAAAATATTGGTCATGAAAGCAGTTGCTGCAAGGTATGTAAAACTAATCAACACGGGCATATTTAGCTTGATGAAGATCTGGTGCCCCATATTAGTTAGAACTGAATAGGGCAGGTAGAAATGTGGCAGGAGAATCTGATTTCGTCCCACTGATCAGTAGTACTTTCTGGTACATCTAATGCATTATACATTTTCACATTATTTCATCCCCTCATGCAGCCATTTTTTTCTTGTCACACTATAATAATTACATATTTTCTCATGTCAATTGTTGCTGAAATATCAAGGCCTATCACTGTATATATATCTATGGCTTACTGAGACAGACGCCTTCATCCCTCTCCAGCTCTTGATAAACTTGCCAAAGGTTTTTCTTCTTTTGGTGTTATTGTTATTAAAGAATATTGGATGTTGTAAGTATGCTGAAAAGGGGGCAATGTTTGTTTTTCTCCTCTGGGATTTGAGAAGGGAAGAAGGAAACGTCTCAAAGTGAAGACTAAGGGAAAGACTGGAGAAATATTGAAAGACTTAACAGAGAACCAACATTTCCGAGGAAGCCTATTTTTCAAACAGCATCTCTGGGCCTCAGTCTAGCTGTTAATGCTCCTGGGTTTACAGCTGGCTATTTTATATAATGAAGTCAGCTCTGCCAAGAGAGGAGAAGCATTAAGAACTAGTTTGTGTTTATTATGACAGTGCTAATAGCAGGACAGGGTAGAGCCACATTTTCCAGGCTAGGGGATAGCCCCAAGACAGTCTTAGCCAAAGATGTGTTCTGCTGTATCAGTAAGCAGTGTTAGCCATTTGGGTGCAGACAGAAGTGCAGCTCCCAGATGTAACTCAGAATAATTTTTGCAAAGCACTCTGAGTTACAATGTTACCCCAGACCTAAGGGAAGTTCACTCTTGGTTCTAGAGAGGAGGAAAATCTAGCTGCCAGCTGGGAACCTATAGGCAATGCTTGCTGTTATCAGAATGGAAGTGGGGAAAGGAAGCAGAGGGAGCTTGTTCTTGGGGCTCCCCAGCTGGTGCTGAAGGGTAGGGTGGGTGAACTGAAGCCCTTCCACCTCAGGAGAGGTGCAATAACCCCCCCCCCGAAATATCCTTATCTGATACCTCATGCAGTGAGGGGTTAGATAATCACCCAATCAACTATTTTTAAGCTGTTTGCTGCTGTGCACTTGTGTTTGGCCACAGCTATAAACTGCTTTCTGTGGCCAGATTGGGTGAAAATTGTTACTTCTTTCTACACATACAAAAGTACATAAAAGGAACTGTATACTGCAGAGCAGACTTTTGAAGTACCAAGTGAATGTTCAATGGACTGGGAGTTCAGCTGGGTGAAATTTTTGGCCTAAAACTTCTTCTTGTTGTAAAAAAATGCAGATTTGTGTACACTTATTTTTGTCTGAAAAAAATATGAAAAGTCTGAAAAAATCAAAGCTACTTTTTCATGGAAACATTTTGATTTTTCAGTTTGAAAGACCTTTTCCTTTCACCACACCCTCTTTATTTTAATTTTAAAAAATGTTTTAAGAAGTTCAAAATCAAAATGAAACAGTATGTTTCAATTGACACAAATTATTTTTCAAATATTTACTTTGACCAAAATTTGTCTATTTTAATTACCATTTTAAACCAAAATGACTGCACCTCCTTCAACATTTCAAAGCTACTAAAGAACTGAAAAACCCACTTTTCACCCAGCTCTACTAGGAAGCATGTCTTTCCCTTTTGCTCTCCAGTGTGTCAGTTTCCTCCAATGGCTGTGAAATTCTCTCCTTGAGATCAAAAGGGAGTACAGAATTTAAGATCACTGACTAAGGTCACTAAACAGACAAAGCTATGATTGTTTTGCCAGGGAATTTGCTTCAGTGATGCATAGATAAGTCTCATGAGGAGCCTCCATCAAGGAATGAATTACACCCATAATCCTCTTAATTTCACCTCACCTTGGAGGCCTGATAATTGAAATCAGTAGTAAAAAATACCCTGGCAACAATAGCAGCAGGCTTTAGCTCTGGATCTTAAGATGGTCATTGTCAGTCAAAAGGGCTAAACCCTCATGATGCACAAGCTTGGCTATGCAGGGAGTTATTCAGACATAGCTATTTCTGATTAAATCCCTATATACCGGTAGATATTTTTCTACCAAACAAACAAGGAAATCAATTTGATTTTTCATTTCCAACAGGCCATCAATTTAGGATAATTTAATTTGTATAGATTCTTTCTCATTTAAAACCCCCCCAAAACAAAACTATAGCAAATTAAACAAAAATGCTCCATATAATGAAAAATCAGTTAGCTGTATGTCAAATCAAAGTTACATGTTATAAACTTTAAGCTGAAATAAATGTCCATTTCCTTTTAGAAAGAGTAATTTTGTTTTCCCCTTTCTCATCTCTTCCTAAAATACTGAAAAGATTTTCCTTGAATTGGAAATGAACTGATAACTTGCTTCATTTTAAATCTCTCATGTGAAAAAATTGTGAAAAAATTAAAATGAAATGAGAAAATATTATCTCTTTCAAATTGTTTGCGTAAATTAATATTAATATTTTAACCAGCCCCAAATAAAATATATGGCATTGTACATGCCAAGAACAATCAATAGAGGTCTTAGCTTTTTGTACAGGTCCAAAACTTACCACTTTGAGTCAACTGCTAACTTCCTGCCTATGCTTGCTTGATATTTTCACATAATAGACATTATAGACATTAGGGCTGGAAGGGACCTTGCAAGATCATCGAGTCCAGCCCCCTGCCCAAAGAGCAGGAAGTCAGCTGGGGTCATAGGATCCCGGCAAGATAAGCATCCAGTTTGCTCTTGAAGGTGTTCAATGTAGGCGCTTGAACCATCTCCAGTGGCAGGCTGTTCCAGACCTTGGGGGCTCGGACAGTAAAGAAATTCTTCCTTATGTCCAGCCTGAAATGGTCTTGTAGTAGTTTATGACCATT
>JAGPOW010000797.1:25392571-25402693 GCA_030014935.1 Caiman crocodilus | reverse complement strand
GTCATCTGACCCCGGTGCTCTTTCCTGCCAAGGCAGGGGGTCAGACTAGATGATCTGCCCAGGTCCCTTCCGACTCTAGACACTATGATACTATGATACAGGAGCACAGTAGCATTCAATAAAATCATGTTACTGCCCTTTCCCCTCCCTCCCCACTTTTTACATAAGATGTCCTCAGTGGTAAAACTGTGCAAAGCTTCAGTTGCTGATTTGATTCAGAGATTAGGCCTGATTCAGTGGCCAAATCTCTGAATCTGAATTGAATCAGGAGATCCATTAAGCTCTCCAAATTGAATCAAAAGCCCCCAATTTGATTTGGAGAGATTCAACGATTCAGCCATATACATAGCTTTATACATTTTTTTCTATGTATCTTGAGGTACCAGGCATGGCTCATGAATGCTGAGATGGTGGGGTGGATGGAGTGTCCCACAGGAGCACTCAGTGGTGGACCCAGAAGTGGATCAGAATTACTTCTGGTCCATTTTCTGGTCTGCCATGGAGTATGCGAGGGATCCTCTGCCCCCTAACTCAGTGACTGGTTCCTCTGGGGTTGGGGGGGGCACCCAGGGTTCCCCCCGCAGCTGATCCGTAACTTGGGGAGGTAGGGGGGTTTCCCTGCACTTCTGGGTCCCGTGCTCCTGTGAGATGCTCCATCTGGCCCACCATCTCAGTGTTCATGAGCCATAGAAAAAACATATGAAGCTCTGTCTGTGACTGAATCACTGATTTTTCAAATCAGAACCGAATCTTCAGATTCGGACATATTGAATTGGGACATGTCCAAATCAGAAAGTCTAATCACTGTTCACTGAATTGGGCTGAATCTGAATTGAATATTGCCTGCTTCGCATACCCCTAAAAACTATGTGGGCACTCAGCTGAATACTTCAATGCCTGAGCCCTGAATTCAGACTTGGGTGGATACTGCGTGTGTCTGGTTCCACTCACAGCACTTCTTAATCCATCCCATTATCACAGCCACAGCTAGGCACCAGCACACAAAAAGCAAAATCCCCTGCCCTGGCTCGACCCAGCCTGGCCTCAAAATGACCCAGGTGAACCCCTCTGTCTGGTTCCAAAAATTGCAACAGCTGTGGAGTATTTCTGCTCTTCAAACTTGGCACAGGCACTACAGGGTTGGGTTGGCAGGGGGTGGGGGGGGAAGCGGGGGAGAGGGCACATTGCCCGCAGGTAACTACACCTGACACTCATGAGCAGTCCAGCCACACAAGAGCAGAGGAAAGCAGAAGGGATCCAGGTATGTCACCAGCCACTTCTTCAGAGAAGGAGAGACTAGGGACCTCTACCTCCACACACAGTATGTTAAACCCTGGGGAACAGTCAGTCACCTAAAGTGCCAGCTACAAGTAGAGTTGGCTGAGAGTTGAAGAGGGGGAGGGGAACTTTTATTTCAGCCACAGTTTTGCATGAGGATTGTAATTCTTTACAGTCAGCCAGAGCCTACTACCCCACCTCGGCCAGACAAGTTCTTCGGCATTTTGGGCTGAACGATTTTTTTCTGCTCACAGGATTCACTTAGTGCATCGGTTTTGTGTGGCAAGCATCCAGAATCGAGTCTTATAACTGCATTTATTTATATTTTTTTGGTGTCTGTTTCTAGGCCTGATTGCAATGCCGCCACCAAAGACGCAGAGGCAGCCTAGCCAGGCAACAGCGGATGCTAGAACTGACAGGCTGGTGAACACCCTAAGGGTATGTGAACTGTGGCTAAAAGAGTTGGTCAGACAGGTCTGTTGATCTGCAGTAAGCATCTTGTGGGAGGGTCTATCGCGAAAGTCACTGCACTGAGTCATAGACCTGGCAGGACCGGCAAGTACTGACAGGTGTACTGCTCACCATTTTGGTACTGATGGTCATCAGACCTGGTCCTGCAGCACCCCTGCACCTTCTTGTGCCAGTCAGCAGCAACGTTGGGCATGTATATGTCCAATGCCAACAGGCAGTTCTCTGTCCAGCTCAGAATAATCACTGAATTTCTGTTCTTTAGATTTTTAAAAGTGATTCCTTTGTTCTTATTTTAGTAATTAGGTACTTATTGTCACAGTATAGTAATAGTGTATTAATAGCATACTATAGTTATAGAATAGCATAGTATAGTACAGTACAATTATAGAATAGTGATTCATAGTTATTTATAGTCTTTTTTCATTTTATATCTCTGTTTGTAAATAAAGTTTGCTCTTTGTTTTGTTGGATTTTTTTTACTTCACGTTCTCTTTCAGAGGTGGACTTTGTAGGAGGGTGAGGCATGTTGCTCTTGCTGTGGTTCCTAGTATTAAATGCCCATGGCTCATCTTGCCCCCCCAATTGGGTAGGCAGCCTGGGGAATCATGTAAAGCTGCATACTGATATTTAATGTTATTGGTTCAGTGCATCAGACCCTATTATAGAGGATATCACAGGCTGTCCATGTCTTGGAACCTGCTGCTGGAGCAGGGTCCAATCCCTGGTGCATGCCCACGGGATATCGGCAGGTACTCCTGAAGCTGCACTCCCTCAAGAACCTGGTCCCTCACCCCTGTATCCAGATGTTGCCCCTGAACAAGGAAGAGACAGAGGCCTTTGTGTGAGTTTGCAGCATTGCAAAGATAAGACGCTCTGCACTGGGGGCCCAGTGGTGCCTGGCCTCACATCAGAGGTTACCAGTGAAAGGGGGGTGCCCAGGGAACATGGCAAACTTTAAAGGCTGGCAGGACTGTCCCCAGGTGGCCATTGGCCGGCCATGCCACCTGCCGCCTGCTAGATCCTGTGTGGCTGCCAGTACACTTTGTAGCCTGCTACCCCTCCCCCACAAGTCTTCCTCCAGGGTGGCTGATCTCAAGCAGCCATGCTGCCACACATCCCATGATGTCTGGGCTTGGGTTGCACGGTGCTCCTGGACAACTGGGGCAAAGGGATATTTGTGCCCCTGCCCTTCCCACAGGGGCCCTCTCTGGGGAGGCACCAGGGGGAGATACCCTGGGACAAGTTGTTGACACATGACACTTACACTAGTATGGGTTTACATCTGTTTCTTTCAGGTATCACTGTAAACTGGATTTGATGAAGCTACCTTAGTGAAGGTACTTATACTATCTGCTCCTTGTTTGCATACATGTAAAGGTCAATCACACGAGCAAATATGATGTGCTCATGTTGTTTCCACCTTCTTCATGCAAAGCTTTTCTTTTTCTAAATTTTTCACTGAATCACCCTCTAGAGTGATAGAACATTGGAGGGTCTGCTAATGGTGCCAGCTCTGAGCAATATTAAATGACCGGGTGCTTAAAATGCTGACAGGCCATTTATAGCAGAACAAAGCTGAACTGACACGTTCAGCAGAGGCAAAATTTGGGCAAAATCTCAAGCTCAGGAACCCCCAGGTGAATCTCCCTCTTAAGGCTCTTTACAGCATGACAGGCCATTGCTAGATAATTTAATCACCTTTCACCACCATACAGTTCCAAGTGAGAATCTGTTGTGTGTACTGAGTCTATTGATGTAATTGTCATTATTCATGCCTGTTGTTGCTGCCTAAACAAAAGCACTGCATCTTAATGTTATGGATTCTTTAATATGCAAATGCTGCCTGCTGTTCAGACCTAATTTTGTCCAACTCTCACTCTAAGTTTGTGTTTTGTTCATAATAGCAGTGCCTGATAGCATTTATAGACCAAGTTCCGTGGGTGACAGCATTTACTGCAGTTTGGGGCCATTATTATTATATTATAGCACAGTTTTTGCTTTGTTGTTATTCTCACTCTATTTTTCTAACTCCACATTTCTGAATGGAGGTAGAAGATTATATTTTGCTTGTGACCAACTTCTGGTCCAGAAGGGAAATTTGGTGATAACAATGAGAGGCACCAGGCAACTTCCCTGGCACTACCTCCATGAAACATAAATAATGTTGGGCATTATCAGGCTCAGATTGCTACAATGCCTGCTAGCAGATTCAGTCCACAGGCTCAGGATTCTTCCACAAGCATATGGTCTTCAACCATATGATGTTGTTCCAGGATTGCTAGGAAGAGACAGGATCCACCTGATGAAGAAAGGGAAGAGAATCTTAGCAGTCAAGCATGCTAACCTAGTGAGGAGGGCTTTAAAATAGGTTCACTGGGAGGTGAAGACCAAAGCCCTGAAGTAAGTGGGGAAGCAGGAGACTTGGAGGTAGCATAAATAGGAGAGGGCAACAAGGGCATTCTTCTCATTCTTAGTGAGAAGGTAGAGCAATCAACCAGTTAACTCAGGTGTCTATAGATGAATCTCATGGACCCTGAGAAACAAGCAGAAAGACCGGGAAGTCCTTGCAGTAAAGAAACTATGATGTGATTGAAATAACAGAGGCTTGGTGAGCTAGCTCACCTGACTGGAGTACTGTCGTGGATGGGTACAAACTATTCAGGAAGGACAGGCAGGGGAGAAGAGAAGATGGAACTGTGCTATATGTAAAAGAGTTGTATGATTGCTCAGAACTCTAGTACGAAACTGGAGACAGGCCTGTTTAAAGTCTCTGGGTTAAGGTTATAGGGGAGAGTAAACAAGGCGATGTTATGGTGGGGGTCTTATCAGGCAAGTTCAGCTCCAAGACCACTGCACTGGTAAGCACAGTCTGGGGAGGTGAGAAGAAGGTGATTAGGAACAATCAGCATGGATTCACCAAGGGCAAGTCATGTCTGAGCAACCCCATTGCCTTCTATGATGAGTTGGCTTTGGACGTATGAAGAGCAATGGATGTGATATACCTTGATTTTAGCAAGGCTTTTGATATCACCTCCCACAACATTTTTGCAAGCAAGTTAAGGAAGCATGGGTTGGATGAAGGGATTGTAAGGTGGACAGAAAATTTGCTGGACTGTTGGGCTTAAAGGGGTAGTAATCAATGTCTCAATGTCTCACTGGCAGCAGGTATCGAGTAGAGTGCTCTAGGGGTCAGTTCTGGATCTGGTTTTGTTCAGTATCTTCACCAACAACCTGGAAAATGGGATGGACTACAGCCTCAGCAAGTTTATGGATGACATCAAGCTGGGGTGAAGTATTACAAATGTTAGAGCATAGAGCTAGTATTCAGAGTGACATCAACAAATTGGAGGATTGGGTCAAAAAAAGCTCACGAGGTTCAAGAAGGACAAGTCCAAAGTTCTGCACTTAGGACAGAACAAGCCCATGCACCAGTATAGGCTTGGGACCAACTGGCTAAGCAGAAGCTCTGAAGAAAAGGTCCTGGGGGTTACAGTGGACAATAAGCTGAATATGACCCAACAGTGTGCCCTTGTTACCAAGAAGGATAACAGCCTACTAGGCTGTATTAGTAGCAGCGTTACTAGCAGATTGAGGGAAGTATCTATCCCTCTCTATCCTGCACTGGTGAGGCCACATGTGGAGTATTGTGTCCAATTTT
Organism: Caiman crocodilus; assembly: GCA_030014935.1. Classification (NCBI taxonomy): domain Eukaryota; kingdom Metazoa; phylum Chordata; order Crocodylia; family Alligatoridae; genus Caiman; species Caiman crocodilus. The sequence goes on along the minus strand of JAGPOW010000797.1, from coordinate 25,397,286 downwards.
AGGGCCCCCACTACAGAAAGAATGTAGACAATTTGGAGAGAGTCCAGCAGAGAGAAACAAAAATGGTTCAGGTGCCTGGGTACACAACTTATGTGGAGAAGCTGAGGGAACTGTGTGTATATAGTCTGCAGAAGAGAAGACTGATAACAAGATTTGATAGCAGCCTTTAACTACCTGAAGGGTGGTTCCAAAGATGATGAATCTAGATCAAGTGTGGGCAATTATATCTGGTGAAGCACTGCTTAACAAGTTTTGGTGAGCTGTCAAGGGCCACAAGGGCATACCCCTTGTCAAACTACTAAGTCCCACCTCTTGACAGATGCTCCACATCCTGGTCACCATCCTGGGACTTGAAGTCCCTCCCCTAGTCCCTGACTTTTGCCACCAGAAGTCCCTCTCCTTGCTCTGGAACTACTCTTTTTGGGAAGGGAGTGGGTGCTGTCTTGGAACCAGAAGTCCCGCCCTGTCACATAGTCCATGACATAAGAAGGCCCACCCACCCATTATTAAACCTTGCTCCGCTTACTGCCATGTTGGTTCAAGAATTTTATGCCCCTATCACATGGTTCCTCACAACAGAAGGTCCATCCCTTGACTGGGAAAAACTGCCCCCACACAGGGTGCACCCTCATGGTGCATGGCCTGTCCCTAGGGCCTCAGAAGTTCTGCTCTCTAGGCCATGTGGCACAGGCATGACCTGTCAGGTACTGACCCCTCTAACAACCTGCCCCACTGCCATCAACCAATTGGTGAGGATTTCAGGGGCATAGGGCTTCCCAGAGAACTGCACAAAAGTAATTGAGTCAAGGGCTGCCCACATAAAATCTTTCAGAAGAAATCATTTTAACAAACTAGATAAAAAATAATAATCATATACTAAAAATCAAACATCTACTATAACAGATTTAAATTTTATTTAAAAAATTATGTTTGCCCTGTGTGTAGTGTATACAGAGGTGATTGCATAACAGCTCAAAATAAAGTCATACTCTTGTATACTCTGTGTGTGGGGGGATGTGTGGTTGGGTGTGCGTGTGAGGGTGGGTATGTAGGGGGTGTGTGTGTGTATGGTGAGATGTGTGCAGAAGTGTGGGTGTCTGTGGGACTGATTGGGTGTGGGGGGAGGGGGAGGCTTCCAGGGGCTGCCTGAGTGTTAGAACCTGGGAACTGGCCAGGGTAGGTTATGGGGAAGCAAGGGCAGCAGGCGCATGCAGCACAGTTTGCCTATGTGGTACAGGTGCAGTCCACACTCCATCCCCTTTGGCCTGTGGCTTCTCCCTGGTGCTCCACATGGGGCCGAGCCCTGCCTACTCCTAGTGCACCACCTTGTGCACAGGTTGCAGTCCCTCCTGCAACTGCTTCATACTCCTGCCTGCAACTGTCCTAACACCTGGCCTCAGCCAGTGCATGCAGCTTCCTGGTAGGGCTGCCTTCCACCCACTTGGCAGCACACAGATGGCTGCTGATCATGCCGGGTGGGCAAAGTGGGTGGAGGGTGGTCACAAGCAAGAGCCTTATGCACTGGGACAGGTGCCCCCGGCTGCAGCTTCCTCCCTGCCTGCTGCCACTTCTCCTCTGCCCACTACCACTTCCCCTCCCTATCTGCTGTTCAAAGCAATGCAGCAGGGACATTAGGAAGAGCCATTGGAGGTAGGAGGAGCCAAGCAGTTCCCTTACTGTCAACAGCAGCAGCAGCAGCCATGCGGTGAAGCTTTATGTGCTCTCTGGGACCACAGCCCTCTGGGAGGTGACAACAGGAGCACAGTGTGAGATGGCCCAGGTAGAAGCAGGCAGGGTTCAGCCCCATGCACAGCACAGGAGGAGGAACCATGGCCAGGCTAGATAAAATTATTAGGTAGGCACCTGCCTGTAGACTGGGTCCAGTCAGCTGGTGGGCTGGGTCTGGCCCATGAGTCATATTTTGCCCACCCCCCTCTAGATTTTTTTTAGTGGTGGAAACAGATAGAACCAGGATCAATGATCTTAAGTTGCAATAAGGGAAATTTAGGTAGGATATTAGGAAAATCTTTCTCATTAGGAGGGTGGTGAAGCAATGGAATGGGTTACCTAGAGAGGTGGTAGAATATCCATCTTTGGAGGTTTATCAGGACTGGCTCAACAAAGCCCTAGCTAGGATGATCTAGTTGGGGATGGTCCTCCTTTGAGCAGGGGTTAAACTAGATGACCTCCTAAGGTCCCTTCCAACCCTCATTTTCTATGATTCTATGATTGCTGGCCCTATGTGTTGAAAACCACCCAGAAAGCAGGTTTCCTCATAGAATTAGGCAGTTGGTTCAAAACTTATGATTTTTTTTCAGACTCTATTTTCAGTTCCTTTTCTTTACCATTGATTTTTGAATACACTCAGATCATATTTCCAAGTGTTTTCAACTTTAAAGAAAGAAAATGGATAGAAGGGTATAAACTATATTTTTATTTAAAGGAAAGATTAAGCTTTTTATATAATCCCAAGCCTCCAGCAACTAGTGACTTAAATAAACCCCCAAAAACAAATATAACAGTAAGTGATATTGCTCCAAATTGTGGGGCAAGATCTGATCCAATCCCCACTAAAGTAAATGAAACTCTTTCAGTTTCCACAATGAGCTTTGGATTGAGTTTTAGAATATTCAGATCAGCTATTAGTTGGGTTTCCTAGCATTAAAACACTACAGTTGGTGAGCTCTAGCCTTTATAAAAGGATGTCTTTGACTCACAGTTTAGGACTTGACAGTTCCCCTAAACACTCAGGATATACTCTCTGCCTGGTTATTGTAAGTTCTTTGAATTCTTCCACCTCTCTTTGTTGAGTATAGGAAGCACAGTTCTTTTTGGAGTGCTATAATTCAGTATGAAGGGTTAAAGACACATGGCCCCTTTTTTAATAATATGGAAAGATTAGTAACCCATCATTGTTTGTTGATTATGGTCATTCTTTTCTGTAAATGAAGTTTAAAAGTCATTAAAAGATTTGTCAGCTGTGACTTATGAGCCCTTCTTGCTGTAGGGAAGTAAAGCAATGACAAATTCCCTCCACCGCTGTATAATCTGTTATGTGTTAAAAGTTGCAGTGTTCCAATTACCGGGGACCCACAGAGTCTGTAAATGAAAAGCAACTCAAATATCCTACACAGTTGCTGCAAACATTAGTCAGAGTTGGCGGGTTTCATTGGCGCACAGTGTCAGACTGAGAATGACTTGGTAATGATTAACTCTTTGCATTCATATAGTGTAAAGCTGACTGTCCGACAATTGCTAATCTTGTTATTTATTTATTAAGCCTCATCTTCACCCCTGGAGGAGGGAGGTCAATAGAATTATCTCTATTTTACAAACTGAGAAACAGAGACAGACAGAGGTGAAGGTCAAGATCCTGTGCAGATGGTGTCTCCAGCAGGGCTTTGGTTTCTTTGACCATGGGATATTGTTCCAGACAGGATTACTAGGAAGAGATGGGATCCACCTGACAAAGAGAGAGAAAAGCATTTCTGCAGGCGGACTTGTTAACCTATTGAGAAGGGCTTTAAACTAGGTTCACTGGGGGATGGAGACAAAGCACTGAGGTAAGTGGGGAGGTGGGTGACTTGGAGGAAGAACAGGCAGGAAGGAGCAACAGTGGAAGCCTTCTCATTCTTCCTGAGAAAGTAGGGCAATTGGCTAGTTAACTCAAGTGTCTATACATGAATGCATGGAGCCTGGGAAACAAGCAGGAAGAACTGGAAGTCCTTACACAGTCACGGCTGTATAGTGTGGAATATCAGAGACTTGCTGGGATAGTTCTAACAAATGAAGTTAGACATGGATACTCATGTTGTGGATGTCATAAACTGTTCAGGATGGACAGGAAAGGGAGAAGAAGAGGAGGAGTTGTGCTGTATGTACAAGAATTGTATGATTGCTTGAACCTCTACTATGAAATCGGAGAGAGGCCTGTTGAAAGTCTCTGGTTTAGGGTCAGAAGGGAGAGCAACAGGGGTGATGTTATGGTGGGTGTCTACTATAGACCACCAGACCAGGAGGAAGAGGTAAATGAGGCTTTCTTCAAACAGCTAGCAGAAGTTTACTGACCACAGGCACTGGTTGGGACTTCATTTACCCTGACACCTGTTTGGAGGGCAATACAGCAGTGCACAGGCAAACAAGGAAGTTTTTGAAGCGTGCTGGGGATAACTTCCTGGTGCAAGTATGGGAGAGGCCAACTGGGGACCATGCTTTTCTTGGCTGAAGAAGCACCCTGCACTTGTCCGTACTGAAACGCATCCTGTTTTTGTTAATCCATTCTTGTAACCTATCCAGGTCTTTCTGCAGTCTCTCTCTTCCTACTAGCATGCCTACCTCACCCCAAATTTTTGTATCATCAGCAAATTTGAACAGGTTGCTTTTCACCCTGTCATCCAAATCGCTGATAAATAAATTGAACAATGTGGGCCCAGGGACCGAGCCCTGGGGGACTTCGCTGCCCACTTCCCCCCAGGTTGAATATGACCCGTCCTCCACCACCCTCTGAGTAGGACCCTTCAGCCAATTAGCAATCCATCTGACTGTGTAGGCATCAATGCCACAGTCACCTAGTTTTTTTAATGAGGATGGCGTGGTCGACAGTGTCAAAGGCCTTACTGAAGTCCAGAAAGACTACATCCACGGTGACACCTGCATCCAGTGCTTTTGTGACCTGATTGTAAAAGGCAATCAGGTTGGTCTGACATGACCTGCCC
>JAGPOW010000797.1:25369371-25392471 GCA_030014935.1 Caiman crocodilus | reverse complement strand
AAAGACTACATCCACGGTGACACCTGCATCCAGTGCTTTTGTGACCTGATTGTAAAAGGCAATCAGGTTGGTCTGACATGACCTGCCCCTAATGAAACCGTGCTGGTTGCCCTTAAGCATCATCCTCGATGCCGGCCCATCACAGATGTTCTCCTTGATGATCTTCTCAAAGAGTTTCCCCAGGATTGAGGTAGGACTGACGGGCCTATAGTTGCCCAGGTCCTCCCTTCTCCCTTTCTTAAAGATGGGGACCACATTCACTATCTTCCAATCATCTGGCACGTGGCACGAGCAACACGAACTCTCGTAAAGCCATGCCAAGGGCCCAGCAATAACCTCTGCTAGCTGAGTGTTGTGCTCTCAGCCTCTTTTGTCGGCTCTTTTGTATAGCAGGGATTCTCAACCTCTGGCCCACAGTGTGGAGGGCTCAATCTGGCCCATAGACAGTCTCCTCCCCACTCGCCTGGCCTGCAGGGCCAAAAGGTTGAGTGAACCACTGCTTTATAATATAGTAAAGCTTTCCTGGACCATGAACTGGTATGTATCTGTCTCACTTTCCTGGTCAGTTTCTTAATACAAGGCTATAGAACACTTGTTCTCAACCTCGTTAGACTTAAGGAACCTGTCAGAAAATACCAACACTTAGCTTTCACTTATTTTCTGACATTGGAAAAATAACAGACTCATTTTTCTGTTGTAAAGAACTCAGAAAGGCTACAATAGGTTGAATGTTTTGACATTCTATATTCCTATTTGAAATCTCTAGGTTTATCTTGTGAATCATGAGTAGCTGTTTGTACACCTAACAGTGCTAACAGTGCCACAGCACCCTGAATAAGAGTCATTGCTATAGAATCACACTCATAAACTTCCTCTGTGACTCAGCAATCATTTAAATGTTTTATGCAAAGTGGAAAAGCTTATGTGCTAGGAACTGAGGCAGCTCTACCCAAAAAATATCTTATTCCTTGCTGGTTAGGGAGTGATCCTGGAAGGTGGGGGATGTATATTCAAATCCTTTCAGTAAGAGAAGGTACTTGAACTTGTCTTCCATCTCTGTATTAACTGCTCTAAATGCAGGACTACTGGATAACAGAGAAATTATGTCTCTGACACTTCTCGTTCCCCTTTTGTGAATCACATCTGAAAGAAAAGTCAGCTAAACTACAAGACAAATTCATGTTGAATTTGCAAATAGTTTCAGGACAGTAAAAATGAATATTTTGGTTAATAAAGTATGTCTTCTTCCCTAAAATTGCTTTCTTGCTCCATGGAGAAAATGCTCTATATTATTCATTTACACTTCCTTAACCACTGAAACAAAATTTCAAGGGAATTTGTATACTCTTTCTATCTAATCAGGTCAAAATTGGATGTGTTCTGGAAGATTTTTAGCAAAATATAAAGCTGCTGAGTACAATATAAGAGTAAATGAGGTGGTTTGTGTTATGTGGGAAGTGAAACTCGATCATCTAATGCTCTCTTCTGTTCCACTATGAAAGATTCTATGAAATCACTGAATGTTACTGGACTCAGGCACCAGAAACAATGGTGACTTACATTCACTTTGGTGTCACATGTGTCACCTTTATTACATATATTTTTTTGGGCCGGGAAGGGACCTTTTTCATCATCTAGTCTGAACTCCACATCTCAAGCTATGAGATCTGTATAGTTCTATCTCAACCCATGTATAATTTCATGGGTGGTGAGCTGCTAGCTTCTGCAGGAGATAGGAAACTGAACTCTTGTGATAGTTCTTATATGGCCTTGAATGCTAGATACGTGGTCAATGGAAACCATGTAATGGAAATAAATAACACTGATCATGTTGCAACTACACTGAAATGCATGGAATTCCCATGCAGAGCGCCATTCTATATTGCAATATGTCACACAGCAGCTCAGAAATTGATTCACAACACTGTATTTCCTGAGAAACTATGAAGCAGAAAGGTGCAGTCTAAATAAATATCAGATCCATTTGTATCTCACACCAGTGAACATGTCTTGCCAGACTTGGTATGTTTGTTGTGTAGCTACTATGTGTGCATAGAAGGGCATGGGTAACTTGTTAGATCTGATAGAATACAGCAGGAGGGCTCCATAACTAGCTGCAGAGAGATACCTCTTTTCTGTCAGCTATTGTGTGGCACATGTAAGACATCACATTAGTCTAGCTCTTGCAGATAACACCCGCAAGAAAAAGGTAAAAGACTCAGATGCTTTTTCACAGAACACTCTTTTCCCAAGGAAGGTGGAACCCATGCTCCAAGTTACATAAAATAGATAAATTACCATGGCCTACTTTTCCAGAGAAAATACACAAATTTGCATACACAGATTCAGTGAGTGAATAGTCAAATGAGCAGACAGACATGTAATTGGCATAGAGGTCTCCATGGCTCATTACCATAATTACACATGTAGATGAAATGCATGCACACATTCACATGGATGTTTCATTAGAAGGCAGGCTCAAAGGTTTTGTTTTAGTTCTTTTGACAAGGTCTCACAGCAAGAATTCAGAAGCAAACTGCTTTTCCATAGGAGTTCAGTTCATCCTAATGTAAGCATGGGATGAATTTTGCCCCCACAACAGTGAAGATGCTCAAGGACATGAAATGCTGGAGGGGGAGAGAAACAAAGAGCAGCTTGCAGATGTAGGAAGAGCAGCCACCGTATTCCCCACAGTTCAGGAGTTCTGATTCAAGTTATGCTCTCCTGCAAGAGAAACGTTCTGCTGTCTTACAATTCAGACACTTTAGCAAACGTCTGGGCTACTAAAAAAATCTGCTTCCAGCAAGGCTTCTGGATCTCAGTGATTCTGCCCTGCTTCCACACACTGCCCATGAGATGCTTCCTTTTTTTCTAATTGGAATGACTCTACCCTGCTACTCTGCCTTTCTTTCTGTTCCTTGTCTATCCATCCAGTCTGCCCCTTCTCGCAAACCCTTTCCTGCTCAGTTCCAAGGTATTGTGCTTGGGGATACATCCATGTATGTCATTTACATGCAGGAATGCCAACTGAATATATTTTTTTAACTGGTAATCTACAAACATTACTGACAACCAAACTTTTTTACTAGCTTATGTTTTACATAACTTAAAAATTATCCTTCTGCCAGGCCCTGGACAAGAACTGGGTTCAAATTTATGGGTTTAACACTAACCATAGTAAAAAAAGTTTGGTAGTCAGAAAAAAAATGGAGATTGTCAGTTAAAACAAATATTCTTGGGTTGACAACCTTGCTTGACTTCAGCAATTGTTTTACATGGTACTGTCCACACCCCAAAGGTCCGCTACTTATCTTAACAGTCTGGTACCCCTGACCATTCCACACATTGTGCTGCCTCCACCCAGCCCACCCCCCCCGCCTTACCTCAACCAGCCCCATGTCACCCCCCATCACATAATGGACCCCCCACAAAGAAGGTCTACTGCCTTCCTACCTATGATTCAGTAGTATTACAGACAAGCAATGGGATGAAGCAGCAGCACATGGCTGGGGGGAGGGGCTATGAGCTACAAAGCCCTGAGAGAATGCTCCCTAGAGGATGCTACACTCCTGAGATACCAGGTGGCACTGCTCTACTCTGTCTATGTATCAAGGCTTGCCTCCAGTCTTATTCTGATGAGCTTCAATCAAGCTCAGGGCTTCTTCATTTTTATCAATGGCTCCATTTTCTTACAGATGTTATGGACAGGTGTTTTTAAGTTTGTTTTTTATGGAACGTCTGTAAATTTTAGGACAGTTGGCAACTCTGTGCACCAAATACCAAAATGCCAGACAGAGTCAGTGCCTGCCCTGCATTCACCCAGCTAATCATGGAGCAAAAGTATTGGATATTCCAAAAGCATATGGGTATCATGGGGGGGGGGAGGGGCAGGGGAAGAGAGGAGGAATAAAGCTCCTGTTACCACACTGGTTTACTGAACCAATCAAATCATATTAAATGTCAATTTAGCCATCATCTTACTTAACCTCCTATATGAGAGTGTTAATGGCCCATGAAAGTTTACTGCCTATTTGGCTTTAATTTGCTGGGCATGATGACACCAGCATTTATTATGGAAAATCTTGGTTTCCCAAACAGAAAAATGTCTCACAGGCCTTAAAAAGCGAGAAAACTCATTTGAGACATCTCTGCATTCCAGCAGGTATTCGCTGCAACTCTGCCCATTGATAAGGAGTGAAAGCTTTATTGATAGTTCCATTCATGATTTTTAGAGTGATGAGGGGTAGGGTGGGGGCTTGATTCATCCTTCGTTTAAGGAAATTCATCTTTGGCTCAGTGGATTTTAATGGATGTGTGCCCCTAATTATCCATACTGCATGCAACCCTCAATGTGTGAGCGTCAAAGCCAAAATCAAACAACCTTAATCATAACAGAAGTTATCAACATTTAGACCCAATTCTGCTTTTACAAACACAATGGTAAATCAAAAGAAGTGCTCCTGAAGACAGCAGCTAAACAGATGCAAAACTGGTATGAGATAAAAAACAGAGCCTTTATAAACAGACCCCCAGTGACAGACTGTGCATATATAATACACCTTGGTAGCTATGGCCATGTTACTGGCAGTCCATAGATAGTGACTATTTTCAGATATATGTCTACATCTACATTTATCTATGATCAAGGATAAGAACATTGGGCATGAGTCACTTCTGAGTGATACTATTTTTACATCACTCGAAATTTAAGTTTCTTTAAAGTAGTAAGGCCAGATTCTCATTGAATGTAAATCAATATAGCTTTTTTCAGAGCTAATGGAGCTATTCTGATTTCCATCATCTAGGGATTTGTCTCAGTAAAGTTATACCAGTGCAGTGATGGAATAATGCAGTGTTGAACCAAGCCTGTGTGGTTCATAAGATATTGTGACTCATGATATCTTGTACCCTCTCTCTGGCACTGGCGAATACCAGCTGCTCCTAATAAAGACAAGAAAAAGCTCTGCTACACCCAGCCAATGTGTGAAGTGATTAGCAACCACCCTAGAGCTGGAAGTTTGATTATCTTTCTCCTACCCTCTACAACCAGAAATAGTAGTAGATATTCATTGATCCTGTCTTTTGTAAAAATCTGGTCACAGAATTGGACCTTATCTTTTATGAGCAAAGGTGTTTGCTACAAGCTGTGTTTCATGGGATGCAGGCATTATTAATCTATGGCACTTCTACTTTGGAGATCCACTCGGGATAATGGGGCATTCAGCTTCTGTTCATTTTCACTGCTGCAAACAGCATATTTTACCATTGCCAAGAACTCTGAGCAGAAGTAGGTCTGTCTGGACATAGTTGCTTGACAATTATTCATTTTAACAGTTGCAGTCATTGCAAAAGCTAAAGAAGAATTATTTCTGTTTTTTAACCTTGAGATCTCTTTGCCCTGCCTGGAATAGTTGGGTTGCATTATTTTCACTTTACACAAATGTCCACAGTCATCACATTGATCACTCCTCAGTATGTACCAAAGAACTCCTATGTGGACTGTGAATCTGGTCATGGCACTATTAGGCCCCCTGAGAGGCAGAAGGTCAGCATTTACAACAGACTACTCCTGAAAATTCCCTGAAGGGAAATTCTTGACTTTGGTATATTTATGCCAGGAAAGATTTTGGCCTATTCATTCTTCTGCTAGGAGTGTTATGTTGAAACTGCTAAATAAGAACATTGAAGATTGCCCTGCTCTGCTCTACTGGGCAACTTGTAATAACAACATCCTTACTGCTATCAGTCAATCTGTAATCTACAGTAGAAGTACCAGAGTCAAATATTTGCTGTTTGATGAACCGAATCCAACAAATCTAAAATGGGGAATTCTAGCTGCTTCATGAAACCTTCATGATACAGTGTGGCAGTGTTTCAATCATTCCCTTGGCACAATACATAGTTTCTCTACTCTGTAAGTGTTGTCTGTTCTTACTCCCTCTCCTTATGCAAACACACACTTTACAGATGGACAGACTTACACACATACAAAGACATCTTCTGCTTAGAGTCTGAAGCTGGAAATACTGTATGTTACTAGATTCCCTATAATGAACCTGAGAGACATATCACTTTCTTTATAATAATATAGAATTTATCTTACTGCTACAAGAAACTATCAGTTTATTTCATAGTAGATAGGAAAAGCCAGGGAAATCCTTGCCTTCTAAACACTTCTCAGCCTCTTAACTGATCAGTGATTGACTTTCAGAATACCAATAGCCCACAAATGCATGCTAAATTGTGTGTCGAATGTGTGTGACAAGTAACCACAAATGAGGTGTTTTTCATGCAAATAGCTAATTATGCCTTTACCTGAATTAGCATATATTTGCACATACAATGCTCTAAGTACATGTGCTAACTAGATGTACACATGGGAAGGGCCACTGAGAAACTGTGGGAAATGGCCCAGAGTTCTTTCAGCCCTGAATGAACTACAGGAAGAACCAGTCACTCTGGCTATGTCTGTACTGCCTCCTTTCTAAGTCTGGAACCACTACTGAAAAATAAACCCAGTTGCTCCTGCTCTGTTGAGTCTCCCAGTGTGACAATTAGGCAGCACAAATGGCTTAGTGATGTTCAACCTATGGCCTATGGATCTGGCCTGCAGATCTGTATCATCTGGCCAGTAGGGCTTCCTATAGCTAGGGACAGACATTACACATAAACTGGTCTAAGTGATCAGAAACTGGTTTAAACCTGTAACAGAATAGATGTTCAGTGCACATAGACCAGTTTGAAAATGGCTGAAACCGGTTTGAGATAAACCTGTTTGAATGTAGTATCAGACTTAACTGATTTGGTTACTGCAAACTGGTTTATGCAATGTTTGTCTCAGACTCCTTCAACATCTCAGCATGCTGTCTGTGCTGGGCTCTATGCTCCACAGCAGAGCTGCCCCTGCTCCCTCTGCCCCCTGGCTGGAGTTCTGACAGAGACTGCAGGCATCTGCCTGACTTCCCCCTGCTCCCCAACTGCCCCCATATCAGTCCCTGCTGAGCAGGGATTCCCCCCTCCCCTCTACCTTACACAGTCACCTCTCAGCATTAGGTAGCACACCACATGCTGGGTACAGTCTGTGCTGTGGGAGACTGGACAAAGGCAGACAGGACTGTGTCCACTTAGGGCTTTTTGGAAATAATCAACTGGTCACCTGGTAATGTCCCTGCATTCCTTCCTTGGAAAAAGTTGTTTAAAAAATGCTTGAACTAATGGAGAGAACCTTTTGTTTTCTTTGTTTTCTTAATGGGCTGATGAACACTGAGTTGGGGGTGATAAACACCATGTTATCAAATGCTTGCTGGGGTTCTCAGGAAGGGAGGAGGACCCCTCCCTAATCAGAGCATCCTGCCTGACCTGACCACACCGTGCCAGCTCAGCACTTTGGAAGGGAAGGGGGGCTCCTCTAGCACACTCCAGCTTCTAGCCCAAGCCACTGCAGGCATGTGCCTGCATTTCTGGGACATCTGTGTGGTTACAAACAGGTTTAGCTTAGTCAGGTTAGATTAACCTGAAAAGATTGAATAAGTTCAGGCTCAGGCTTTTTGAATGGCTGTCCCTAGCCTGTTGGTCCAGAAATCTAGCAGCAATGGACTAGTGGCACCATGAATTCCTGGGTCTCTGGGGTTGCATATCTGGCATGTGGTTGCATGAGCACACCAGATTGCACCAACAAACAAGTTTACATGCCTGTGGCTAGATCAGGTCTGTGGACTAAGTGCACAGGATCCAGCCTGCAGGCCAACCCTGCACCATGCATCCCGCCTGCAGGACAAAAAATGTTGAAGACCATTGCTGTGAAGGCATTGGAGAGCTCCTGCCCCACCCCTCCAGGTCTCTTTCTGTGCTCCCTAATTGCTGACCTTGGGGAGGAATGGTGTGGGGAGATGTGTGTTTCAATGGCAGTCATGGGTTTGTCAGGGTGGTTGTTTGGAAATGGCCTTAGGGGAGTCACATGGACTATTTCCTTGCTCCCCCACCCTTTGTTGTTCCTGGTGGGAAATAACTTACTGAAGCTCTGCAAAGAAGACATCTTGTTTCTCCACTTGTGCCCAAAGTGGTGAGCAGAGGGTGCAGATGTGGGCCAGGTCCCAGAGCTGGGTGGGAGGCTTGGGGTGGGGGTGGGGGGGAACAACTGAAGTGGTAGGACCCAGGGTGGAGGGAGCATCCCCCATGCTAGTTTGGCCCTGCCCCCTTCAGGCCTGACCCTGTCCTCCCTGGCAGTCTGGGTTCGGAGCTGGGGCCTCTCCCGCTCCTTCCCTCCACCTGCAGTGGGCTCAACCCTGTTGCCCACCCTGCTGCAGAGGCCCTGCCCCTGCTTTGGGGCCAGCTACGCTCCTTCCATGTTTGCTGCTGCCGCTTCATCCATTCCCCCCACCCCTGATCTTTTGCCTTGCTCTGGGGCTAAGCCCATGTCCACCCCCTGACTGCCACTTTGGGCCTGGGACTTTTTCCTCCTAACCATTCCAGGCAGCTTTGGGTCCGGGCCTGCTCCCCCTTGTGGCCACCACCTGATCCATGCCACTGCTGCCCCGCATCTGTGGTCCTGGCCATGGCCATGGGCCTGGGCCTGGTGGTGGCTGCAGGCCCAGGAGAAGTGGCAGGCGCAGGCCTGGCAGTGGTGACAGTGGGCCCAGGCCTAGGCCTGGAGGTGGGTGTGGGCTCAGTGGTGTCTGCAGGCACAGGCCCAGCAGGGTGGCTGCAGGCGTGGGCCCAGTGTGGCGGCTGTGGGCACAGGGTGGCGGCCATGGGGTATTGGCTGTGGCTACCAGTAACCACCCCCTCCCCTTCCCTCTGCCTCCCTTCTCTGCCGGCTCTTGTTGGGGAGTGGGTTGGGGGGTGCTGCTCTACTCCTGGCTCCAAGGAGCAGATTGTGGGGGGGGGTCAGGACAATGCTGCTGGCCTCACCCCCCAGCTCTGTCCCCAGTGTTATGGCAGGCCTCTGGTCTCTGCCATCCCCGCCCTTTGCTTGCTTGTTTGCTGGGAGACAGGAGGGATGGTCTCAAGGTAAGGTGGCTTGCCTTGGATTTCTGATACTTGGATTTAACTCCCTGAACCATAACCAACTTCTTGGCCAACCTTGGGCAAGGCACTTAATTCAGACTGTGCTTAAGTACCCCAGACTGCAGATACACAGCTACAAAAGCACCAGTTGGGCACATAAAAATGAAATAGGATTAACTCTTAATCTGTCAGTGTCACAGTTCTCTAACTGCATGCTGGGAAGAATAGTCCTGCCTTGACTCATGGAGCTGATGTGTGCCCTCTAGGGTCCATGGTAGTGAAAGTCATGCAAGTGCCTACAGTAGAGAATGAGAGTATCTAGGGAGAGGGAGAATGCTCTGTATCTGATACAGATTTGAGTGAGGGGATCTCTGATCCTCTGCTTGGCCAAGTAAAGCATGGGCGCAATTCAGTCCTTATTATAGAACTGATACTACATAGATAAATGCCCTACTCTCCTAAGCTTGCTGTGTTACTGCAGTATTGTGAGCAATCTCATAGAAAGCTTTGCAAAGCCTCCTCATTCTTCTAGCAAGCTCCTCAGAACCTTTATCTATACATTTATCTATGGGACCCTGAGCTGCCACTTCTTTGAGTTTTGCATATTTTAGAGTGCATTGTGTAATAAAGGGCATATTCTGTAGTCACTTGGTGCATAAAAACTCTTGATGCTAACAGGTGGAGAGAGCACTGCTTGGAATAAACATAGTATTTCTCACACTGCAGGAGTGTGGCATATGGTGCAGTATAGGGGTGTTCAACCTTTTTTAATAAGTGTACTCCTGACAGCCAGGCACAATGTGGGGCAGATCCAGATAAGTGCGCATGTGCCTCTTGCAGCGTCTCAAACCCCTTTGAGACGTTGCAGGAGGTACATGTGAGAACAAAACAATATTCCCTGCACTGCAAATTTGCAGTGTGGGGGCAGAATTAGACCATGGGGGTCAAACAAGACCAGGTCAACGTGACGCAGACTGGTAGCAACGTGGGATGGTGAATGGTGGTGGCAGCTGCTGCTGTGTGTAAGCTTCCCCCTCCATACATCCAATCAGCTGGGCTTCACCTTGTAGCCTGCAGATGGATGCCACTGCCCTCACCCCCCTCCAGTCCTGTTTCTGGGAGGTGGAGGAGTGGGGTGGTGGGTGGTGGTGCTCCAACCTCACCCACCTAAACATTCCCCTAGGGCCTTCCCAAGTACCCCTGGGGGTATGCACACTTCTGGTTGATAACCCGTGGTGTAATATACCTGAAAATTTGTTTTTCTGGGAGCCAGGCTTTTAAAGGCAGAGGCTTCTCCCTGCTTGCTGCAGGTAGGACTGTGAGGAAGCTACTAGTTTATGTATCAGTTTAGATGCCAAAGGCAAATATGAACAAACAAACATATTACTGTGAAACTAAAGATTTTCCCATTAGTTGGCATTTCCCAAATGTAAGCTGCTGTTCAGCAACATTATGTGGGTATCCCCTTACCCTATGGTGTGAGGGCTAAACCTGGACAATTTACCTCTCAGTGAAAAAGGTCTAAATTATATTATGATTAAGGTCTCACTTAATGCAGGATAAGAGCAGGCACACAGACAATTCAATTAACTGAGAGCTCACTTTTCATTGTAATTTTTTCATTTGTTCGTATTTTGTGACAAACAAATTCACTTTGTACTTGCGCTCTCTCTCAGATTTTATATTTTTTCTTTTTTTGTTTTTATCATGACTGAATGATAGCATCTTTGATCTTTGTGAAATGAAATCATCATGGGGAAGGTGCTGGCTGCCTAAAAACTGGAAGGAGTTCGTATTTTACACACAGATATATAGATCATACATGCAGAACACATGTCTTGCTTTCAGATTCCTCTAATTCACTGGACTTCTGGTCTGTTTTTATACCATAACTAGCAAATTGCCCATCAAAAATGATGTGGGGAGGATGGCAGGGACAGAGCCCCGTTTTCAGCCCAGCACCCCGTTCCCCCTGGCCATGTTAGTCCGGCCCTGCCCCCTTCAGCCCCGAGCCTGTTCCCCCCTGGCAGTTTGGGTTCAAGGCCAGGGATGCTCCCCCTTATCCCTCCCCGCTCCACTGTGGGCCCGACCCCATTGCTCCCCACACCCCTCCCCCCTGCTGTGGCAGACCTGCTCCTGCTTTGAGTCTGGGTCTGTTCCCCCCACCCTCGCCCACCCACCTATACGTTGGACTGTCCCCCCACCCTGGTCTCTCGCCCTGCTCTGGGGCTGGACCCGCATCCACCTCCCTTGCCCATCACTTTGGGCCTGGGCTTGTTCCCTCCCCCCACTCCAGGCAGCTTTGGGTCTGGGCCTGCTCAGCTGTCGGGCGACCCACCACTCCTGTGCCACTGCTGCCCCATCCCTGAAGGGTTGACCATGGCCATGGGTCTGGTGCCAGCAGCAGCTGCAGGCCCAGCAACAGCGGCAGGCACAGGCTCGGTGGTGGTGGTGGTGGGCCTGGGCCTGGCGGCAGGTGCAGGCTCATTGGCAGCCATGACCATGGGCCCAGCGGGGCAGCCCTGGGCACGGGGTGGCAGCTGCAGGGTGGTGGCTGTGGCTACCTATAACCACTCCCTCCCCTCCCCTCTTCCTCCCCTCCCTTCCAGCTCTTGTTGTGGGGTGAGAAGGGGTGGTGCTCCGGCCCCTGGCTCTAAGGAACAGATATTGGGAGGCAAGGCCAGTGCTGATGGCCTTACCCCCCAGCTCCATCCCCACTGTTATGGTGGGGCTCTGGTCCCCACCATCCCCCTCTGCCTCCAAGAAGTCGGGGGGAGGGCTGGCTTGCCAACCTCCTCTAGCCCCTCAGTCCTCAGTGTCACGGCAGTGCTCTGCCATTTGTCCTTTCTGTCTAGAGCACTCGAGACAGCCAACCAGAGCATGAATAAAGTGCTACAGACAGACAGATAGGCAGGCAGACAGACAGACAAAGGCTTTTATAATATTAGAATGCTATTCGCATTTTTTCCAAAGGAAAACTTCGTAAGCAGCAGCACTGATTTTGCTAGTTTTGTTAAACACTGCAAGGACATCTGACCTTTCCTTCCTAGACAATGAGGAGTAAATATCATTGCAGCTACTTCCCCTGAAGATATTAGTTTCTAAATTTGTCCATATGGTTCATATGTTTTTCCACTTCTCCATTACTGAGTGACTGAATGGCCTATTGAAATTCTGAGGGTATGCAGGGTTCTGCATTAGAGGCAAAGGTTGCTGTGATGTTGTCAAAGAAAGGTGTAAAATGTCCAGGACAAAAAACAAAAAAGTTATGGGCATGTCACAAGCACCACAGAGAGGCAATTTTGCTCTCATCCATATTCTAGGTAGGTTGGTATATTGCCTAATAATTTCTAGTCACATACAATAAAAATCTCAGTACTTTGCTTGTCAGCAAGATTCTGATTGCCCGCCAGATTCTAAAAATAGCCGAATAGAGGAGAAAATTATACTTCTTTCCATATGGGAGGATGGAGAGGGATAATAGGGAGGGATAATATTTCTGTCACTGACACTGGGCAAATCACTTAACTTCCCTGTGCCTCAGTTTCCTCACTTTTATAAAGGAAATGCTTCTGCAGTACATTGAGGACTGGGAAGAATCTTTGTATCTGCAAAGCACCTTGATGAAGCATATAAAATGCAAATGATGATCATATACAATCATATAAAATTAGGGCTGGACAGGACCTCAGGAGGTCATGTAGTCCAGCCCTCAGCCTGAGGTAGGATCATCCCTGCCCCAACCATCCTAGAAAAGTGTTTGTTTAACCTGATAGTGATGCTTAACATATAGAATAGTTGTGGTATAATTCATGCTAATCAATATGGGTGCATGAAAAACAGATCATATTAACCTAACAAGCACTTTTAAGGCTAAGATAACAAGTTTGGTTGATGAAGATGTTAATAGTATTGATGTAATAGACTTAGACTTCCATAAGACATTTAATTTTTGCAGTATATAACATTTTGATTGGGACAAGAGAATGCCAGAAAATCAACACCAACACTTCAAATAGATTAAAAACTAGTTAACTGATAAGTTTCAAAATTAAATTTTATATGCAGAATCAGCATCAAGCAGACATTTTTTTAAAAGGATCAGCATTTGGTCCTTGGTCTTACAGCACTTAACATTTTTATCAGTGATCTAGAAGAAAACAAAATCATTACACAAAGTTTGCAGATGACATGAAGATTGTGGAAGTGGTAAACAAAGAAGAGAGCAGGTTGCTATTACAAAATTAGCTTTATTTTTTGGTAAGCTAGGGGCAAGCAAATAACTGGAGCAAATGTACAGTTAGATATCCAGGAACAAAATTTATCAAATAAGTTATCCTGGGAAGCCGTGGCCCTGAAAAATCCTGGTGGATAGTTACCTGAACACAAGCTCCAAGTATAGCACTATGGCCAGAAGGGCCAATGAAAGGGGAATCCTGAATAAGAGAAAAAATAGCTCTATATTTCATACCCATGTGACCACTTTTGATATCCTCTGTTGACTTTTTATGTCAATGCTTTGAGAAAGATTTTGAAAAAAATGGAAAAAGTTCAGAGTTGGGGCACAAGAAAAAAAGACCTTATTCTGAAAGTCTCAAGGAACATTAGAGAAGGTTAAGGGCTGATTTGATCACAGTCTATAAGTACCTACATAGAAGCAGAAATTAGGTGAGAGGGGGCTCTTTAGTCTAGCAGACAAAGGTATAAAAAAGCTAGTGGCTAAAAGTTAAACCTAGAGACATTCAATTAAGATGCTTTTTTTTGACAATGAGGGTAAGTAGCCATTAGAACAATTTACAAAGTACTATGGTACAGTCTCTGTCAGTGGGAATTTTAAAAATCCAGATAGTATTTTTTCCAGTAAAAGCTGTGCTCTAGTTCAAGCAAGAATTAAGGCAGGGAAGTTCGGTGGTCAGTGCTCCACAGGAGGCTAGACCAGATGATTCCCTTTTGACCTCATAATCATTCTAATAATGTATTTGTCACCAAGCTGTGTATAACACCTTCTAGCATTTTATTGCTGAATTATCAAGTCTGTCAGAAGTCTTAATGTTTTGCAACAAAGTGGAGACTTCTTTTTCAATAATGTCAGTTTGGGTGGCTCAGAAACAGAAGATGCCCTCCTATGTGAATCCATTTCAGAGGACAAAATTAAAAAATGCTGGGGGCAGAAAAGTTTCAGCCCATGGGCTGCATGTGGATCCTTGAATGCCCTCCCTCTCCTTCTCCACCTAAATCTGGGAGGCCCCCAGGAAAATAACTAAATACCTCAGGCAGACCTCTGACTGAATGAAGAGCACAAATTTGGATTCATAGCAAAGCCTTTTGTTTTCCTAGATTGCCCCTGACCTTCCAAGCACTGCTGGTGCTCTACATGCATATGGCATGTGAAATGCCATGATACAATACAACAAAACACAGCAGCATGGATGTATGGAAGATAACTAATTGCTGTGACAAGGACTTGGGCATTCATCACTGTAAAATATCATTCAGGCTATGAACTGTGGACTTTTCTTGAGATTTCCAGAGGCTCTGAGCCATCCTTTTTGTCATGCCTGCAGCATAAATCAGCTAAACACAAGGTGCACAGGCGCCTGGTGCATGGTACTTGGTCTCCAATATTTCCAGCTAATGCTCACATTAATTTGTATGTGTGTGTGTGTGTTTTGGGAGGGAGTGTCAGGTAGCTAAACAGAAATCTTTTAAAAAATATAATTTCCACTGAGAGGAAACTTAACTTTGGAGGGGAGGGGGAAGAGCGCACTGTGTCCAACAATGATGAAGCCAGAAGTCAGGGCTGCCCCAACCTGCGATGCTGTCACTTGTTCAGGATGTGCTACAACAAACTTTGGAGATCAGGACTCTCTGTCTAATCTCCCCTGTGTAAGTTTGCTGACCCAGATAGCCAGCATCTGCAGCAGCTATTCCCAATATAACACCCACACACACTTGAGGTTCATAGATTAATAGAACGTAGGCTGGAAGGGACCTCAGAAGATCATCAGGTCCAGCCCCCTGCACTAAGCAGGAAAGACAATTGGGGTTAAGTGACCCCAGCAGGATGACCATCAATTTCCTTCTGAAGATTTCCAGGGTAGGCAATTGTACCACTTCTGGAGGAAGTTTATTCCATAGTCTGGACACCCTTGTTGTGAAGAAGTTTTTCCTAATGTTGAGCCTGAAATGGTCTTCCAGGAGTTTGTGGCCATTACTCCTGGTTTTCCCTAAGGGTGCCCTGGTGAACAGTTATTCACCGAGCCCTTGATGTAAGCTCCTGATGTAGCAGTAAGCTGCTACCAGGTCCCCTCTCAGTCTTCTCTTTTTCAGGCTGAAGACCCCAGGTCCCTCAGCTTTCTCTCATATGGTTTGCCGTGCAAGTTTCTGATCATACGGGTGACCCTTCTCTGGACTCTCTCAAGCTTTTCCACATTCTTGTTGAAGTGCGGCACCCAGAACTGGATGCAATACTCTATCTGTGGTCTCACCAATGCCGAGTAGAGTAGAAGAATCACTTCCTTGGTTTTGCTGGAGATGCATTGATTGATGCATGCCAGAGTATTATTTTCCCTGCTGGCTACAGTGTGACACTGCCAGCTCATGTTCATACTATGGTCAATTATCACCCCCAGGTCTCTTTCATTCATTGTGCTGGTCAGATTGGTGTTGCCAAGCCTGTAGATGTGCAGAGGATTGTTCATCCTCAGGTGGAGCACTTTACATTTCTCAATGTTAAACTGCATCTGGTTCCCATGCGCCCAACTTGCCAGCCTGTCTAGGTCCAACTGTATCTGCAGCCTATCTTCAAGTGTGATCATGCTTCCCCGTAACTTGGCATTGTCCATGAACTTGGCCAGTGAACTCTTGACCCCCACATCCAAATCACTGATGAAGATATTAAAAAGCACTGGACCAAGCACTGACCCCTGAGGGACACCACTCGCCACTTCTTGCCAAGAAGACACAGATCCGTTCAGTAGAACTCTCTGGTTCTACCCTGAACTATCTTCCTATGTACCTAACTGTCTCACAGTTAAGACCACAATCTTCCAATTTGCTCATGAGAACATTGTGGGATACCAGATCAAAAGCTTTTTTTACAATGTCAACATGCTCTCATGTCCAGGTGGCAAGTTACCTGGTCATAGAAGGAGATGAGGTTGGGAAGGCAAGACCTTCCTACGATGAAGCCATACTGGCTGTCATTCAGAACCCTACCTTCTTCAAGCCTATCGCATATAGACTCCTTGATGAATTTTTCCAGTATTTTCCCTGGGATAGAAGTTGGGCTAGTTGGCTTATAATTAGCCGGGTTCTCCTTCCTCCCCTTCCTGAAGATGGCAACAACATTGGTCCTCTTCCAGTCTTCAGGGACCTCTCTGGAGTGCCACAAGTTTTGGAAGAGCTTTGCCAGGGGTTCCACTATGATTTTGAGCAACTCCTTCAGTTTAGTTTTCTCCTGAGTGCCTTTAACCAGCTGGTCTGATATGTTGAGCAGTGGCCCCATGATCCCATTTGTTTTCTTCCTGTTCCCTATATACCTAAAGAAGGACTTCTTGCTGTCTTTGATCCCTGATGCTAATTTTAGTTTAGTTACAACCTTAGCCCTTCTAATCTGTTTCCTAAAAGTGCAGGCCATTGTTGTATAGTCCTCCTTGGGGCATGCCCCAAGTTACCATTGTTTGTACGCCTCTTTCTTCTTTCTTAACAGGACCATGATTTCCTTGTTTAGCCAAGATGGCTTCCCAGCCCTTTTGCTACCCTTCCTCTGCATGGGAATAGACTTCCTTTGTGCTTCAAGGATTGTTTCCTTAAGGAATGACCACTCTTCATGTACTCCTTTTGCCTTTGGTCTCTGGTCCTGCAGCTCTTCCCCTACTAGTGACCTGAGCTTGTAGAAATCTGCATTTCTGAAGTCCAAAACTTCAATCCTGCTATCTGGTTTGTCTGCCTTGTGATGGACAGTGAATGTGATGGCTTCATGGTTGCTGTCGCCTAGGCTGCCCCCTGTATTTAAGTCAGTCACCAGGTTGTCACCTTTGGCCAGGACCAAGTCTAGAAGAGCATTACCTCACATTGGCCCTCACACCTCCTGAGTCAATAAAAGCTCTTCAGTGCAGTTCAGAAGGGAATATGACCAATCTGACTTTGCCAAGTGTTCCTCCCAAGAGATGTCTGGGTAATTGAAATTGCCCATGATGAACACGTCCCATGCATGTGCAGCCTCTGTCAGTTCTCGGGGGAACTCAAAATCAAGTTCCTCCCCTTGGTTTGGTGGTCTGTAGTACACACCTACAGTTAGGTCTCTCTCACTCCTCCCTCCTCCCCACCCCCAGTTTGACCAAGAGTTGTTCTTTTTTGTCACCTTCCAAGGAGGTGTATTGCTCCTTTACATCGAGAGCCACTTCTTGTTGCTTATTCAGGCCTCTGTGGTGTATTGTAGGGCTGTGCAAAACTTTGGTCCTTGATTTGATTCAGCAGAGATTTGCCTCAATTCAGTGGCCAAATCTCCGAATCCAAACCAAATCAGAGGACTCTTTAATCTCTCCAAATCAAATCGGGCGGGGGGGGGAGGGGGGGCTCCCCAATGCGTTTGGCAGCAGATCTGGAAATGGACCAAAAGCACTTCCGGTCCACTTCTGGGACTGCTGGAGATCACACTGGGGGACCCCCGTGTCCCCCTAGTTTGGTGACTGGTGCCTCCTGGACTCAGGGGGGGGCTGCACCTGGGGTCCCCCTGCAGCTGACTGCCAAGTTGGGAGGGTATGGGGGGGCCCTCCGTGTGCTGCCCAGTAGACCTAGAAATGGACTGGAAGTACTTCTGCTCCACTTCCGGGTTCGCCGTCGAGCATGTGGGGGGCCCCCTCGTGCTCCTGTGGGATGCTCTATTCATGCCAGCATCACAATGGTCATGAGCAGTGCTGGTACCTCAAGGTATGTAGAAAAAACTTTTAAAGTTGTATCTATGTCTGATTTGGTCTCAGCCAAATTGAATCAGGCATAGTGATCCAAATCAACAAATCGAATCACTGCTCCTGATTTGGGCTGAATCTGAATTGAATAGGGCCCACTTTGCACATCCCTAGTGTATAGACCTGGTTGGCTTTCTGCTGCCTGGTCCAGGCCCAGTGAAATAGGCCTGGGCCTTCTTTTATCCCTTTTGCAGTTTGTGCCCTAACTAAGTGGAGTGGTTAGGTTTCAGTTCTAGTTCAGGCTCAAGCCAAAATAGGCCTGGCCCCCTGTTTTGTTATTTCCTAGCACTTAGGTCTCAGCTTAGCAGTGTGGCTGAGGCTATGTGTCCAGGCCGCAGCCAGGTAGGCTTGGCATTCAGGCCTGGGTGCAGGACAAGCCTGAGTCCCCCTTTTTTTGTTTTACAGTGGTTGTGTCTCAGCATAGCTGTATTGCTGAGCCCTACTGTACTTTTGTTTCCTATGTATCTGGGCCTGGCATGTTCTGGATCTAGCACATGTTGCTTTTGTGGCTCTGTGTCCTGACCAATGCAGTGCAGTTGGTGCTGGTTGCTGGTCAGGCTCTTCATCTCATTGGCTCATATCACTAAGACAGTTTTTATTGAAGTGATGTTGTAAAATAACTCTCCTCTTGGAGCAAATGGTGCGTATCTCTCATGAAATTCCACCAAGGAATATACCAGGCTGTGCTGGCTGAGGCCCAACGGATAGTTACAGACAGCAGTAAGAGCAGAAACAGCAGCAGGGCTAACCATTCTTAACCATTTCAAAGGCTGACCTGATAGGAAATGTTACTCGGCTTCCAGAATTAAAGGGACATGATCAATTTGTTCCAGACATAGAATTTGGATTTTGTTTTAAAAAATAATGAGAAGGTGGGGAGATATAAAACCGGACATAAAAAGAAATGCCTCTATGATTTTTTGGTTTTAGTTAATAAGTTTTTTAATGGTGTTCAGCCTTTCCCTGCAGTGTTGTAAACCTCTAATGACAATAGACCCATAGAAAGGGAATGTGAACTGGAAAATGAAACTGTTGAGGGAGATTAAAGGAAACCGAGTAACCTAGTTTCCTTTTCCATACTGTTTAATGGTAATACTTCAAGCAGGATGGGAGGTACAAAGTAACCTAAGTGAGTTAGGTGCCCTGTACCTACTTGTTTGAAAATCCCAGAGACAAGGATCATAGAAGCTTCAAGCAAGATCCAGTTCAGATTGTTATGTACTTACTAGTAATTGCACTTAGGTTGTAAACTTCTTGGGGTAGGATGGTCTTTTTTGTTCTGTATTTGAACAGCTCCTGGCAAAAAGAATCCCAGTTCACAACTGTGGCTCCTAGGCGGGGCCACAATACAAATAAGTTACAACAATGATTAACTTTGTCATCACCTTGCCTCTGGGCCTGGTTCCCTTCTCACTTATTTCACATTTATGTAGGGTGCAACTTCACTGACTTCAGTGGAATTACTCCTACATTACTCCTCCATTTATATTAGGAAAAGTGAGATTCCAATGAGCGGATATGTTCCTTTTAGACTTTTAATTGCTGGTTAATGAATATGCAGGACCTATTTTGTGAAAAGCCAGTTTCCCTTTTGCACACACAAAAGCCAAATGTTAGAGGCTTGTTTCTGCACTTTGCAGATGGATTGAGCTATCTCCTGCATGCATTTACTATACAGATGTTGAAGGTGTGTCTACACTGAAGTGATTACAGAATAATATAAACGTACCCAAGTAAGCTCCAAACTAGCTAGGTTGGGTATCAGCAATAATTTAGCTGTGGCAGAAAAGTGCTTAATACAGGGTAACCAAACAAGAATTATGCACCATAGATGGGGTTTTCAGTCTGTGGTGAGCTCCATGTTGCCATGGTTTGACAACTGCCACTACCTGAACTGGCTGGTTTAAGGGTAATTTAAGAATGCCTTTGTATACTTCAGTCACAACAGTGTAGCTGTATTCCTAGTCTTGTAGTTTACCTACAGGGATACCCTGTTGTTTATACTAGTACTCTGAATTTTACATTCATAATTTGGCCATGACAATGTCACGCTGTAGTATCATTGTCTTTTCCACACATTTGCTAAAATTATGTAAAGAGCTCAAATATACAACCCAGAGCATCATCTCAGGTACTACTGCATCAGCTACAGAAGTAAAGTTGAAAGAAAATGCATGAATTGACAGAGCTCCTTTAAAGCTTGCAGTTCTTTGGGTTAGATTTACAGAGCATGGTGCCTGCAAAAGTATTTGTTGTGGAGCTAAGGCTACAGTAAACGCGGAGAGCAAATATGATGCAAAAAGGAAGGCAGGATGATTCACCGGAGGAGAAGAACGAGAGAACTTATCTGTTTTCTGCAATTCCATTTACCACTAAGAAAAATGAGCCATCTTAACAGAAATTACGTGTGACAGGAAAGGACAAACCAGCCCAATCCAAACAAAAGCAGTTAAGAAACCTCTGAAATGGATCCAAACACCCAAGCTTGATTCCGCTAGAAGGGTGATAGCGGGTGGGGAAGCACCTTGCAGGGTGTTTATAAACGGTACCACGCAAGCCAGCCTGCTCTTTAATAGAAAAAGCAATGAGACAAATGAAATCGAGGCTGGAGAACTCTGGAATACTGATTCCCTGTGGTAATATTTTATCAGTTCCCTACTGCAAAAGAAAGACAACTGGATTTCAACCAAAGCAAATAAATAAATAAATAAATGAAAAATACCTGATTCCAGAGCAGAGTGAGGGGAGGGAGAAAGAGGAAAACAGTGAAAATGTAAAATAATAATGCAAACCACAGAGACTGAGTGGCTCCCAGAAATGCTTGAAATCGCTCCCAAAGGCAAAGCTTTCATTGGCTTCTCCAATTCATTGTTTACTTTGCTCAAGTAAAATGTGAACCTCGAGGTCAAGAGCATTACATTCAAACTCTTCTCAAGTGAGCTGGTTCCTAAGCAGCAAGCGACAGCTGTCTGTTGTCATGTTAGCAACAATCAAACCCCAAACCCAGAGACATTCTTATCTCCTTTTGAAGGACGAGAGCATCTCATGGGTAAAGGCACTTCAGGAGAGGCTGCCAGACTGAATTTGCTTTGCAGCCGAGTAGTGGAGCTATTTATATTTAAGTTAATAATAGTCAGTCATGGGTACAAGCAGGGAAATGAGGATGTATGGGCAGACGTAATGTTTATGGAGCTGTAAGTGCCTTAAAAGTAACATAAAATATGAGTGAACAGAAAATGTGCAATGCTATAAAGCTACAAATTGGCGCAAACTGTATCAAGTATGATCTTGGATGAAATCGGAATAAACCTGACACTTCACAATGACATTTACCCCCCTGGGGAGTTAGTCAACCCCACCAGCATCTCACAGGCTTTGCTTCTAACCTCCTGCCTCCCTGATGTGACTCCTCTGTGAATCTCTTTCAGTTCTACCTCCTTGAGGTCCCAGGGGCTATGTGAGGCCAGAAATATTAAAAGCTAGGTACAAGGCAAGCTGCTGCCAATATCTGATGAATACTTCTTCTCCCTGCCCTGCCCCCCAGCAAATTTGGCTTCTTGAGAGCAGCACAAAACCTCTTGAGTACTGACTCACCCACTAAGTAAATGACAAAAATGTCTGGATTCATGAAATACTCGACTAATTGGAAGTGTCTGGAGGGAAGACGGTTCCCAGAGGTCCCGCAGAAAGAACCAATTAAATCAGGCCATTTATAAATGGATCACAGTGGAGATACCACTTGTGGGCACCACCAGGACTGATATCAGTGCTAGGCCAAAACAAAGGTACTGAGGGCTGGTAGAAGAGAATCCAGGATGCCAAGTGGGTCTTGGAGGGCAACATGGTCAACAGGAGTGACATGGACCAGGAGGACTATGAGTAGGCTCATAACAGAATGGCTCCTCCACTAAACTTCAGGCCTTGCCATCTTTGGAAGGCCAGTGATGCACTTATCAAAGAAAAGCTCCTGGAGCAGATGGGTTTTCCAGTTTTAGGAGCAAATGTGTTAACTGATAACGTATTCATCCATCTGCTCTCTGTGTTGCTGTTAGGATTTTTTGGTGGCAGGGGAAAAGCAGACTACCTGAATTTTAAGTCCTGATAGTCCTAGGTTTAGTCGACTACATTTGCAGGAATCTAAGGCCACTATGCATCCACAGGAAGCTTATACACATGACCATCAAGGTATATGGCCAGTACAGAGCCTACTGCATATGCCCAGTCTGCCTGCAACCACAGGTGCCTATACATGCAGGATTGTGCATCCAGGAAAAAATTCCAGTAGTGTGTAAATGTCAGAAGTGCCATATAGGTGACCAAATCTAGACACACAGATGACTAGGAAGAGAACCAAATGTACCCTCAGGACATATCTATGCTGCCTCAAGAATGCATGAGTGACTGAAGCAGTGAAGCAGCCAAGTTGTACCTGTGCCATATGCTCTCTACTTGAATAGATGTAATGAAGCTAACAACGTGGCATTGGGTACATGCTGGTAAGCTTGCTGTCTCAGGAGCACTTGCTTGCACACACCTGGTGTAGTTCTATGGCATAAACATTATTTCCATTTTGGGGCACAGCATGTGGAGAGCAGGGATGCCATGCTTCATTGGGTACTCACTAGCATAGGCCCAAGGTGGTGCAGAATGTTAGTATTTTCACAAATCAATTATTCCAAGAATGAAGCCTGTAAGAAAAACTACAAATATTGGAATAATATCATAAGAGTTGACAGCATGGTTTAAATTTACAGGATGGCACAGTTCTTCCCTTTAAGCAAATCATATATACCAGAACCAACTAATTTATTCATAGAAAAAAAACCTTTCCTTCAGTGAAACTTTACTGTTATTAAAAAACCTGTCTCTCCTGGTGGCTGTGGAAGACCCGGACTTGGTTGGGCTCACAGAAACCTGGTGGGACCCAACCCATGACTGGGCCGTAGGCATTGTTGGCTATGCCCTTTTCAGGAAGGACAGGGTGGGGAAAAGAGGCGGTGGGGTTGCACTCTATGTCAAAGAACGCTTCTCTGCATTGAGCGTCAACTTGGGGGTGACTGAGGACCAGGTGGAAGCGATTTGGGTCAGGCTGCAAGGAGGACGAGGGGAAAGGGACTTAATG
>JAGPOW010000797.1:25349602-25369271 GCA_030014935.1 Caiman crocodilus | reverse complement strand
TTCCTAGGGAAGTTGTTCTTGCTCCTACGTTGGGCATCTTTAAGAGTAGATTAGATAGGTACTTGGCTGGGGTCCTGTGACCCTGGCACTCGTTCCTGCCATTGGCTGGGGGTCAGACAAGATGGCCTGCTCTAGGCCCCTTCTGACCCTAGGCACTATGATACTATGATACTGTACTCATTACTGTCATGAACCCAGTTCTAATGAAACACATAAAGATATTAATGATGAATCTTGAAATGGGGTTTAATACCAGAGAAGGTTGTTTTAAACAGTAAAATCTTGAGGCCAGTTCCTTAGGACGTATAATGAGCCAGACTGATGATCTTCATAGTGTTAGCAAAGCTACACTAGCTAAAGATCTGGGCTTTGGTATGAAGGTTAAATACAGATTTGTAGGAGTGGAGTGAGAGGGAGATCCTGAATTTTGGAGAGGGCAGAAGGGTAAGCTTGACACATTGAACCTGGTACTTGTTGCTGCTGACAGTGCCAAGAACAGTTACAAATGAAGTAACATGGAACAGTTCTTTCCACCCATGGTTCTCAGGTAAGAAGACTGGTCTTCAAGAAACCCAATACTATAATTGTGTGTCAAATCCACTAGGCTTGAACTGAACAGCTGCTTGCGTCCCTCCTGTCCCTCTGTAATCCTTGCTCCATTTTCAGTATAAAGCAATCTCTTTAATGGATACAGGTAGTCAGTTTCTAATCTCAGTGATGTTGGTGTAACTCCACTGGACTTCCAAGCGTTACACTGGATTGATACTGGTGTACCTGAGGTTAGATTATGGCCTGTGGACATGCAGAGTTTAAACATCAGCTGATGTCCACTAGGTCTGAGTGGCTGCAAGTTTACTTTATATTTTATAAAATATGGTGAGCCACAACATTACTTAGTATAAACTGGCATAGCTTAATTGGAGTCAGTGGAATGGTACTGATTCGTATCAACTGTGGATCTCACCCATACACTGGAAATATTTACCACTAGAATAACTGAGAGAAGGGCAAAGAAGTTTTGTCCATTTTTTTCCATATCTCTTCATATTTCAAAGACACCCTTAAGAAAGAGGAGAAATCAACCATCTGTTTTGGAGTGACTGAAGTCCTTTTAATTAAGGAAATCAGCATTTGCTGCCTTTTATTAAGTTTTGGTGTTCTTCCTTCCTCACAGTAGAAAAAAAGCCTAGTGGATTCCCACTTTGGCCATCTGCCCTGCACACAATTAGAATTTTATTTACATAGTGATTGCACACTGGCTGACCAAATGGTGCTATTATTACCATAAATACTTTTGAACAGGAAGCTTCAAGGACTTGAGTTGTTGTCTTAGCTATCATGCTACACAGGTATAGTACCTTCTGATCTCCAGCAGAAAGGCAACAGCCCCAATCCTTGTGTCTACAACTTACAACTCTATGGACTTCTATGGAGTTCTTCCTGATTTACAGTGAGGGGAAGGGAATACAGAATTTTGTTCACTGGACTAGGTTCGCATAGGTCCAAGCTGCATTCCTCTCCAGCTCTAAGACTCACTGCTTTCCAGAGGAGACTGGCAATACTGTTTCTATTGTCACCCTTCTTTCTGTTTAAGAGTGGAGCCAGTGCTTTCTAGGAGCTACAAGGGAAGAAGATACCATGAAGAAGCATTGAGACAGCAGCAAGCTCCTGGCTGCCCTTTCAGTGGACAGTGACTCTCTGTAGAAGGGCGGGGCAGGGGTATGTCTACTTTCTACCACTGAAGCTTTTTCTTATTTATGTTACTGGTTTGATTTGTCTAGGAGTTAGAATAAAGCAAGTGTGTATTATGTCCATTAACTAAACCTGACAATACACTGGTGAGGAAGCAAGGGGTAAGATTCTAGTCTACACTCCAGGAAAACTTCCATTGACTTTCAGAGGGAAGGGGTCTGATCCTGAAAGCTGGAAAGGATGAAGCTTAGGCTAGTATTGTTATTTTAATGATGAAGTCATTAAACATTTGACTGTAGCCTACTGAGGCAATGCAGGTATTTCCATTGACTTGTGTTGGCCTGTAGGCACAAAGCAAGAAAGTAATGATTTCAAGGTCACTCCGTTAATTAGTTACCCAAAAGGCAACTGCTCCAAGGAGTCCTGCGTCCTTCCCCCACCCCCCAATCTAATCAATAGACCATGTGACATTAATTTTCTGCCAGTGGTGTTTTCTATCCTAATGTGTTATCACACTATTCTTTTTAACAGGTGACATTTTGCTGGGCAACAGATTCATCCCTACAAAAAGACCTGAGGTAAAAATTTGACCTCTATAGCATGGGGGCATGACTCTGAACAGTACACCTGTGTGAAGCAGCAAGTATTTGATTAGAATTTGGCCAATTCAGAGGGACAGTGATTCAGTTTGGTGATTCAAATCACTGTCTTGATTCAATTCAATCGATTTGGATTTGGAGATTTGGCGCCAATTCAGAGATTTGGCCATAGACTATAATGGGGAATCACTAAAATACCTATAACTGTCATTTGTTTGCAGATTCAGATGAAAACAGCAGGGAAGGTATCCCCTTCTAAGGGCATGAAGCCTGCCAAGTTTCAAGGAGATAGGTGCAGGGGTTTCTGTGAAAGTGCCCCTCAAACTGTTGAAAGCAAAACTCATATTACTTGTGTGTGTTAAAGTAGAGCGAGATGAATGCAGCAGGGATGGTAGCCCCTTGTGCAGGTATGAGACCTGCCAGGTTTCCGGCAGAGTGGTTCAGGGGTTTCTGTGAAAGTGCACCTCAAGTTTCTGAAAGCAAATAAAAAAAAAATGAAATAGGTGCAGTGAGGAGGGGGGCACTTCTTCTGCAGGTGGAGCTTGGGGAACCCCAGCAGTGGAAGGTTCACCTTCAGGAACACCAGCTGCACCACCAAACTAGAATCCAAGCAGGTGTGGTGGGGTGTCACAACATCACCAGCAGCGCTGAACACTCTCTCGCTTAGAACACTGGTTGGTGGACAGGACAGGTGTTCCTGGGCAACTGTGGTCAGATCCTGCCACATCTGGCTGTGAGTTGCCCAATAGGCTAGGGGATGCAGTGCAGTAGCTCCACATTCTTGGCAAGATAACTATCCACCAAGACCTCCACACTACCTGCCTGATGCTGGTGATTCTGGACTCCAACATTGAAGCCATGTCTTTGGCCCACATTGGCAGTGGCTGTGGTGGAGGAGGGTGGCTTGTGGTTGGAGTGCTGGAACTGGAAAATGGATCCCCCTCTTCCATGTCCCCCTGCCTCTGCCCTTCTGCCCCCTTGACTCTGTTCACCAGCACCTCTATCCAGTGTTCGGGGGTTTTGCTGCTGCAGATGCTCGCCTTCACCCTTGGGTTGCACATGCCTGCCAGCATGTGGACCATACTGGTCTGCAAGGGATACAACTGTTTTTTGATGCCCTGCTTCAGCTGCTTCACCAGTGCCTGCACCTCTGGTGAAAGCAACTTGCCTCAGCCAGGAACACTGATTCCCTGGAACTTCTCCATTTCATTCTCAAGCTCCTTTACTTTGGGAATCACCTGACTAAGGAAGGCATCGCCAGTGTTGAGGCTCTCAGTGGCCTTGGGGAATGGCTTGAGGACCACCAAGATTGGGAGATAGTATCCCACTCAGTTTTTTTAAAGGGGCTGCTTATCCCAGTCTCCCCCAACCAAGGTCATCTCATGGATGGCCTTCTGTTGCTCGACCAGCCTTTCCAACATCAGGTATATGGAGTTCCACCGGGTCTCCACAGCCTTCATGATTTTGTGCTACGAGATGCTCAGCTCTGCCTGTTTGTCCTGCAGCATCTTGCCCCCCCTTGATGTTCCAGTGGAAGTAGCCTGCCACCTTCCTGCATTTTGAAATAAGCTGACTGGTAGTGACAGTGTCAGCACTGGGAGCCCTGCCCCCCTCCACGACATCCTTGACTACGAGGTGGAACTTGTGTGCCACACAGCAGATGCCAACAAAGTTGGCATCATGCACCACCTTGACCATATTGGCTCTATTGTCGGTGACTATGAACCCATGGGTGAGCTCGCCCTGCTCAATGAGCCACCTCTGCATCATGCGGTTCATGGCCACCATGATCTTCCTTTCTATGTGGGACCTACCTATCACCTCCACTTGAAGGAGAGCCCACTGATATCCTGATTAATTGCATCAGTGCCCTGTGAGGGAGAGGTAGGCATGATTTCCACCCTGGCTGCTCCAGATGTCCAAGGTGAAGTACAACACTACCTGTGGCCCTTTCTTCCACAGCTCCTCCCTCAAATACTCCCTGCATGGCTCATACAAAGAGGGCACCACTGTTCTGCTAAAGGTGGTGTGTACGGGCACTTGGTATGATGGGGCCAAAAGTGTTGTGAGCTGCCTGAACCCTGGACACTGAACAAAAGAAAAGGGCTGGCCATCCAGAGCAAGTATTTTCCCAATGTTCTGGGTGATGTCGCTCACCTTTGAACAGCCCCCCTTTGTCTCTGCCTTTCCCTCACTGGTCCAGGGTGGCCTGCCTCTGTTTCTTGGGGACAGGGGCTTTGGAGTGAGAGGGGGACTTGTTTTTGGGTACACTCCCACTGGTGCCAGGCTGAGGAGGAACAAGGACAAGGCAGTGCTGCCCTCTGAGATGCAGCAACATTGGCATGGTGGTGAAGTGTTTCACGTCCTTGACCTGGCTAATTTGCCTTTGCAAGTGCTGGCAGGTAGCATACCTGGGATCATCTGCCACCTCAAAATGATCCCACGTTACACTACCCACCCGCTTCTGGGTTGAGGGTGGGGATCCTGCATTAGTCCCCTCCTCACCAAGCAAAGACACAACAACAGGAGTAGATGAGCCACTTGCCCCCACAACCTCTTCCAAAGTGCCTTCCGAAGAAGGAGACTTGCCTCTATGGGAACTTTCAGGGGTATGGAGCACAAACTCTGATTCCCCCTCCTTCCCCAGAATTTCCTTTGCTATGGCCCTCAGCTCCTCTGCTTCCAGATCCAGCTCCTTCTCTGGCCCTGGAAGACTCATGCTTGGAACTGAAATTGGGGTGGAGAATGTCATGCTGCTGCTGGTTAGTGGTGGTGGTGCATATACAGGTACCAGTACCGCTTCCTTGCTCCCATTAGCGGCAGAAAACTCATCACTGCCAGAAACGAAGGAAAGTTCCCTCACCCCTATATTTGGGGTGGGGGGAATTTGCAGCTCTCCCTCTGCCCCATCTCTCTCCACTGCCAAAAGACCTGGCACCTGCCTTTCCACAACACATCATAATGTCTGGTGTGCTGCAAAATGTGTGTGTGTGTGTGTGTGTGTGTGTGTGTGTGTGTGTGTGTGTGTGTAAAATATATGTTGTGCTTTCCTGCACAGTGATGACACACTGTCAGGGAAAACACAGATTTGTTTTTGTGGGGGGAAAGAATCAAGACAGACTAACAAGAAGAAATAAGAGGTTTGGGGGAAGAATAAGTTCAAAGGAATGGATAGGGATAACAATAGGGACTGTAGGCAAGGGTAAGTAGGAAAGGACTGGATACAACTTAGAAGAAGAGAGACTAGCTAGCAAGAGGCTCGATAGCAAGCCAGAGCCTTTCAGATGCTGCTGGTCCAAGAGAGAGACAGCTCACAAAAGGCATAGAATACTTGACAGCTTGATATGTTGTTTCTATGTCCCTGCCCCAGAGCACTGTGATTGAAAGCTCACACTTGCTGGCCCGCTATAGATGTCAACATCAGACCAGACTTCCCCCTGCCCCCTCCAGCATTTCCATATGTGGAAGATCACCCCATTCACCTCCCTCTTCTCAGTTTCTGTTTCCTGCAAGCCTTGCAAATCTCCAAATCTCTCCAAATTAATTTGAAGGCTTTGGGATCAATTCAGACCTTTTAACAGGTCTCCCTATTCAATTTGGATGCAGAGATTCAGCCACCGAATCAGGCCGAATCTCCTCCAAATCAAATCGGTTACCACAGCACTGTGCTGTAGAAGCACAGGAAGTCACTGGTGGGGAAAGGCAGTAGTGATGTGTAGGGGGCATACAGGGGTGCATGTGCACCCCCTGACCAGCCATGCTTGCTGTTTAGGCGATGAGCGGGGGCGGGGGGGAGGGGGCAGGTAGGTGCGCCGGTGCACCCCCTGCAGGTGCTGGCTGATCACTACAGCTGCTTCCTGAAGTGGCTGCAGCTACTCCCAGATGTAGCTGTAGCAATTGGCCACAGCGATCAGCAATCAGCTGTTGCGGGGGTCCCCCCAGGCAGCACAATTGGCCATGGGGGGGACCCCTCCGCCCGGGTGGTGGGACTGGTCATGGGGAGGGGGGACGGACACGTGCCCCCCTGACTAAGGCAGCACCAGTCACCCATGGGGAAGGGAGCATACTAATGCTTCTTGTTTCAAGTTAACCATATTAAAGAACAACTTAATTCCAGTTTTAGGTTAGTTAACTGGTCTAATGCTTTAGGAAGCATTAGGAAAGGAAATGTATCTCTGCAATATCACTGTTAAATTTGTATAGAAGACAGAGTGCTGTTATGTGGTCCATAGTTTGATCAGGATTGCCACAGTCACATTTTACAGAACTCTTAATACACCATTTGTGCATAAAATGACTGCAGCAGCCATGCCTGATTGGGATCCAATTTAGAACCATCCATGTTTTTTATGGAAGGTGAAAACCAGGAGGCTTTATTGTTGGGTCAGAAATTAGATGTTTATTCCGAATGATGGTTTCATTTCACACTTTCCTCCAATCAGCTACACTGTTGTATGCTACAAGGGCTTGTACATGTGTCCACAAAGGTTTCTGGAAGACCAAACAGTGAGC
Source organism: Caiman crocodilus (assembly GCA_030014935.1). Taxonomy (NCBI): domain Eukaryota; kingdom Metazoa; phylum Chordata; order Crocodylia; family Alligatoridae; genus Caiman; species Caiman crocodilus. The sequence goes on along the minus strand of JAGPOW010000797.1, from coordinate 25,362,468 downwards.
TAAGAGGTTCTTTAAATCTCTTCAGATGGTGAGGTCTGGGTTGTTGTTCATGTGGATACCCTCTCTACGTAGCTTTGCTGTGGTGAATGTCTGGAGAAGCAATATTGGCCAGCACCAGTAACTATTGAATTGGTATAGATTTCAGGGTTCTGGAGATAGTACACGCTGCAGAATTTAATTGGACATCCATGCATTAGGTATGAGTGCTCGCAGCCCAGATAGGTGCACAGTACTCAGCCACTGAGAAGGACAGTGCCATAGCAGAGGTGTGGAGTACTCCAGCGGTGACACCCCAGCTTGTTCTGCTGAGTTTTTACACTATGTTCACCCAACTGGGGTGGAAGATGACAGCCTGCTCATGGCCTACCCTGCTATGCAGAAGGCTAAAAAAGAGGAAAATCCACAATTAATGTAATCACAACAGTGACAGAACACCTAATGGTCTCCTTGTAAATGGAGCAGCAACCATAGAAATCATACAAATGATATATTGCCATTTCTCAAGGTCAAGGAAGATTTCTTTGGATCATGGTTACCTACTGTGATTAGTCTCTGGAAACTCAGAAGAGTTTTTCCGATGGTACGGAAAGTTCCACGAAGTGGACTATTTGTCTGAATCTTCTTTTTCTTCCTCTCTATTTTTTAAATTGGGTATTTTGTTTCTTGTTTTCTAACCCCCATTCAAGGTTCATCTTCTGCCTGAAGCACAAAGGACAAATTGGCTTCTCCTTTCTGGATATAGGTAACATCATGGTAAAGCACAAGCTTCCTGTTTAGCAACCTAGGAAAGGTTCCAAATGAATCTGGAGAAGGGGGAACAGAGAGGGCCAACTTCATGCATGCAACCGACAAAAAGAGAGTGAAATAGCTCCAGGAACCCCACTGCTGACCCTCTTTGAGTCATCGAAGACTTGTTGGTTTATATTGTGACATAAACAATTCATGAGGCAAATTAAAGGTAACAATCCTTTCTTTGATCTGGATGATAGTGCTTTTTGCCTCTTCATGCAACTACCTCAGCCCTAAGGCCTTTACAGAGCTGTACTCAAGAGTACGTGAATCGTGACCACAGACATACGGCTTGCACTCTGCAGGGAAAATTAAGAGCAAAACGGAGCACATGTAGTGCCAAGCTTCTCTGTTTATATTATATTCTCTTCGTAACGGGAGACCCAGCCTACCCAAGTTAAGCCAGCTGATACATGGCAAGGAAAGAAAACAATCTTATAATGCTTGAGGAAAAACTGGAAAATCACAAGGAAGAAAATCACAGAGCAAGTTCCTTCTTGACACAGCCTTACTCGGGCTGCAGCACCTGTCACAAGGAAAAACAAGGTTTGCTTTTCCACAGGCTCATAGTAGTATTGGTTGTTCCATTCCTTACCAAGATACCAGCGGCTTTCTTATTTCCAGTGATGTATGACATTTAGGTGTGCTCATATATCCAGTAGGCAGGCTCATTTATACAGTGTTTGAAAAATAGATGGTATATGAAGTGCAATTTGGTGTTGTAGCAGAGCGCTGTCCCCCTTGGGGTGTCAGGGCATTTGATTAAAGCCCTTTTATGGAAAATCAATATTTTACTCATTACAACTTTCATTCTCCCTCCTAAAAAACACCAAGATGGACTTGTAAGATGCTGCACTATATACACACTTCACAGGCCTATTCATTAGGAGGAAGAATCCCCTCAGGATTTATTTGTATTTCATAAGCACTTACACAAGTAAATGAATTGTGAAAGGGTTCTCTGCTAATGGGCTGCAGTAGGGATGCACTAGCCTGTTTATGATAAGAGTGAATAATCCCCATCAGAAATAACACCCCAGATTCTCAGCAGGATCCTAGGCAAGGAAAGTCTACTGCTGCTCAGGAGGTAGGCTGTAAAAGTGGCCAGTACATTCCTTCTACAACTGGCCCTGCTGTGTGCTAGGCTGTTTCCCAGTGTTACCTACATGAGCCTGAGGGATGCTTTGCATTACATCAGTGGGCAATGGTTTCGAGAGGATGATATGGAAGCTGTGCTTCACAGGAAACTACAAAAGTCCTGCGTGCAACAGACTGAAAAAAAAAAGAAAAGAATCATTGCATTGGGACTCAGAAGACCTGGATCCTCTTTAGGTTTTACTACTGCCTTGCTGTGTAAGCTTAGATGAGTGCTCACATCTTGGAGGTCTTTGTGGGCCTCAGTTTCCCCATCTGTAAAATGGGGATAATGAAGTAACTTTCTTTGCAAAGTACCTTGAGATCTACTACAGAAAAAAAAATGTGTAAAAGAGTGAGATATTGCTATTATTGCACAACAGAGATGAGAAATTGCAGAGAATCAGGGGAGCCCTTCTTGCGCTCATTGCTTTGTGTCTTTATGGATAGAATCTGCTGGCAGAGTGGCACAAAACAGCAGCACTGAACTCCAGGGCCTGGGCTATTATTATCATCATTATTGTTATTATTATTAATCCCTTCCAAACATAATTATGCTATTTTTCCTCCAAGGAGTCACTTTGCTTCCCACACCATGATCAGTTAGTGCTGAAACTATAGCAACGGAGTGGATTGTACCATTAAAAATAAGGTTGAAGCAACAACCATAATATGTGCATACACCTGTAAATTGACTTGTCTCAGTTCTTGTAAAACAATGTCTAGGTTTGACAAGTATGTGTGTTTGAGAGAAAGAGAAGGAGAAGGAGAAGTCTGGTGGACTGAACACTAGGGGTGCATAGGTAGAGATTTTTAGGGCTGATACTGATAGCTGATTTTTAAGGAGGCACATCAGCCAATACTGATCTAATTTCTGATACAGCTGCATCCAGCTGTTAAGTCTGTTGTGCTGGAAAAGGAGGGGGGAGGGAGGGGGGTGTGGGTGGGGCAGATCAATGCCTGCTGTGGTGAGGGAGAGAGTGGGACAAGGGCTGGGGCAGGCGCTGCCGAGCTAGGGTGGAACGGGTCATTGGATGGGGTTGCAGCTTGTCCAGGGACACTTGGAGGGGTGGGGAGGTGCAGCTCCTGCTGCTGTGCACAACCCAGGAGGGCACAGGGGGGGTGGGGTGGGTGAGCTGCAGCTGTGGGCTGGAGCTGGGGTTGCACTGGGCTCTTCTTGGTGGGGGCTGGGCTCAGGGTAGGTGGTAGCACTGGGAGGGGGCTGCAGTCACCCCAAATTTTGCTGTAGCCCCCCCAACCCAGCCTCCCAGTGCCACTGTAACCCACCTGGTGCATCTCTGATTCTTCTGGGTGGTGTGGGTGGAAGCGGGGGTTGAGCCGGGTCTGTGCCGGCTGGGCAGTGGCAGCACTGGGAGAGGGTGTTGTGGGGGCTTATGGTGAAATTTGAAGGGGCTGCAGCCCCTCCCCCGCAGTAGCTCTCTCCCAGCATTGCCACGACCTGCCCTGAGCCCAGCCCCCACCAAGGAGAGCCTGGCACAGCCCCAGCTCTGGCCCACAGCTGCAGCCCTCCCACCCTGCCTCATGAAGATCTGGGGGGCACACACCCTCCCCCCTGCACTCCTGGGATGAGCCGTGACTCTGTCCCACACCCTGCCTCTACCGTTAGGCAATGCCTGCCCCAGCCCCTGCCCCATTCTCTCCCTCATTGTGGGGGGCACCAATTTGCTCCCCCACATCTCTTCCCTTCCCCCTCCCCCTCCTTTACAACAGACTTACCAGCTGCAAACAGCTCTCCAAGCTGCCAGACTGAACTTCTCGCTGCCTGCATGTTGTGCTGCGGCTGCATGTATGCACAGGCATTTATTGGCCAAATTTTCAGACACATCAGGACGATTTCCAAAACAGCCAATTTTCTTTATATTGGTGCCGATCCAATATAGGGCCTGTGTATTGGTGCACTTCTACTGAGCGCTAAATCGGGAGAGGTACACTTAGCCTTAGCAAATCTGAACAAGAAGCTTGCAGCATGTTTCTACTGCCTCCAGAGTCTCCTGGCAGACAGGGATCCTGCCAAGTACACCCTGCCTGCTTGCTTCCCTTTAACAAGTGGGCCATCTCAGGGCCAGTCTGAATGCTGGCCTGCCCACTTGTCTAGGGCAGTCTGCCTACCTGCCTCACCTCTGATATGACTTCAGGTATTCCAAGGCAGGAGGCTGCCCTTTTAATTGCCCTGATGCCAAGGGTGAATACACGGCTCTGAACCTCCCCTAATATCATATCCCATGCCTCACAGATGGCATCCATATCCACAAATTCCCTCAGTCCCTTAGCTGGGCTGTATTCAGTCTTACCCAGCTCAAGCTTAGTCCCAGGCATCCTAAGATCTACTTGGGTCCCCCTGCCCCTATACCGGGGCTTCTTCCTATACCCCCACATTGGGGCTTCACTAGGGCCTCAACACCCAGCTCCCTCACTTGGCTTTTGGACCTAATGTCCCTTGGGCCTCACGCCTCACTCTGTGGGCCTTGGTCCTGTGCTCTTCTTTCAGCGTGTGCTTCCCTAGCCTTTCACCTCCATGGAGTACCCTCAAGGCAGCAGGGGCTGAGGCTTCCAGAGCCCTATACTTTCCCTTCACCAGGGAGGCACAGGTATAGCATTTCCTAGAGCCTGCCTTGCCACAAGCAGCCCCAGCAGGGTGTAGTTTAAGGTCATGCCCCAGGACCAGGAACCTCTAAGCTGATGTGGGAGCAGCAGCCAGCTAGGTAATGCTGTTCTTTCAACCCCCTGCAGCAACTGCCAGCTCTGGTCTTGGGGCCTAGCCTTATATGCAGGCTCCCAGCCTCTCACCAATCAGGTGGTCTCCTGTCTAACATGTGACAACCTAACTGGGCCTGCTCTTACCTGCAGGCTGCTTACAGCCTGCCCAGACCCCTTAAAGTGGCAAACTTTGTGCTCTACCAAATCCCCCTTACATACTCCAAACTCAGAAATGGGGCAGTGAAAGCATTTTGGTGCATCCCCCCACAACTTCAGTCACTCTCAAAACCTCAATCTCTAGTATGTATGAGAGCAAATGCTGTGAATACCCCTGGAATGGCTTTCCTGGTGCATTTCTGGGTTTAGAGTACATGAATAGGAATGGGTACCTGGGACCTGCTCAAGAATATCCCTGCTGGGACATGCTGAGGACCTAGTTTAGCTGTAGAATGTGTTGTAAAATTGGCACTTGTCCAAATTCTTCAGCTATGCTTTAGGCAAAACTGCAGACCTCCTGCTTGCTAGGGAAATGTTCTAGTCCAGTGATTCTCAACTACAGTGCCACAGAATTCCTCTATTACTTTTCTCTGTATGAAAAATAAGAGCTGACATTTTCCAAGGGGTGTCTTGAGTCTAAAAAGTTGTGATTCACTGCCCTAACTACTCAGCTATGGGTGCTAAAACACAACAGATGCCACTGCTGCTATCTCCTCATGCCCGTTACCTACTGGTTTTGGACAGCTACGTTTTCATGACATGAATGCACTTACATGTCCATAGTGGGTACATGTATATGGCTGGGTATGTACATGGCCAGTACAAAGCCAACTGCAAATACTCAATCTACTGGTACATACTTACATATTGACAATACAGGGGTAGTGGAATCACGACCGATGTCTGAGTGCCAAAAAGCTACTCACATTGTTGGAAAGTTGCTATTGAGGTGCCCAAAGGGTAATTGAATTCCTCCTGTTATGGTGTGGGTATATGAACAACATTCATCTCCATCTCTATTTTTTTAAAAGAAAACTAGAAGTAACATATGCCACTGGATTATTATTTGTATACTGGTATATTATTTGTATATTGGTACAGCCTCAGAGTCACAGTCATAGGCCAGGACCACAGTGAGCTAGGTGCAGTACAAACACAGAGAAGAAAGTCATCTTTGTCCTAAAGAGCTCTTACAATTTTAAATTGTAATGATTCATAGGGTCACTTGACTAATTAGTCCCCAAAATAGATGATAGCTGAGTATTCATTCATGAATAAAGTTGTTGCCCTTCTGTTTAAACTACTGCAATCATTAAATCAAAGCACAGAAATCATACCACATGACAGAAGTCACCAATTACAAAAACCAGTCAGAGTGGAAATTTCATGAGCACCTAGAATAGCCAAAACAGAATGGGGATCTAGCAGGTTAACATTCCCTTAGGCAGACTCAGGAGCTAGTTTCTTCATAGAAGTCAGTTCATGTATTCTACATGGGGAAAGCAAACAGAACCAATATAGGTGCAAAGAACAAACACAAAAAGAAAACCTTGAGCCTTTTTCCTCAGACCACGAGAAAAACATAAACCCTACACTTCTACCTAAGCACCATCCCCCGCTTCCTTTCCTGGGAGCTTTTAAATTCCTCTGAGCCCAGCCTATTATCTCTGTAGGTAGGCTATTATCCCCTACTTCCCTGCAGTTGGGCTCCAGCTTCTAAGCCATGCACGTCGTTACAGGGGAAGATTGCAACATTTGTTTTTTCCTTAATTTCTTACCAATTCTGGAATGTCAATAACATTTCAAAACTTACAACATGTCAGTGTTCTCTCTAGTAGTTTGAAAAAGGGGAAATGTTTGTTTACATTTTTAAAAAATCTGCTAGTTTTTAATTCCAAATTTCAGCAACATTTCAAAATTTGAAGAGTTCCTATCAGCTTCGTGAACAACCCAATATTTGAAAACCTAAATTTCCATGTAACTGCTTGATGAATGTTTATGATCAAGCTATCCATTCAGATGCAAATCAGATGGGTCAGTGCAGGAGACACTACTTTCTGCAAGATAAGATCAGAAAAAGGGATCTCTGGAAACAAATGTGCACCTATTTAGTTATTCTGGAGCAATCATCTTCTGAGAAAAAGTAGGCTGACAGAACAGATTGGAATAACCAGCTAAAGATAGCTAACTCTGACCTACATATGATCAGATGTTTATCTATGCTGTGCTAACTTCCTACTGCTCATAGATTGAATCAGTCTTACTACTGCAAAGCAATATCTTTAAAAAGCTTCCATAAATGTGATTTAGTAAAGACATCTGTGAAAGAAATCAGAACAAAACAATATGTCACGTTTCCAATGGAAAGGAAGATTGGCCAAAAATAAATGGCTCCTCACAGGATATTCCTCAGGCAAAGTCTATCTTAATATCTATACCCCAGAAAAAATATCATCCTGTCATTGCAATATTGAGACAGCCACTCTTCCTATCATCAGTTATCATACTGATAATAGAAAGCACAGATTTATGAACTACCTAGTGGGTTTCAGGATCAACAGAGAATCTGGCCCATAAGCTATCTTGGACTCCAGGGTCAACTCATCACATTATCCTTTCAAAGAAAACTGGGTTCTATTCTAATGAATTACAGGCATTGCTGGGGGCCAGTGCTGTTTCATAGTTCATGACCAGACTGGAAAGGAGCAGATCAGAAAGGATATTAGTGGAAGGGGTCATGGTTGGGAATAACGGATGGAAGAGGCTATTCCCACTAGAGGGCACACTCTCCTCTTAAGCCTGGAGTGAAACTCAAGATCCTCAAGTCTTACCACTCCTCTGCTCTCAGTAAATATCTATGAAAACCACTGGGAGAGTGCATGCCTTATCTTTCTTTTGTACCTGACAGACACTATCATTTCTTTCATTAATTCCAGTAGCAAAGGTCTGAGTAGAGAAGCAATAGGTTCCAGCCCTGCTTGTGAACCACAGAGGTGTCCATGATGCCATATGCTGTTGTTTGTTAGTTTGTTTTTTAAAACTGAGGCACTTACACACACAGACTACATAAAATACTCCATTATGTTCTAGACATATGTAATAATTCTGTCTTCATTTCCTAAATTAAAACATAATTTTTTTCCACAGTTAGCTCTGTGGTTGTATTTCTTTCATAAGTCCTGTCTGCTCTGTATGGCCCCCCTGAGATTTTGTTGTAATAATAAGTGTATGTCATAGCCAACTTTTACCCTTTTGCCCCATGCTTGTGCAACAAATTGTGTGTACCTAGCTGTCAGTCTCCATCCCAGAGGTGTCTGCATTTCAGTAGTAAGAGGTAAGGAATTTTGTTAATTATATCTTTTATTGGACCAACTGCATATTTGGGATAAATTTAGACAAATTTTTGAGTGCAAGACAGTAGTGACAGTATTCCCACTCTGTGCACACAGTTTAGGGATGATGACAGAAATGGTATACATGCAGAATATCAGTTTATTAACCAGTAACCAGAGAAATTATTTGCTGCATTCAATGCTGTCAATCTTTTCCCTCAGCATGCCTCCACCCACCCTAATTTCTGTCCAGGTCCTTCAGGATGCAGCTGTATAGGGAGCTAAATGCGACTGCCTCCCATAATGTGATTCACTTTTCAGGAGAGCTGCATGTGTTTGCTCCACAGGGGTTCACAGAGCACTTGGAGTGGAGAGAGGCAGCTCTCCCAGAGATCAAGGAAGATGAGGAGCTTCCTTTGCCAAGGCAAACTGTGCTCTGAGCAGAGGTAATGGATTGGGATAAAACGCAGTAAATTCATAAACCCTCTCAAAGGCTGGGATAATTTCATGTTCAATTATCCTAGTTGGTAAAATGAGAGGAGACAAAAATCTTCAAACAGGTGCTTGAAAGTGGCAAAGATCCCACAGGTGCAGGCAAGTGTTTTTCTACCCACCTTCAGCTCTGATCAAATAATATGTCAAAGGGCAAACAAACCCAAGGAAGCCTTGCAGTGCTTCCCTCAACCCCCTCATTCCAAATCCATTGCTTGAATCCCAGCTGGTAATTATGGCAGCAAGGGACCATCGGCATCTGCTTCTGAAATATTAAGTTATTTAAATCAGCTGCAAGTGTTCCCCTGGGAAGAGGGGGTGGGATTTCACTGTTTTCATTTCAGCCACTTAACAGTGACTGAAACTGCACAGGCATATTAGCATTCAGACAATTTATTGTCTACTCAGCTTTCAGAACCTGGCTAATTACTTGCCCTCTTGCCTTTCTGTTGTTTGGAAACATTCAATAGCAATTAAGTCTATCTACCTAATTTCCCCCAGTTGTCTGGGATAAACAGGTGTGTTCAACTATAACAATGTCCATTTGATTAGCAGTTCACCCCCCCTCCTCTGTAATTTTAGGATTTGCCGTTGAGGGATTTCATCCTGTTTAGAGAGAAGCTTATGAGGCTGAGTGGAGCCCTGCTGGTTTCCAGCATAGCTGGGATTTGGAAGGAAAGGAAAAAAAACCCTTAAGACATTGATATATTTTTATTTAAAATTGCCCATTTTCTATTTATAGACTTGGGTTCCAGTTTTACACACAGTCTTGTGATTTAATATTAAGCAGATGATGTGTTTTTTCTGTGTTAAACATGCACAATAGGTCTTTCTGTGCACTCCAACAGAGCACAACTGTCAGAGTCCCTCGGTATTCTCAAGCTAGATGGATCATTATGACTTACTTGCATGTGCACTGAGGAATGGTAGCTCTTTGTGCCTGGCTGTTAATGAGTGCACACATACAAAATAGAAATTGTCTTTCCTGATGTGGCAGATCTAGCAAGTGACAGCAAGAGACCCAGTGAAATCATGCATATGTATCCAACATATGGCTGGTAGCTACTGTCCATCTGACTCTGTCCTTTCTAAGGTGCTTTCCCCCCTCATAATATATATGCTCATGACTCCTGTTCATGTCAATGAGAAAGTGCATCAATAGTTGTGGTTGTGCTGAAGTAGTGAATCGGAATTCTTTGGTATAAAAACAAGGGTTTTTCTTCTTTTCTATGCTAAGTGTTATATTGTTAATTGAGAGTGTGAATCACAGGGCCAACTTTATTTTACCTTGACATGCCTAAAATATATTTATATAGCTGCATAAGTGCAATTTCTGGCACTTACGTACAGTTTGGATTCTATTTGCAATTCTGTAGCTATATTTGCTATATTTATGTAGCTACACAGAAGTCTGCACAGACTCTGAGGCAGAGTAGCATGCATGTAATGCCTGGTAAATTGAAAATGTTTACCTGCAGGGAGACTAAGTCTAGCAAGGGTTGGATGGTGGACCTTTATACCTGTTAGCTCATTACCTTAGTGGTGAGGGCACCTGCTCATATTCTAGACCATGGTGGGCAAGATATGATCTGTGGGCTGGATCTGGCCTGCCAGATAATTTCATCCAGCTCATGGGTAAGTACCTACCAATTCACTTTATTCAGCAGCCCCAGGTTGCCCCTGCTGTGCTGCATGGAGCTGAGCCCCGCTCAGTCTTGTGGAAGAAGCATGCTCTGTGTTCCCACCCTTGCCCATGGGATGGCCATGACCTCGGCCCCACAAGTAGCGGAGCGGCAGTGGCAGGCAGGGGAAGGGTTGCAGTGATGGCAGTGTGTGGGAGGGAAGTACTGGCTGCAGCGGGTGGGAGACGGTGGAAGTGGTGATGGCAGCAGTGGGTGGGGGAAGCAGCAGCGAGGAGTGGGAAGCAGAAGGGATGGGCAGGGGGGAAACGGTAGTGGGCAGCAGCAAAGCAGCAGCTGTATGTAACTCTAAGGCAAATACAAAGTCCTGTTAACTTCAACAGGAATTACTCATGTCCTAAAATTAAGCACATAGCTTAAATGCTTTCTTGGATAGGGCTTGCTTTCCCAGATCAAGGCTGTACTTAAGGGCTTTGTTAAACCAGGTTTGGTATCTGTCCAAGCAAACAAATCTGCAATTTGCACTCAGAGCTCTGGAATTTGAGCTGTTTTCCAGTAGAACGTCTTTTTCCTACCGAAGCATGAAAAATCTTCTATTTAAAATTTGCTCTTCATATGCAGCTTTTTCCTCTGGGATTTTCTTTAATATAAAAAACACAATAAGCTTTGATTTTAAAAAATCAACATAATTGCTCCTGAGGAGAGAGTCGTTGTAAATTCATGAGATGCGTTTAGTGAGTAAGACAGACAGACAAAGACATTAGGTAACAAACACCTTCCACTTTCCTATTCAGCACTTTGTACTTTTTAGTATATACATCCCAGGCAACATTAAATTAAGTTAGCTAGATAGATAATTTAATTTCTTTTGATTAAGTGCCAGGACTAACCTGCAGGTGAATGACAGAGTATTTTAATGAGTTCAAAGTCTACAGAATCATTTTTGTTCTTGTGTCAATTATAATTTCAAAGCAGAATTCCTATGAGACCAATTTATTGGGAGCGCATGGAGTCTTTTGTTCTAAGGCTCCTAGACTGCTGTGTTCACTAACTGACCCTGCATCTGTTTGCTTAGTAGCTATTCTGCTTACTTAGATGAGATACTGGATGCCACAGCAAAAAGCTCGGGGGAGCAGCTCTATTTCTCTTGTTCATAATACATATTTTGATATGTTTACTTACAAAAAAGATAAATATCCTGCACAATGAACAGTTTTCACCCATTTGTGCAATGATCTAGGGAGTTTTATAATAAAACATAGACAGACCTGTTCAATGAAGCCTGGAAAAAAAATCTCTCCTGAACAATGGAAACACCGAATCATTTACAGATTATCTAAACAGGGAAACTTGACTGATTACAACAACTAGAGAAATCATACTACTCTGCTATATGTCAAGTCTTCTGCAGGGTGACATTATAGAGAGTAAGAGGGGCAGAGAATGCAGAGCTTAGAGGGGGAAAAAATGGATACAAACCCAGAAAACTCAGGATAGGATAGATTCATAGATTACGCAGTCAGAAGGCACCACAATGGATCATTGTGTCCGACCTGCTGCCCCTGGCAGGAAAGAGGACTGAGGTCAGATGACCCCAGCCAGGTGACTATCTAGCCTCCTCTTGAAGACCTCCAAGCTAGGTGATAGCACCACTTCTCTTGGAAGCCCATTCCAGATCCTGGTTACCCTTATTGTGAAAAATGTCTTCCTAATATCCAACCTAAATCCACTCTCAACTAGTTTATACCTGTTATTCCTAGTCACTCCCTGGGGCGCCATAGTAAACAACGCTTCCCCTATTCCCCGTTGACCTCCCCTAATAAATCTATCGGCAGCCACAAGATCTTCCCTCAGCTGTCTCTTGTGAAGGCTGAAGAGATTCAGCTCTCTCAACCTCCCGCCGTAGGTTCTATCACAAAGGCCACTAATCATGTGAGTGGCCCTCCTTCGAACCCTCTCGAGATTCCCCGCGTCCCTCTTGAAGTGTGGCGCCCAAAACTGGACACAGTACTCCATCTGCAGCCTGACCGGTGCCGCATAGAGGGGGAGCATTACTTTCTTTGATATATTAGTCATGCACTTGCTAATGCACAACAAGGTGCGATTGGCCTTGTTGATGGCCTCATTACACTGCTGGTTCATGTTCATCTTGGAGTCAATTATGAGATGATCCCTATCTGACTCCGAGCTGCTGAGAAGGACACTTCCCAACCTGTAGGTGCATTGGGGGTTCCTCCTTCCCAGGTGGAGTACCTTACATTTATCTTCATTGAATTGCATCCTCTGCCCATGGATCCAACCTGTCCAGGTCAGCCTGAATCTGCTCCCTGCCCTCCAGTGTACTAATTTTGCCCATAACTTGGTATCATCAGCAAACTTGGAGAGGGTGCTCTCCACGCCCTTGTCCAAATCGCTGATGAAGATACTAAATAATATCAGTCCAAGGACCAAACCCTGTGGGACACCACTGCCCACCTCCCTCCAGGCTGAGAAGGAACCATTCACCACCACTCTCTGGGTGCAGTCCCTAAGCCAGTTTGCCACCCACCTGACCGTGTAGGCATCCATGCCAGAGTCTGCTAGCTTCCCAATGAGGATAGGGTGTGGAACTGTGTCAAAGGCCTTCCTAAAGTCCAGGAAGATGACATAAGCCTCAGCTCCTGCACCCAGGCAGTGTGTGACCTGGCCATGGAAGGCTACAAGGTTTGTCAGGCAGGCTCTACCTGTGACAAACCCGTGCTGGTTTCCCCTCAGCATCGTTTCC
>JAGPOW010000797.1:25293576-25339918 GCA_030014935.1 Caiman crocodilus | reverse complement strand
ATCCTAGTCGCCAGGCGGAGCTCTACTCCCACCTTGGCCTTCCTAATAGCCCTCCTGCACTCCCGAGCACAAGAGGAGTACTCCTCTTTGGAGACTGCTACTCTCTTCCAAAGAATGTATGCCTCCCGCTTAACCCTCAGGGTCCCCCGAATATCCCTATTAAGCCATGGGAGCTTCCGGGTACTTTTGCCCATCTTGCATCAGGCAGGAACGGTCACCCCTTGGGCTCGGAGGATCGTCTCCTTAAGGAACATCCACCTTTTGTGGATGCCCATGTCCTCAACCCTACAGTCCTGCAGCATCTTTTTGTTGAAGATCGAATTGTTGCCTTGTTGAATTGCATTCTGTTGTTTTCTGCCATATGTCCAACCTGTCCAGTTCTGCTTGTAGTTGTTCCCTGCGCTCCAGCGTGTCCACTTCTCCCCACAGTTTTGTGTCATCTGCAAACTTGAACAGAGTACACTTCACTCCCTCGTCTAAGTCACTGATGAAGACATTGAAGAGTATCGGTCCAAGGACCAAGCCCTGAGGTACCCCACTGCCCACACCCTTCCAGGTCGATACCGATCCATCCACTATGACTCTGGCTGCGACCCTCTAGCCAATTCACCACTCACTGGACTGTGCAGCCATCCAAGTCACAGCCTCTTTACTGGTTTACCAGTCTGGTTTGGGATACCTTATTGAAGGCCTTCCTGAAGTCTAAGTATATGACATCATCCTGGACCCTCTGTGCACTGTCTTGTGGACCAGGATCTCCAGCCCCTGTGCACCAGTCCCTGCACCAAATGGGGGCTTGGATTCTGCCTCATGTAGGGTGGAGACCCATGCTGCTTTGTGCAGCTGCAAAGGTCCTGTCCACTCCCGGACCCTCCATGCACTGACCCGTGCACCATCACCCCTGCCTTATGCAGGGGGTTGGAGACCTGCACTGCGTCATGCATTGACTGTGATCCTGTCCGGTCCCAGACCCCCTGTGCACTGACCTGTGCACCATCACCACAGCTCCCTCCATGGCGGGGCAGGGACACAGCTGCTTGCTGCTCCCCATTCAGCAATGGCATCTTTGGGGTACTTCTGGGGCAACTGCTCAGCCTTACTGTTCAGCTCAACCCGCTTTTCACAGCCCATCTTTCATTTATCGTCAAAGCCGCCCGTGTGCTGGGCATGCTGGCTTTTTATTACTTTTAGAGACTCTGCCCCCCAGATTGGGAATGGACCAATCAGGAAGCTTGAGGGGTTAGTTCCCTTTTAGGTCCTCTTTCTCACCTCGTCCTTGGGTTAGGGTGGGGCTGCCTTCTTCCTGCCGTTCCCTGATTGGTTGGGGGAAGGGAAGGCCAGCCAGTCTGCCACACAACTATGCAATTTATTTGACGTAGGTCAGCAAACATCTACCAGATAAGAATAATGAGATTCAGACCTCACTAACCTGGGCGAGATGCAAGCTGAAAGCTTTTAGTTCATATGCTGTGCTTAGGTAAAATAGAGATATCTTAGGTGCAATCTTTAATATACATTCTGCAGTGTAATTGGCTGAGTTAAAAAGGATGTGAGTGAGCATAGCAAAATGTTTCCTGTGAATGTGGGAACAAATTCAGTTTGTCTATATGCATCCTCCTTTAGGTTTTCCCAAGAATGATTTTTACTAGTGAGTCTGTTTCTAGAAAATGGATTTCAAAGTGAATTTCAAACATACACCACATGTTTGAAAAAATCAAATTGAAGGGCATCCCCTTTAGACCTGAATATTCCTGTAACCAATCGGAGGATAAAACTGACACCATATAGCTAATCTACTAAACCACACATTTTAATATGATGGGTCCAAAGAGAAAGGACTTTGAATAGATATTTACCAAATGTATATGTATAATGAATGAAAATGAAGAAACCACAGTCTGTTTGTGTTTCTTCTATAAGCATAAAAAGAGTCAATAAATGCTGAATGGATTCTTTGATGTGAAATATTTGTTCACACTGAGGAATAGGCAGTCCCTGCCTCAGGCCTTTAAAAGCCTGCAGGCATTTTGAGCCCTGGGGCACACCAGCAGGGAGCCTGAAGGCATTCTAGGACCCTGAGTCCCCCTGGGTGGGTCACAGGCCAGCTGCCCCAGCCTGCCTGACTATACCCTAGGGCTGCTGGCTGGCACCGTAGTGCTGTGCAGGTGCCAAGCCCATACTGTCCAAGTCTGCAGGTTGTTCCAGCCTGCTTCAGGCTGCTACTGGCTCCTTACAGGCCTGCCAGCCTCCAGGCCCAGATGCAGACAGCTTCTGGCTGCTGGGTCCAGCCTCACCTGCCCACAGTACACCCGCAGCAGCCTATCCTGAGCCTGCAGGTGCTGTGGGGCATTGACTCTGGTACACAGCTGCCAGTCACACACTGGGTCCCTGTGCTAGGTGCTACAGGCAGCTGCCAAGGCCTAGCAACACAGGGACAGCTGCATGGAGGCCCAGAGAACTGGTGTGGGATCCCTGATGGCGAAATCCTTGCAAATGCCCATGCCCGTGCCCACCACCTGGTCCCAACTGGTCACAGAAGGAGACTGGCAACCTCATGCTGCTGCGGGATAAGGTGGATGTACAGCACCGTTTGAGGGGGGAAGTGCACTACTGCCCATGTCAATGAGGGGCTGTTAAGCCAGATGCAGGAGGGCAGGCAAAACCAATCAGTGCAGCAGAGCCACATAAAGGTCAAGACCTTGTGGGCACAGTGGGTGGCTATCACTGCCTGCTTTGCCAGCTCCACAGTCCCAGCCCCTGCCACAAGGCATGGCAGCCATGGCACCTCTGACCACTGGCCAGGTCCTCCCTTAGGTGGGGCTGCCAGCCAGGCACATGTCCACCACACCCTGCCATCTGAAGACATTGTTCAGAGTGGCTTGCCATCGCCAACAGCTGGAACTGACTGAGTGGAGCTGCTGAACATGTCAGCCCCAGCCATGTGACAAGGCCTGCACTGCCCCTGCTCCTGCCCCTGGCCTCCCTCCCCTTCCACCTTGCCCGCATTCCCCTGGCTCCAGGTTTCCTCCCACAGTATAGAGGAAGACAGTGCAAAAGTCTACTGAGCAGCCCATGCCCCCACAGCTAGGCAGCCATGGGCCTCTCACTTGCTATCACTGAACTAGGCACACTGCTCCTGGCCAAGGAAGTGGCTGGCCAGAGAGCAGTGAGCAGGGCTAGCTTTTGAAGAGGGCTGCTGGCTGCTGGCAGCTGCAACCAGGGCCTGGAGCTCCCCTTGGTGGTGGCAGGAACCCATTGTAGGGCCCTGGGATGCAGGAGCAGATTGGCAGCAAATCTGCTCCCACCTCCCTGCACATGTAGATGCTTGCCCAACACCATTACTCACGACTAATTCACTCGTGAGTAAACTGGTCCTTCAGGAAATGCATGTGTAGATGCACCCTTAATCATGCATTTAAATCTGCAGATAGAAGTAAAATACAAGAATCTGTAGCCTAGTGGCTAAGACTCTCTACTGGGAGGAGAAAAATTTGTATTGTGGTTCCTGAATGTGTCTACACATGCAAATACTCTGGGAGCAGTTTACTCTAGAGTAAACTCTCCCAGGCACAAGTCTACTAGTGTGGCCATCATAGAGGACAGTCCGGTTGTCCTCTGTCCTCTACTGATATGAAATCTGGCTCCTTTATGTCCTCTATCTTCCTCTTGAAGACAGGCCCTGTCTGGGTGGGGATTTTCCGAGGTAGACCCAACCCAGCCCAGAACTGCCTGGGAGTTGCCCCAGAATCGAGATACCTCCTGACCAGCACTAGGCTGCTCAGGGAAATCCCTGCCTAGCTGGGGGCTGGATGGGAGCTGCACCAGAAGTGAGACAGCTCCTAGTCAGCCTTCAGCTGGGTAGGGAAGCAGAGAGGTCCCTAGTCCCAGTGCTGCTCAGCTCCTGGCTTCTGTGGGGAGCTGAGCAGTCCTGGGACCTGAGGGGAACAGAGAGTTAGGAGAGCCAGCAGAGAGCCAGGAGCTGAGCAGCATCAGGACCATGGATGTTCCTTATCCCTTTGGACCCCTATTGTTGGGGCTGAGTGGGAGCAAATTTGCCCCCAGTCAGCATCTATACATGCAATGCTGTGCAGTATCTGCTGCACAGTACCTGTATTTACAGGTAGTAGCTAACTGCACAATAATTTACTAATTTACTGCACAGTAAATGGTGCATGTATATAAACAGTCACACTTTACTGCGCAGTAAAGAGCCTCATGTAGACACACCTACAGAAACCTTAATTTAGTGCCTGGGGATCAGTACTATCTAAAGTACAAGTGTTGAATCAATTTAGGTACCTAATGGATTTTGTGGTTCTTGAAGCAGAGGTTTTCTGGACTTTCTTTTTTTGAACATAGACATCTAAATTTTATCAAAATCCTGTTTTAAGAGCCACAATGTTTTTCTGAATTTTTCCCAGTGTCCAGCTTGGTTTAATATCATCCCCACAATGCTGTATACTGTACTAACTGCAGGAAAAGAAAACTTCATTTCCCCCCCGATGTAGACCTGAAATCTACAGAGAAATCATATTGCCTCATATATTTGGTTTAGAACTGTATCAGAGGAAAAGAGCAATTATGTGACTGAGACTTCCTCATTATTCCATAGATGCCAGAAGTATGTACTGTACGCATGCCAGCAGAGCGCTTATGCTGGGGCGGTGGGTATCAGAAGCATCCCCAGCAAATAGCTAAGAGCTATATCATAGTGAGCAATAACCATTTTAAAATCCATTGGAAGCTTCACTGAGAGATAAGCAAAGCACAAGGAAAGAATTCTATAGACTTAATTAGAAGATGAGGGGAATTTCTGCACAATTTGAAGTAGCTGAATTTACCCAGCAGGATGGATGATAAAAAGGAAATTGTTCTAATCTACCAGCAAACTCACACAGATCCATGCCTTAGAATCATAGGCAGATACTAGTGATTTCAATTTTTCTGTATGCCTCCAAAGAAGAAAAAAATGACTCACATTCACTTGATCGACGGAGCTGGCCAGGAGAAAAGTCTTTAGCCACAAGGAACACCAAGCAACCACCAGCTTTAATGTGACCAGAGTGTTGATCAAACAGCAGATAAGGTCATATCCAGTGAAGCTTCATCTTTTCTACATTTAGCTCTAGGGTATGTTCTGGCCTTCCTATTTGATGTACCACTCAAATACAGTGGCAATTTGAAATATGCCAGTGTGATTGCTGTTGAAGTGAGGAGATAAATTTGCATGTCACCTGCCTATGTGTGGTGGGGCAGGGCAAAATGTGTCAACGTTAATGGTGCTCTTTATATTGAGAAAATTATTCAGGGCCTAGTTGAGACTCCAGCTAGTCCTTGTACCAAACAGAAACCAAATCAAATAAATATCAGTCTACAGAGGCTGAACCTTGATTGTGAGATGAGCAAATGACCCCATCCAGTTTCTGAAACAGTTCCCCAAGAGCAAACTGTTAAGCTGCTTGCTATATATACCTTTTGCATCAAAGAACACAGGGTGACGTTTTTACAACCCGACTGTATTGGCCTGGATCTATTCCTGATGAAATCAGTGGGAATTGACTTTGGTGAGAGCACACTTAAGCCAATGCTGGGTGCTTTTCAACTTCACATGTGGCAGCTATCATACATGCCCCAGTACCCACTACTGACTAGCCCCATGAAGTGGTCAAGGCAAGCCATTATTAACTCTCACCCAAGTACAGGCACTTGTGTACTATATTGTTTTGAACATTACAAGGGCCTTGTGGATTCACCAAAGGTAGGTCATACCTGACCAACCTGATTGTCTTCTATGATGAGATGACTGGCAGTGTGAGCATAGGGACACCAGTGGATGTGATATACCTTGATTTTAGCAAGGCTTTTGATATGGTCTCCCACAACATTCTCACAAGCAAGTTAAGGAAGTATGGGTTGGATGAATGGACTGTAAGGTAGATAGAAAACCTGCTGGAGCATTGGGCTCAGAGGGTAGTAATCAATGGTTGATGTCTAGTTTGCAGCTGGCATCAACTGGAGTGCCTCAGGAGTTGGTCCTGGGGCCAGTTTTGTTCAATGTCTTCATCAGTGATCTGGAAGATGGGATGGAGTGCACCCTCAGCAAGTTTGCAGAAGATACCAAGCTGGGAGGAGTAGTAGATATGCTGGTGGGGAGGACTAGGATTCAGAGTGACTTAGACAAATTGGAGGATTGGGCCAAAAGAAATCTCATGAGGTTGAACAAGGACAAGTGCAAGTCCTGCACTTAGGATGGAACAATCCTATACAGGCTGGGGACCAATTGGCAGGGTAGCAGCTCTGCAGAAAAGGGCCTGGGGGTTACAGTGGACACTAAGCTGAATATGAGCCAGCAGTGCTCCCTTGTTGCAAAGAAGGCCAACATCAGACTGGGCTGCATTAGTAGGAGTGTTCCCACTAGGTCAAGGGAAATGATTATTCCACTGTATTCAGCACTGGTGAGGCCACACCTGGAGTACTGTGTTCAGTTTTGGGCCCCCCACTACAGAAAGGATGTGGACAAATTGAAGAAAGTCCAGGGGAGGGCAACAAAAATGGTGAGGGAGTCAGGACAGGTGACTCATGAGGAGAGGCTGAGGGAACTGGGCTTATATAGTTTGGAGAAGAGAAGACAGAGGGATTTAATAGCAGCCTTCA
Organism: Caiman crocodilus; assembly: GCA_030014935.1. Classification (NCBI taxonomy): domain Eukaryota; kingdom Metazoa; phylum Chordata; order Crocodylia; family Alligatoridae; genus Caiman; species Caiman crocodilus. Next base: position 25,333,264 of record JAGPOW010000797.1, on the reverse strand, counting down.
ACTACCTGAAGTGGGGTTCGACAGAGAATGGAGCTAAACTGTCCTCAGTGTTGGCAGATGATAGAACAAGGAGCAATGGTCTCAAGCATGAATGTCACGTGCCTTCTGAGGCTGGGGGGAGGTATGGTGACCACCCGCAGGTGGTGGCAGTGGTAGTTGGAGGTGGTTGGCAGGTGGTGGCGAGGGGTGGTGGGGCCAGCACTAACTGGTGATTGGTGACCACCCACAAATGCCCCTGGCAGCTTTGTTAGTGGCCAGCAGCGATCGGCGACCTCCCGCAGGCACTGCTGGTGGTGTTGGTGGCAAGGGGGGCAGGGTGGCAATTGGCAACCATCCTCAGGTATCTCTGGTAGCATTGGCAGTGGCCAATCTCAGGGGGTGCACCATCAGTCTCAGGTAGTGTATGTGTACCCTCATGAACCCCCTACGCATTGCCAATGAGCTCAAGTTGCAGCAAGGGAAGCTTAGGTTAGATGGTAGGAAGAACCTTCTCACTAGCAGGGTAGTAAAACACTGGAAGAGGTTACCCAGAGAGGTGGTGGAAGCCCCATTTTTGGAAGCTTTCAAGACCCAGCTAAACAAAGCTTCAGCTGTGATGATCTAGTTGGGGATGGTCCTGCTTTGAGCAAGGGGTTGGACTAGATGACCTCCAGAGGTCCCTCCCAGCCCTAATTTTCTGTGATTCTGATTTTAAGATAGCATGCATTAGTGTTTGTATGACTTATTGTATGATGGCACAAGGTAGAGAATGACATAGAAAGCAGTAGCATTAAGTAGCTTTCATCAGTATCAAAAAGAGGAAAACTTTTATAAAGCATGTTTGGAAGTTGTCATTCTTTCTTGTGTTAAATTGGTGGACCTGATTTTGCACTGCCACATGCATTGTGCTATCCTTTGCACAATTCTGATTGAGGAATTTTACACTTACTTTGTATTAGTGCAAATAACTTCACTGGGTATAGGCAAGGAACTGGAAATTAAGGCCTGCCCAAAGCAAAACACGAAATATCAGGCCCACTGTTCACAGGGTGGATCTACCAGGAAGTGGCTATGTTTGAAATAAGTCAGTTCAAAGATTTTCAAATTGAGAGTGGCCCTTTAAAAATGTTTTAAAATTATGGGTTTGCCCAAGGAGGAAAGCAGAACTTTCTCATTTTCATCATGAAAAAAGAAATTTTGCTTGCCTGCAGGAATGGTAACAAATTTGTGAATACTCATGAAGATTCATAGAGACAACTGTGTTGTTTCAGCCATCACTGCTTGAGAACTGATTTCAAATATTTATCGAAAGTCAAGACAGATCAAACAATGAGAGGGGGAAGAGTAGATTAAGCTTCAAGTTGAGCCCAATAATATCCTGAAGAGAAAATTAAATTAAGCTGAGGAATACCTTGATTTCCACCTCTGTCAGGACTAAATGGGTCTGCACAGAAAAGGACAGCTCTAGATACATTATTAAAGTAAAAGGGAAGGAAAAGATATGCTCTGAGTGCTTGTACATGTGACAGATTTACTCCTCAGGGTGTTATTCTATGCCCCCTCAATTGAAATGGTAGGTTTTTTAATTGAAACCCACCATTTCCATTTTTTTTGTCAGATTGGTGACACATAGGGGGTGCATGTGCACCCCCTGAGATTGGCCATGCCCTGAGATTTGCCCTGAGCTAGGGGGCAGCTGGGGCAGGGGAGGGGCAAGCAGCACCCAGCAGACTTTCGGTGGGTGAGCTCAGAGAACACTGGGATTAGGCTGGGTGCTGCCTCCAAAATAGGGCAGCACCCACACCTCTAGCAGCCCACCTGGGCAGCTCGGGGTGGGGGGAGGGCAAGGGTGCTGTCACCACGGAGAGAAGGACCAGGGTTGCCTGCAGCTCAGGGGCCACTCAGCTTGCCTGCAGCTCATCCCTTGGATGAGGGAGAGGCAGGCTTCACCAAAAATAAAAAAAAAATAAAAAAGGATTCAGAACCTGCTGAAACCAGAAGCGGCGAGGGGCCCAATCTTTTTTTTTCTGCAGAGGCTGCTCACCTCTCTCACAGCTGGGGAATGAGCTGACATCTGCATCAGTGAGATTTGTAATGTTGCAAATTAAACTACATCCAGATGTAGTTTATTTTGCAATGATGCAAAGTCATCTAAACCCCCTCAAACTGGTGCATATGTAATGTGTGATGCTATTAAGCCACACAAATGACACTTTCATCATGTGTATATCATGATGACTGTCACATATACAAGTGCCTGAGATCTTGTGAAGTCTACCAAGTAGTGCATGGACTGTTGGCAGTGTTGCTGGGCTGCATCAAATACAGAGGGCGCCTTAATAAAAAGGATTATGAGAAGGAGAAGGAGCGTCTTGAACAGACACAGTGATTCATTTATTTCAAGCTTGAGAAAGACCTTTTTTACATAGTAAGACCTAACACAGCATTTGTGGGGGATAATAGCCTGCTTTGAGTGGCTTTGGTAAGTAGAAAGCTGAAGAGTAAATGACTTTAACCTCTCCTGAGGAGTAAATTGCCCTGAGATTAAACTTTCTTAAATGGTTTATTGCTAATATGAAATGGAATTTGAATATTAACTTTGGGTAACAATCTCAGCAGGGTTGACAGGGCTCAGCAGACTTTGATGTTCAAACAGAACCCCACAACTGAAAGACTTTGTGTACCGAGTTGCATCCCTGTCCCTGGGAAGCTTCTCTCATCACTCAATATCTCTGTATCTCTAGGGGCCTCTATTACCAGAGTTGCAAATCAGAATAAACATGAAGTCTCTCCCTTTCCAAACTGGTACTAACATGAAAACTACTTTTATGAAAGGAGTTGAAACGTGCATGTTTTATTTTGGCTCTTTTGATTCAGGTGCATTTTTTTCACCTAAAAAACTTCAACTTCCATGGAAAACATTTCTGAAAATATTATAGAGAATTTCCATTTACTAAACACCAATGTTCTGGGTGAATGAAAAACGTTACTAACCTTACTCATAACATTTTAGGCAAAACATTTATATTAAAAAAAAAAAAGCAGGGCATTTTGGAGCAAAAAAGAGAAGTTTTGGCAAAGCCGACATTTTCCCCCAGAAACTTCATTGAAATTAAAAAATGACTTTTAAATGAAAATCCTTTGAAAAAGACTAGTTTGAAAAATGTTGATCATTTCTGTCACTGGATCCTATAAACAGAGTAATTTGAGCCTGGGATCTAGAAAGAGCAGAGCAGGCTCTAGCTGCCCACTAATGGAATCACTATAAATGACTATTGGTGAACCTCAGCGGGTGGGGAACTGGCAGATGATTAGGAGAGTAATTCAGAAATGGAATCAAAGTTTATGTCTATGAAATTCTGGTCTCAGAATCAATAAGGTATTTTGGAACATTCACATTCAATCAACCTGGAAATCAAGAGTAAGGGGACTGAGAGGATTAAGGGGAATCTTGCCTCAAAGTTACAGAATTTTACAAAAATTGTTGGCTCAGATTTGCTTTGCAGGTGCAGCTGAAAGGTCCTATTCCATTCTACTGTCACTACAGCTGCATAGGATTTATTTTTGATGGGGTGCTTTCCCATTGAAAAACAAGAATTTACTGAGATCAAAATTTTTGCCAGTATAATATAGTTTCAATATCTATACCTCCAAAAGTTTGAAAAAAATTGAAAATAAATGTTTTTTCAGTTTAGAGTGACTTTTTATGTTCTAGGAAAATCAACTTTATAGTTTAAAATATTAAAACATAAAAATATTGAAAGTAAATGTTTTAACTGACTTAAATATCTTTTTTTCAGCTATCTATTTAAAACAAAAATTGAGTTTTCGACTTTTCAGCTCATTTTTGGAGGGAAAAAATTTTTGCAATCTCAAAAATATTCCCTGGATAGAAAAACTGCTTTTTTATGAACTGTCAGTATGCCAGCAATGCGAGGTAGTCTGAGTTCAGGGGCTCCGTGATCTGAACCACTGTATATAAATATCCCTCTTTCTTTCATCCATCAGAGCTTGGAATGGATCAGTCAGGCATCATTTGGCTCTTCTTTTCATGCTCAGCCATTCCATGTACCACAATACCTTTCCAAAGTGTGACAAATTAATTCATGAGACAAACTATTTATGAAAGTTAATTAGAATGATATTCATCTTGAAGGGCAGTGCAATGAAAACAAAGGTGAGAAAGTTGCTATCAAAGATAATTTTTTTACTTGAAATCTGCCTTCTCTAAACAGTATACAGAAGTACAAACTCTGTATGTTGGTGCTGAAAAGGGAATATTGAACATTCATGAAAAGTTGTTCACAATTAGCTAATGACAAAGACACAGTATTGCAATGGGACCTATTTTCTATCCTGTTAATGGGAGTAGAGATAACCGTGAAATTGGTGTGAGTCAATTGCGTCTCATAAATTGACTGGAGAAATTCAACATTATTATTATTCACTTAGTAGGTGTTCCCTTGCAAAAATATTAGAAGGAGCTTGCAACCTCGCCCAGACTGACACAACCTGCATTATAAATGGCCAGGAAGAAAATCAGAGAAAACCACAGAGAAAATCAGTGCTGAAATGCTGAGATACATGCATGTGTTTCAAGAGAGAATTCTGTGGAGGAGCGGAAAAGCTTTCCATGGGAAAAAGAGAGGAGTACATGTGTGTTCTTTTTCTTCAGTACCCTCTTTCTTTTGGAGCTGCAGGGTGATTTACAGAACATATAGAAGGAGATCATTTCACCTGCTTTTGAGCTGAACTAGTAGCTGCATCACTAACAGAGCCATACTGTGGGAGCAGAAGGAGGGTGACTGATACTTAACCAGGATATTAGATGTGATATTTTGTACTGAGATAGCAAATAATGGCCTTTGCCCATTTTACTTTACATGCCTGAATGTAAAGCAGTTTGTAGTTCCTGGTATTTACTTGCAGTTTGGAATTCAGTGTGCTTAGGAGGACTGTAGTCTGGCCAGGTAGATGTGCAGCCTCATATGCTTGTCCAGGTATGTATGTACTACTCGGTAAGCCCCCAAACAGCAGCCTGGCAAAATCTGACTAGCAGACGTCAGATAAAAGAGGAGGTAGTGGAGGGTTCTCCCTTCTGTTAGACAGCTAGCCTAGTGGTAAGAGCATTCATCCAAGGAAGTGGATGAAGGCTTCCTTTACCCGGAAGAGGTTTGGGCCTGCATATCAGCAAAGTACCTCAACATCACACCACAGGTTAAGTATTACCTAACCCCCTCCTCAGTCCTCTTGTTGAAGCTAAGTAACTGGGCAGCCAAAAGAGAATATATGTGGGGCCATAAAGAAGAAAGATGTTCAATTAAATGGATGCTGCCCTGACTGGGAGGGGGCTGTTATAGTTTTAACCTGGACCCTTACACCAAATGGGACAGAAACTTCTCTAGTCAATGAGAGCATTTGTACACGTGACAAACACTGTCCGTTTTTGCGGTTTAATTGTGTCACACTGTGTGTGTTTGGGTCTTTTTATGATTTAAGTGAGTTTGCTATGTTGCAAATAAAACCACATCCACATGTAGTTTAGTTTGCAACTTAGCTATTTGTAACGTTCCAGCCTTTGACAGCTTGCACTCCCCACCACAGGAGAGGCAGGCTGAAAGCAAAAGTGGTGAGGGGCCCAGTCTGTTTTTTTTTTTCATGGAGTCTGCTTGTGTCTATCATGGCCTGGGGCTGAGCTGCCAGGGAACTGAGCAGCCCTTGAGCTGCAGAGGGCCCCAGTCCTTCCTTCGGTGGTGTTGGAGCCCTCTGGAGCCACCTGGGCAGGCTGCTAGCGGGCAGGTGCTGCCCCAGCTCAGGCCCAGGAAACAGTTATAGATAATAGATGTTAAGGTTGGAAGCGACCTCAACAGATCATTGAGTCCAACCCCCTGCATAGGCAGGAAATTGTGCTGGGTTCAGATGACCCCAGCCATATGCGTATCTAATCTTCTCTTGAAGACCTCCAGGGTAGAGGAGAGTACCACCTCCCTTGGGAGCCCATTCCAGATTTTGGCCACTCTAACTGTGAAGAAGTTCTTCCTAATGTCCAGTCTAAATCTGCTGTCTGCTAGCTTATGACCATTATATCTTGTAACCCCCAGGGGTGCCTTGGTGAGTACAGTCTCTCCAATTCCCTTCTGCACTCCCATGATGAATTTATAGGCAGCCACAAGGTCACCTCTCAATCTTCTCTTGCGGAGGTTGAAGAGGTCCAGGTGCCCTAGTATCTCCTTGTAGGGCTTGGCCTGCAAAACTGGAGTAGCATCCACCTGCTAGATCCCAGGGGGTACTGTTGCCATGGCCTGGTGTTTAGAGCACTTTGAAAGCAGGAGATGAAGGTTCAAGCCTCTTCTGGGTAAAGAGGGCCTAAAAGGTGGGTTTCTAGCTCCCTGGGAAAGTGCCTTTGTAGCAGAAAGCCCTGTTTTCCTCTTGCCTGCAGTTGTTCTCCCCTCCTTGGATATGTTTTTCCTCTTCTACCTTTTCTTCCAATAAGGAATTGTGTTTTAAAATTTGTATATGTGCATTTTGTATCTCCCCTTGTATTTTGGTATTTTTATTTATTTCTGTGCCATGGCATTACTTTTGTAGCTTATATTTTATACTCCTCACCTTTCAACTTCCAACTAGATGTGTTTAGTTTCAGAAGTAAGCTATACATTGTAACAATGTTAACAAGAGCAGGAGTCAAACTGCCGTTTCCCTGTATCAAGTGGGCCCCTTAAAGAGTGAGTGAATCAGTGACTGAATGAGTAACACAGTAGCAGACAGCAATTAACACCTCGGAAAACCGCAGCTCAACCAACAGAAGAAATCAATAGAAGACAATGTAGCAACTCGGAAATCTCTAAACGTCACTGTTAAAGGGCTAGAAGCCCTGGTCTGAGTCAATCAATGCCGGGGACCAACTTTTGGGATGAATATCTTCACATCGACTGCTCCTAGAGCCCTATTCAAAATTCATCAATGGACTCCCAAACCTTCACGTACATGCGGGTGACCCCTGGGACTGACAGATGCCATTCAGTAGTCACCAAGGGGGAAGTCCCACGAGGGTCAACGACACCTGGATTGGAAAACCTGAAAACTGGGCAGTCACCAAAGTCTGCCAAGGACAGATAAAAAAGCAGTGAAAAGTGACCCTCAGTGGCACTGTCTTGATTTCCAACTTGACCAGCACCTGACCTGTCCAGCCAGAAGGACCAGCCAGCAACTCCCTTTTGAAGGATAACACCACACCAGAAGAAGCCTTGATGGCAGACTTCAGCGCCTGTGGGATAGGTATACCTGACTCTTGTAGCTCGCTACTGTATGTGTGCATGTGCGTGTGTGTGTGTGGGGGGACCAGCCCCAAGGTTTATGATGTATCTTCATTACAGTGTTTCAATCTGTGTAATAAACCAGAATTTTAAGGATTCTGAGTTGGATATTTGTAGCCAACATCTTAACTATTGGGATAAAACAAGGGAGGGTCCTCTCATTTATCCATGTTACAGCAGGCATACACCACAGTGCAAAACAAAACCCAAACCATACATAATTGCCAAAAACTGTAGCTGCACATATGCTATTTAGTCACCTACAGTAAAATGGGGTTCTGCCCAATAGGTCCTGCTACAGAGAGCTGACCTTTCTTTTTGTTATCCTAGCTTCCTTATTTACCTGAGTGAAAAAAAGTTTGGCACTATTATCTCAGGCACCAGGCACCATTTCTCGCCTATCTGTCTCTGTCTTGTTCTCCTCATTTGCATTCTCTTTCTTCAGTTTCTTCCTGTCGTTGGCTAAAAAACAATTCAATATGGAGTAGGGTCCACACAATAGTCTCCTCTCCAGGAAAGGTATATGGCACAACTTCAAGGCCGTTCTTTTGGTAAAAGTCACTCGTGTCACCTGATTTAGGTCACTTGTATATTGGGTGTTGGTACATAACTTGCAGCTTTAGTCAGGTAATTAAATGTCTACATTCAGATCAATATTTGTGGGTGCTAAACTGTAACTGCAGTTGGCAAATATAAAATTAGATACGGGCATATGACAAGTCAGCTCTGTGTTTGCAAAAAAAGAAAACAAGAGACTATTTTGCACTGAAAACACTGGCTATGGGAGCATTAAACATAATATACTTTCTTCTCACTGGTTGCTGGATACAGCTACATTAGACTAATTAGCTCCACAGTAAAGTCTCAGCATCTATACACAAGGCCCTGTCAGGCTGCAGAAGACTAATTAATTCTGCCACTGGTTAGTACTTGTAAATACAAGTGCTCTCCTGTGGTAGAGTTGTTTAGTGTGCAGCAATGCATATATAGATGCTACCGGGGCTGGCTGAGGCACGAGAGTGCTTCAGTGCGGGGGCTGCCTGCTGGCAAGCTCTGCACTGGAGCAGCTGAGTGCCCCAGCCAGCCCCTCTGTGGCACACTGAGCCAGGTTGGTATACCCCAGCTGGCAGGCTGGCCCCCTTGGCCTTCTGCCAGCTGGGGCTGCTCTAACCTGCCTCCATGTGCTGTAGTCCTAGGAGCACATTTAAACCTGGCACATGGGAGCAATAAACTCTGGTGCGATATATGCCAGTATTTATTGCTCCATGCTAATAGCATGTGTAGCTACACCTGCTGTGTACGCAGTGAACAGAAGCTCAATATTAAGCAAAAACTTTAGCAGAAGTCTCAAGATACAAGAAAACCCAAGAGCTGCAATAAACCACACAGATTCTTTTTAACCAATATAATGGAAACATGAGAGGTTTCCAGCAGTTTGTGATACCACTTTAATATTATAGCAAGGGATGTTAACAAAAAAAAAATTGGCAGAACAAGCTTTCACTATGCTAAATGTATCGCCATCAGTTGGCAACATTTTAGTCAATGCCCAAGCTTCAGATTTAGACTTTCAATCAAGTGCCTAATTAGCAGAGCTTTGGAGAGCAGAGTTCTGAAATTTAATGAGACACTCAACATGGAGCTAAGTATTTCAGATATCTAAGCTTACTAAAATCAAGAAGGGTGATAAAAAAGGATAGATTATGCAAATATAACTGCTCCTTGGGGCCACTGAAGGTTTGCTTAAAAGAAACTAGAATGCACTATCTCTGGAACTGCTTTGAGGTTGTGCTATGAATATTTATTCTTAGGGGGAAGAGCCTCAGCTGCAGCAGTTTGGTAAAGCTTTATTGTCTTCAATGAACCTATATGGTTTTACAATAGATAAGGATCTGGTTCTATGATTTATGGCACAACAGTTGTGGTCACTTGGGCTTCTTTTCCTTTTTTGTATATTACAAAAAGAACCGGTCCAGATAAGGCAGGAAATGACCCAACCATCATTGATTGTACAAACTGAATTGGAACCAAAAATGTATAAGATCTAAGAAAAGATTGCATCACTTTGATTTTCCTTCCCTCATATTCTTAATTCAGGATCAAAAGCAAAAATGACAAAATACTGTGAGAAATGGGGTTAGATCCTATTCTACCTATTAAGCACCGAAATGGACTTTAGTGCCAAAGTGCAATTTTATCCCACCCTGAATGAGACCCTGAAAAACTATTAACATGTCTGGTTTTTAACACACTGTCACCTCAGGCTTTGCTCTAAGTCACAAGTAGTATTAAAGAGAAGAAGGGCTTATCTACATTTTATGTTAATGAACTTGCAGGGACTTCAGTAGTGTAAATAGGATCCCAATAAGACACCTAAATCTACCTAGGCATCTATGGGGGCATCTACAAGAGATGCTAAAGGTGTAGTAGACTAATTCTGCTGCTCATTAGCGCAGTTGGTAAAAACCATGCTAATATGCTAATATGCAGTAGAATTAGTCACAAACAAGCGTGTGTCAGCAGTACCAATTACAGTGCATTAGTGAACATGTAGATGCACCTTACATGTAGAAAAGGTTTGGGTTCATGGTCTCTCCCCGCAGTGCTAGCAGGAATTTCCCCAGACAGCCTCTTATAAGATCTCCAGCCAAATGTTGGTAATTTCAGTTGTTGAGATGGGGTTTTGAAAAGCACTTTATCTCTGAAGTGTTCTTCTTAATCAAATCTCTTCTGCCTTTCAGATGCTTGACTAGAATAATATGAGTGCCTCCTACTGTTTAATAAATAGGAAAGCTAAAAGGGACCACTGTGAACATCAAGGGCATGTTTACACCATGGTAGTGGTATGCTCTGGCTAAACCATTCCCAAACATACGGCACCCACTTACTCCAACTCACATGCTTCAAACCTGGAAATGCATCAGTGAAAATGCTTTGCTTTGCTTTTCAGCCATTCTGAAGCATGCGAATGCACAAGCTCTATAGCAGACTAGCATAACTGGGCTAGAATCTGTTGCCACCCACAAGTTCCATTAAATGCTTGTAACATGATTTAACTGTGCAGGTGGGTGGGGCAAAACTGTTTTCAAGGCAGCAGTACGGAAAGAGGAGTATACCTCCACCGCTCGGGTCTGCAGGGGGGCTGTTAGGAAAGCTAAGGCATATATGGAACTAGGGCTCACATCAAGGATAACAAAAAGTCCTTTTTTGAATACATAGGGAGTATGAAGAAGGAACTGGGTAATGTGGGGCCTCTGCAGGATACGCTAGGCAATCTAGGGGATGCACCAGAGGAAAAAGCAGACCTTTTTAACAATTTCTTTGCCTCCATTTTCTTGCGCAGGGACCAGGACTTCCCCACTGAGATTCAGGATGGACTCAGGAGAGACTCTGCTTGGCCTAAGGTCAGGGAGGACAGAGTTAGACAACTGGAGGGGCTGGACATATTCAAATCAGCAGGTCCAGATGCTCTCCACCCCAGAGTGTGGAGAAAATTGGCAGGGGTTATTGCAGGGCCCCTGGCACAGCTTTACAAGCACTCATGGTGCTTTGGCCAGGTTCTGGACGACTGAAAGAGGGCCAATGTGGTCCCCATCTTCAAAAAGGAGAGGAGGGAGGACCCAGGCAACTATAGGCCTGTTAGTCTTACTTTGATCCCAGGGAAGCTCTTTGAGAAGATTATCAAGGAGCACATCTGTGAAGGGCCAGCAGCAGGGATGATGCTCAAGGGCAATCAGCATGGTTTCATTAGGGGCAGGTCTTGTCAAACCAACCTGATTATCTTCTATGATCAGGTCACAAAATTATTGGATGCAGTTGTCGTGGTGGATGTGGTCTTTCTGGACTTCAGAAAGGCCTTTGACACTGTCTCCCACTCCACTCTTATTAAAAAGCTAGGTGACTGTGGCATTGATCTCTACATAGTCAGATGGATAGTAAATTGGCTGAGGGGCCACACTCAGAGAGTGGTGGTGGATGGGTCATATTCGACCTGGAGGGATGTGAGCAGTGGAGTCTCCCAGGGATCGGTCCTTTGGCCCATACTGTTCAATTTCTTTATTAGTGACTTGGACGAGGCGATGAAAAGCACCCTGTTTAAATTTACAGATGACATCAAGATTTTGGGTGAGGTAGGCACGCCAGAAGGGGGGGACAGGATACAGCTGGACCTGGACAGGTTAAAGGGGTGGGCAGGTGAGAAAAGGATGGGAATCAATACTGACAAGTGCAGGGTACTGCACTTTGGCAGTAAGAACCAGCAGCATACCTATAGGCTGAGGAACTCCCTTCTTGAAAGCACCGTGGCAGAAAGAGATCTTGGAGTCATTATCGATTCCAAGGTGAACATGGGCTGCCAATGGGAGGACACGGCCAGCAGGGCTAACCACACCTTGTTGTGCATCCACTGATGCATCACAATCAGGACAAGGACTTGATCTCTATACAACACTGATCAAACCACAGTTGGAGTACTGCGTCCAGTTCTGGGTGCCGCACTTCAAGAGGGATGTGGATAGCATTGAGAGGGTCCAGAGGAGGGCCACTCCCATGATCCGGGGACAGCAGGGCAGACCCTATGAGGAGAGGCTATGGGACCTTAACCTGTTCAGCCTTCACAAAAGAAGGCTGAAAGGGGACCTGGTGGCCATCTATAAACTTACTAGGGGGGACCAGCGTTGAATGGGAGAGACTTTGTTCCCCAAGCGCCTCCTGGACTAACAAGGAATAATGGCCGTAAGTTGTTAGAGAGTAGGTTCAGACTAGACATTAGAAGGCACTACTTCACAGTTAGGGCGGCTAGGATCTGGAACCATCTTCCATAGGAAGTAGTGCTGTCTCTTACCCTGGGGGTCTATGAGAGGAGGCTTGACGATTACCTAGCTGGGGTCATTTGAGCCCAGTTTTCTCTCCTGCCCAGGGCAGGGGTCTGGACTAAAAGATCTGCAAGGTCCCTTTTAACCCTGTATCTATGAATCTATGAAAACCAGTTGATTAAAATTAAATTAAAGTAAGATCCATTTAAACTGGAATATGCCTTTCCACATGAGCTTTTTCAAATTTTACCATTGACTTCAATGGGAACATGCTTAGCTCTAAGGAAAAGAAGGCTAAGAGGGGCATGGTAGCACCTTACCTCTACACTAGGGGAGTACATTAAGGGCTTGGTGAGCAACTGTTCATCAGGACACCCGAGGGGAAAACCAAGAGTAATGGCCCCAAACTCCTGGAAGATTGACTGAGGCTCAACATTAGGAAAAAATTCTTTACAGTTAGGATGTCCAGACTGTGGAATAAGCTCCCTTCAGATGTGGTGCAATCACCTATCCTGGACATCTTCAAGAGGAGACTAGACAGTCACCTTGCTGGGGTACCTGACCCCACTTATCTTTCTTGCTTTGTGCAGGGGGTTGGACCCAATAATCTTCCAAGGTCCCTTTTGGCCTTACAGTCTATGAATCTATTAAACAGAGCTGCACCATTGCTGAATACTTCTGAAAATGGACACCTTCAATCTAGATTGTAACCCTTTAGGGGAAAGAATTATATTCACTGGGTGCGTTTATGTGAAACGCTGACTGCGAAGTAAACAAAATATACTGTGCAGTAGCGCGCCAGTGCTAATATGCTATTGCACAGCATAATTGCACAGTAGTGTCACTTAAAAAGCATTTGCTGGTGCTACTGCACAGTAACTCTGATTACTGTGCATTTACATAGTACTCGCTAATACAAGTACTAAATAAATGTGCAGGAACAACTGCACAGTAGAGTCTCATGCAGACGTGCCGACTAAAACACAAATAAAAAACTCTTATGCTCACTACTCTTATACTGATTTATACTGACACAGGATCTGATTCTATACCCAGATCACCAGATGTTAATCCAGATCAATACTAGTATTAGATGCTGGGTGAAGTACTGGTATGCATATTTCAATGGTTTTTGAAAAACTGGAGCGCAGAAAATAGCCACAAAAAATGATTAAAGAGATGAAAAGTGTGCCTAACTAATAATGAATTTAAGAGCTCAGTTCCCCAAGCTTATCAGAAAGAAGACTGAGAGGTGACTTGATTACAGGGTCTAAGAATCTTTATGAAAAAGAAATACCAGATACTAAAGGGCTCTTTTATCAAAAGGATAAAGGCAGAACAAGACCAAAGGCTTGAAGCTGAGGAAAGGACATTCAAATCTGAAATAAGGCACATTTTTTAACAGTGAGATGATTAACCACTCAAACTGACTATAAGAGAAGTGGTAAATTCTTTGTCTCTTGATGTCTTCAGTCAAGACCAGATGCCTTTCTGGCAAATGTGCTTTAACCAAAAATAAATTACAGGGTTCAAAATAGGGGTAACCAGGTGGAATTATTGCCCTGTGATATAGAGGAGGCTGAACTATATGATTTGGACTTGAATGCTATGAATGACGTCAGTTGATTGAGACATGCTGTGGCAAACTTTTTTTCATATGAGGTTGATTTCTCTTCCATGGAAAGAATCACTCTGTTTTATGATGCTGTTTAAGAGTAGAGTAAGTTTGGGTAGAGAAGGGAACACCAGAACAGTGACTTTATCCATTTTATCTGGCTTGGTTTGAACCAGAGATGACACACTTGGCTGGTTTAGGAATCCCATGTGCAAAACCAAGCATCTTCTTTACTATCCTAACTACAGCAGTGCTCTGTTTACGGTGCTTTTAAAAAGGAGACAAAGTCCCTCAGCTTCATTATTTTTAGAACTTCAGAGAGTTCAGCTCACAGTGCATATGCAGGAATTTTTCTAGATTATATAGGATTTTTTTAAATTTTTAAAATACAGAAAGCAATTATGCTTTACTGGTTCATAATCTATCCCAAACAGTGTATACTAGAACCCTTGAACAAGAGTGGCTGCTATCTATCACACTATTGACTTATGGATTACAGGGACATCATGCATTCTTTCACTGAAATACAGATTTGCTTTGTTAAGATTATGCATTTACAGACTGAAATGAGTGTTAGCCTTTGCCATCTGTACCTCCTTTAATCTATACTAGGCCTTTTCATCTGTGGCTCAGTGTATGGTTTACATCAAGGGTAGCTAGTAACATATACTGCTTTCTGCTGATAGTTATTATTTCTATTGCAGTATTGCCTCAACACCCCAATCAAGAACTACAACACTGTACAAACAAATAACTCTCTTCCTTAGTGAGTTCACAATGGAGGATTCAGACAATATGCATTAGGGAAATAAACACACAAGGCATGAAGAGACAAAATAATCATACTCCTTTGTGAACAGCAGAGACTTCCTATGCCTGAAGAACGGTGATTGCACCTGAAAGCTTGCAAAGAACTTTTTTCCAACTATTCAACTGATCTATTAAAAGATATCACAGCTACCCAAAGAACCTTGCTGTCTATGTCCTTAGACCAGTATGGCTACAACCAGTGCTAGGTGGACTCAGTAAGATTGTGCTTCCTGCAATTCAAATGATTCCTGGTCTAATTTCTAATTCAAATCATTCAGTTCAGACTATCCAATGACTAGAAGCATTCTCCTTCCTGGGAGAAAGGGGAGGGGAGACAGTAATAGCTTTCAAGCTCACAAGCAACTCCTGTTGGTCAGTTTTTGGAGTATCATTAGACATGATCATTCTCTAAGATATCAGACGCTTTAAAGCCTGTTATCTTACTTTCCCTTAGATAAGCTGTGTACGTGCTACTCTCACTGGATGTGTCTACGTGTGAATATTAATGTGACACAATAACCTCTGGTGCAGTTCACACTGGAGTTTATTGCTCCTGGTTGCAGCATTCACACCAATGCCTGGGATCACAGTATGTTGAGCCATGGCAGTGCAGATCCAACTGGCAGGGTGTCCTGGGGGTGAGCCTGCTAGCCTGGGGTTGCTCCAACTTGGCTCAATGTGCTATGAAGTGTATGGTTGGGGCATGAAGGTGCATAATTATAAGGCTAGCCAGCAAGCAGCCCCTGTACTGAAGCACCCTTGTGCAGCCCTGTCAGCATCTACATGTGCACTGCAGGAGAGCAAATAACTCCATCATAGGAGTACTTATATCTGGCAGTACTAACCTACAATGGAGTTAATTATTTTACTCTGGCCTAATAGTTCCCCACATGCAGAGTGGTGATGTTTTACTGTGGAGCTAATTAGGCATCTTGTGTGGATATAACCACTGTGACCAAATCAGGAATGTTAGTTTCTAGTTACTTTAACACATGACAGATTTTCCAGTGTACGGTATCTGATGTGTACCATGGGTGTCTGGTGCCTCTTGAGTCTGTGACTGGGGGCGGGGGAGGATCCCCCATGGCCAATCTCACTCACCATAAAAGTCTTTGTTGGTGGCTCTGCTCCCCAGACAGCACTTGTAGGGTGGTCACTGGTGCTCCCGCCTGCACCCTTGCCCACTGGCTAAATAGGGAGTGTGGCCTGACAGGGGGTACACTGGTGCTCCCCTACACGTTGTCCTGATGTTGCCCAAGAAAAATCACAGACTTTTAAGGACAGAAGGAATCATTTAATCTGACCACATTTGTATCGCGAATAGCACAAAGTCCCCCAAAGCCATGCCATGGCTGCAATCCAGTACTTATTGAGCAACAGCCTGAATAATCAACAGCTCTTCATGTTCCTTGTTCTCCCATCCAAATATTGACTATGTCAGTTCCTGTTTAACTGGTGGCCTACTTAAGTCACTTCTCATGGCCATTGTGAAACAGCCTTTGGTAGCAAAAAAGAGAATTCTTATGCTAAAACATTACTGACTGAGCTGTTACCAGGTGATGCCAGTATTTTGTCCTATATTGATCCTGTAATATTTCTGTAGTACTGGTAGCCTGTTGTGATTTAGTAATATTCTAACGCTGATCTAATCAGCCACAGGGCGATCAGCCTTGCACACTACAGCTTCAGGAACCATGTAGCATTAGCTCACAAGAGCAGAATGGCACCATCAGCGAGCTCTTCTGCACATGCGCGTAGTTTAAAAAGGGCCCACCAATGGCAAAGCCACAGTTTATCCCTGACTCCAGTGTGAGATACTTGGGCAAAAGCCTGTTGTGCCTCTGTTGAGCCACGGGGCCCCCAGAACCCCACAGCAGGACCCCTGCAGACCCCCAACCCAGACCCCCCAGTGTAGCCAGAGGTAGGTAGGGCTCATGGTGAGGGAGGGATCTAGTCAACTGTGGGGCAGCTGAGGGGAGCCAAGGAGGATCATGTCCCCCCCGGGATCCTACTTCACCTAGCCCCCCAGGGAGCCATGCGACTGGAGCCTCGTGAACAGCATATGCAAACAGGTGTGCTTCTAGGCCTGGCAGGCAAATTAGTTTGGGAGGGTGGTTAGCCCCAAGGGAAAGTTTTCATACCGGTGCAATGTGAATGGGCACATGCCACACCCTGAGGATCCCCTCAGTCTGAGACCTCCCCCTCTGATGCTTCTGAGGTCTCCATCCAGACAGACCCTCTGGCTCTTGGCTGTGGGGGCTGCCTGTCACAATTCCAGGCACACAGGACTGGGAGCATGGCCACCTCCCCTTGTGAAGTTTGCTCCACTTTGGAGTCTCTGAGGCGGCAGATAGTGGAGCTCCAGACTGCAGTTCAGAGACTGCGTGCCATCAGGGATGGTGCGCAGGAGATCAATACCTACTATCAGGCCCTTCACTTCATGAAGGCTGAGGGTAGATCAAGGTCACTTTCCAGGACAAGGGAGGATTTGAGGATCTTCCACACTGTCCAGCCAGAGGGTTGTACCAACGCAGTCAATAGCCCCAAGGCTCACTTCACGAGGGTTCCCTCTCCTCTGGAGCTCTGCAACCGATATGAACCTCCTGCAGCCTCAGTAGAGCCTGCAGAGCTTCTAGCTCCTGCAGGCAAGGGGAGAATACTAACGGCTACTATCCCTATTCTCCCTAAGATAAAACACAGAGTGGCCATTGTGGGAGACTTCCTCCTGAGGGTGACTAAGGAAGCAATCTGCTGTCCTGATCCCTTATCTCAAGAGGTTTTCTGCCTCCTGGGGGCCCCTATCTGGGATGTAGTTGAGAGGATCCCCAAGCTTATCCAGCCCTCTGATCACTACCCTATGATCCTTATCCATGAGGGTGTAAATGGCACAGCTCAGAGCAATCCCAGCCAGATCATGCATGGCCACAGGGCTCTGGGAGTGGGGCTTAGCAGGTTGGGGTGTAAGTGGTCTTTTCCTCAATCCTCCCAGTTATGGGTCATAGCCTGTGGAGGGAGAGATGCATTGAAGTAGTCAAACGAAAACTGCAGCACTGGTGTCATCATGAAGGCTTCAGCTTCCATAATCACAGTCCATTCTTTGGTGAGAGAAGCAGCGGTCTGCTGGGAAGAGATGGCCTTCACCTCACTTCACTGGGGAGGAAGTTCTTCTTAGCCAGAATGGCTAACCTACTTGACTGGGCTTTAAACTAAACCTGCCAGGGCCTGGGTGGACTACCACCAAAGTAAGCCCACTAAGCAACTACTGCAAAACCAGCAGGTTAGGGCACTCAGGGGAATCCACTCCTACTCCAGCCCTGGAGCAGTGTCCTCCTAGGACTGCAAGTGTCTGTAAATCAATGCCAGGAGCTTGGGGAAAAAAAACAGGAGGAACTGGTCCCTCTGCTAAACAAGAATGACTATGATCTCATAGGGATAATGGATACCTGGTGGGATTCCACTTATGACTGGGCCACAGGTATAGATGTACAGGAGAGATCATGTGGAAAAAAGGGGTGGGAGTGTAGCTGTCTATGTCAAGAAAAGCTACATGTCCCTGTAAGCTGACATTGGCACTAAAAAGCTTCTGGTTTAAAATACATGGGGAATGTGGCACAGGGGACACAATGGTAGGAGTCTACTATAGATCTCCTAATCAGAAACAAGAGCTTGACCAGGAATTCACCAGGGAACTGGCTGAAGCTGCATGCTCTCAGTGCATGGTTGTCATGGGAGACTTCAACTATTTGGACATCTCATGGGAAGAGCACTCGACCAAATTTGAATGGTTACAAAGCTTCCTCACATGCATGGATAATCTCTACCTGACTCAAGAAGTCTATGGACTGACAAGAGAAAAAGCACTGCTGGACCTGGTACTGGCCAAAGGGAATGATCTAGTCAGAGATCTAAGAACTGAACGAAAGCTGGGAGACAGTGACCACAAGCTGATCACTTTTACTATACATTGCAAAGCTGGCAAGTTAGTTGGCAATGCAGAAGTCCTCGACTTTATGAAAACTGACTTTGATAAGCTCAAGAGGCTTGCTGTTGAGGCCCTATGGGGCCATGACTCAACAGGGAAGGGAGTCCAAGATGAGTGGTTGCTCCTTAAGGGAGAGATGCTAAAAGCACAAGGGATGTCTATCCCATCTCGGAGGTAAGGTAGCAAAAGGGCACAGCAACCCCCTTGGCTCAGCAGGGAACTTGTGGACCTCCTACATCTAAAAAGAGAGACTTGTAAAGGATGGAAGAGAGGAATCACCACTAAGGAGGAGTATTCTGTACTGGCCTGTACCTGTAGAGAGCGAACCCAGAAAGCCAAGGCTGCAATTGAACTCCAACTGGCTACATGTATCAAGAACAATAAAAAGTCCTTTTTCAGATATGTGGGGAGTCATAAGAAAAGTAAGGGTAACATTGGACCCCTGCTAAACCAAATGGGACAACTGACAACCGACACCCAGGAAAAAGCTGTTCTGCTTAATGGGTACTTTACATTGGTTTTTCACTAGCCCAAAGGGGCCGCCATGCCTAACATGATGTAGGATGGCCAGGTTGAGGGTGAATTTATACCCAGCATCAGTGTAGATCTTGTAAAGGAAGAGCTCAAGAGGCTGGACACCTTCTAGTTACCTGGTCCTGACAGTTTGCACCCCAGAATACTTAAGGAGCTGTCAGGCATCATAGCCCAGCCACTGGCAAGGATATTCGAGAATTCATGGCACTCAGGTGAAGTACCCAAAGATTGGAAGAAGGCCAATGTAGTGCCTATCTTCAAGAAAGGGAGGAACATAGATCTGGGGAACTACAGGCCAATCAGCTTGACCCCAATCCCTGCAAAGATTTTGGAAAAAAGTTATTAAAGATACCATTCTAGACAAGCTGGCTGATAGTAACATCCTGAGGGACAGCCAACACAGATCTGTTGCAGGTAGTTCTTGCTTGACCAATCTCATTTCCTTCTATGGCCAGGTGACATATCACCTGGACAAAGCAGAAAAGATTCATGCCATATATCTGGACTTTAAAAAAGCCTTTGATTTGGTGTCCCATGATCTCCTCATGAAAAAATTGGCCAACTGCAGCCTCAGCTATGACACAGTCCGATGGCTAGGGAATTGGCTCTGAGGTTGAACCCGGAGAGTGGTAACTGACGGAAGTGAATCATCATGGCGATCCGTGACCCCCAAGTGGTGTCCCCCAAGGCTCTGTCCTTGGACCTGTTCTCTTTAACGTCTTTATTAATGATGTGGACACTGGTGTCAGGGGCAGACTGGCCAAATTTGCCGATGACACCAAACTTTGTGGTAGAGTGTCCACACCCGAGGATAGGCTGGTGATTCAGGCTGATCTTGATAGTGTGACGTTTGTGGACCGCACTCGATGATGCCCCTCATAGGTAGCCCCTCCCCCTCATCTCTCCTGCCACAACTTTGATGGAATGAGGTATTCAAAGAAGGGATTCAGTGGAGATCTTATTACCGGAGGGGTCTTCCCGCCGAGGGCTACTCACGGTTGCGAACTCTGATGTTCCACGGGGCTCCGCCACCCCTACACCCCGTCCACTCGCCAACCAGTCACTTGATGGTTTACTGGGACCACGATGTTGGACACAGGTCTGTCAGCCAGTCGGTGTTACTGCTACCTGGGTTTGAGCTGATACTTGCTCCAAGTCAGCACGCCCTCAGACCCAGCTGCATTCCCCACTATCGTGGGACTTCTTCCCTTCTTGGACTCAGAAATAATACTCCTCTGTCTTGGAGAGGCTTCCTTGGGCAGAGTGTTGATCCAGACAATCCTCGGAGACCAAACCCTCCGCTACTTCCCGGGCTCCGGTTGTCCAACTCAGCCACTAGGCTGGGAGAAGGCTGCCTGCCTGTGAGGCAGCCTCCAGGGGAGCTACAGTCACGCTGGTGAGCTGCCTGCTTGCTCCCTTCTCTCCTGACTGCCCTCCACCACAGGGCTTGCCGGGGCTTTTAAACTTTCCTGCAGCAGCCGTAATGGCTGCCACGATTGGCTCAGCTGTTCCTCTTGCTGGGAACAGCTGTTTAAACAGCCGGGACTCATCAGCCTGGAAAAGCGCAAGCTTAGTGGTGACCTGGTGGCAGCCTATAAGTATATAAAGGGTGTGCATCAGGATCTGGGAGATCGCCTGTTCACCAAAGCACCCCATGGGATGACAAGGTCAAATGGTCACAAATTTCTCCTAGACCCTTTTAGGTTGGACATAAGGAAAAACTTCTTTACTGTCCGAGCCCCCGAGGCCTGGAATAGACTCCCTCCAGAGGTGGTGCAAACGCCTGCTCTGAACTCTTTTAAGAAACATTTGGATCTTTTGCTGGGATCTTTTGACCCTAGCTGACTTCCTGCCCCTGGGGCAGGAGGCCAGACTTGATCTTCTGAGGTCCCTTCCAGGCCTAATGTCTATGACTCTATGATGGGGCAAATATTTACACACATCTTTGCTGACAGTCTAATGAAATGTGAGCAGCATTACCTTAGGAATAATCAACAGTCAGCTGACACTATAGAGTCCCAACATCTGATCCTAAACTATATAGGTGGGTGAAAAATCCTGACCAAGGTCTCCACTATGTACTTCTGTTTCCATATGTGTTTGTTTATTCTCAGAAATCCACTGACTTGCCCTTTGGGTAATGTGGCTTCAGAATAGATGCTTAGTGGGTTTGAATGAAGGCCCTGGGGGAATAAGGTAGCTGAAAATCCTTCTGGGGGCCCAGGATACAGCGTACATAAAGTTGGCAGGTTTGTCTCTCCATATATCCTTCACATCCAGCACAGGATGGAATATAATTGATTTTCAGCTCTGTGGACCTTCCATTTAATGCGATCACTCCTTTCTGGAAAAGTCAATGGAGTGGGGCTGAGAACCTTTGCTTAGGATTTTACATGTCTGTATAGGATTCAATAGAGAATTCCACCACTGTTCTAAAATGACCAGGGTTGGGAGTGGGCAACTAAAGGAAGATTCTCATTTGCTGTTATAATTAAGAGAATTGTTGAATTAGCTCTATGGAACCCAAATGTTCTCACCCCTGCTAACTACTGTAGAGCTTTTCCATAAAGAATAGAGCTATGGCTAGTGTTGAGACCCTGATCCTCTTCTCCATTGGTTCAGAACTGCTTGTTGCTGGTCGGCCCTCTGAAAGGAAGGCAGACTGTATCAAGGAGGATACAGCTTGGGAGTATCTTACAGCAACCTGAAGACAGATTTCTTGGGCATGGGATGGACTGTATGAAGAAATGAGGCAAATTTCTTCAAGGAAAGTATTTAAGAAGCTGATATCTGTGAACTTTCTGTGCCCATGGTTGTATTTGATCTGGGAAATGTGTGTGTGAAGGAAAAATTCAAGTATCAAAGTGAATACCTAATCTGCTGATGTTTTACTGTTATCTTACGCAGCTGACATTGCTCTTGCTGGGTTTGTAAGATGGATTTCTGCCTTGAAAATGTGTGTGTGCTGTGAAAAGAGAACCCATGGAACAAGATGCACAGGTGTTTGCTGGAGGAAAGTGGCAATCTGCTTAGACAAGGAAACATGCTAATGGCTGAAAATAGATAGCCATAACAAACATCCAGGCCCTGTAGAAAAGTCAAATTAAATCTAATAGACAATAACAACATGCTTACAGCTTAGCAGGAGTATTTGTCAGAAAAAGACATTTTCCTTAAAAAAGTTTCAAAACTTTTCAATGGACATTTTCTGTCTTTTGTAAAATAATCCCAATCAATTTTGTATTTAGCAAACATTTTATTTTAATTTTTTCCATCAATGAGTTCAATATTTTGAAGGAAACAAAAATCTTTCTTAAACATGTCCCTAAGGAAACAAAAGGCTATTTTCATTGAAATAAAAAAATAAGAAATTAAAGCTCTTTATGTATGTTTATTAGGATCAACCCATAGCATTTCAGAGGAAAATGACATAACTGGTATAGGATCAAACAGAGAAGAAAACAAAACATTTAAATTCTTAAAAGTCAAACATTTCTAAAGAAGTTTGGTTATATCAGTAATATATTTTACAGAACAGTAGTTATGTGCTATGTTGGTGATGAAATTATGAGATGATAGACTGTTTGCCAAGCTACTCTAATAAAAAATAAATAATAGTTTGCCCTTTATAACATTTATTAAACTCTGGTTAAAACAAATAGAAACATATCCCCCAGAATACTCACAGAAGGAATTTATAGATATTAGTCAACAAAAGCTCAGTCTCTGGGCAGCAAATACGATTATCAATCAGATCATTTCAGAGATAGTTATTAGGGGATATAGAGCATCAGATATTCACATTCCCAACAGAGGCTTGATCACTGAAGTTAACAGTAAAGTTGCAGGATTGCTGTTCAGCCATTCCTGAATGTACTCCTGTCTAGCCCAAAGGCATCAAGTTGCATGTATGAAATGTAGGTAGACACATATGTGACTTGATAACCATGGAAATGAGACTCACTGAGCTTGCCTGAGGTCACAAAGTGAGTCACTGGCAGAAAAAAAATCCAGGAGGCCTGACTCACAGAGTACCCTGGTTTACCACTAGAATGTCCAACAAGAACAGCTTACATTTTTTGGGTGAGACCAAAAATCCCTATTATTGCTGACATGCTTCAGAAATAATTGGAGAGCCATGGTTCTCAGTTTTCCATGGTTTTGCCAATGACTAACAGGTTCATTTTGAAGTAATCTATAACTAATAGGTTCACTTATAGTCAGCTGCTATATGCTGGTGGTCAGATCCCAGTAAATTCATGGGAGCTACACTGATTCCCAGCAGATAGAGACTGCTATCTCTGATCCACATGAGCGCCACTCTAGTCTCATGCCAAGGAATTATGGTTGTAGTCCTGATTTTAGGTGCAATCTTGTCTCGTATCTGGCATTTGGCATGTATGGAGCAGGAGTTAATGGGCAGGGGGTACTTCTCAGGGATAGACCTAGGCATGACAAAGAACTGGTGTTTAATTTCATCCAAAAACATGTAACACTGTTTCTAGCCCCATCCTTGAATATGTGTTTAGTCCTGTTTCAGACAGGTCGTCACTACTTGCTGAATCATTTACATGACTTTCCTTTGTGCTGGGTGCACGTTACTCTCCTGAGTTCTGTCCCATTCATCCTGACCAGTGGATTCTGATGTTTGATGAGATCACAGCTGGAACTATTTTGGCTGAAGATGGGTTAGAAAGGGCATTTGCTCAGGGTATCCTGATAATTCTCTTTATGGTCTATCCTGGGGTAACTTAGGTAGATGCTGTTTGATAGTGTTCTTGGAAATCCTTACAGAGTGATTCCAAAAGTACCAGTACCAGTCCAAAACTATCTCTGCAATTCAGCATGACAATAAATAAAACAAGATGTTTGGGAAACTGTTAGCTTGGGTAAATCATCACTCAACCAACTCTATAGTTAATATACATTCTTGACATGCACCATGATAGATCTGCTGGCGTGTAGCTGTGAGAATATTAGACTGAACAGCTTCTGGGTTATGGATCCCTGTCACAGACCGGGTACTTTTAATGTATACCCGATGGATGCAACAGACTGCTGTAGCTCAGCTGAAGTGCTGCTGATCTGCCCTCTGACTATCTGGTTCTGGTAGTCTGGACAGCATGCAGCCATTTAATCATGGTTTGGAACCCTAAGGATGATGAGGTTGGTTTGTTTGTTTGGTCAAATGATTACATTGTGATTTTGGTCTGTCTTCAGAATTTTGAACTATCCCTGCCAAACATTTGTTCTCTAGCTTTCAGGATGCTGGTGTCACACAAAACAAGGTCCCTTCTGAAATCTGACTTCCCTTTTCTACTCCCGTTCAACCTGGGGAAACCATAAGTAATCAATCAAGCATGCATTTTCTGATTTGTATATGCACTCATAGTCATTTTAAGTGCAGTTATTTTTTAAACTATACTTCAGAACTTTTGTATTTATCCTATGTGATCTAAGAATGGCCTGTGTTTCACTGAAATAGAATTTGTAATTTTCTCCAAGATGAGAAATATATGTGATACTGCAGACTGATATCAGGCTGGAAGGTGAAAATGCAAACTCTGATTCAAGCATTCTCTATAGGTTTTCACCTTTGGAGCAAATCCCAGGATGTTATCATTCTGCTTTACTTGGCTTTGGTAGGGCCACAGCTGGAGTACTGCATCCAATTCTGGGCTCCACAATTCAAGACGGATGTGGAAAATCTTGAGAGAGTCCAGAGGAGAGCCATATGCATGATCAGAGGTCAGGAAAACAGGCCTTATGATGAAAAGCTGAGAGCTATGGTACTCTTCAGCCTAGAAAGGCACAGGCTCAGGGGGGGACCTGGTGGCTGCCTATAAGTATACAATGGGTGCACATCAGGATCTGGGGGAACACCTGTTCACCAGAGCACCCCATGGGATGACAAGGTCAAGCAGTCACAAACTTCTCCAAGACCATTTCAGGCTGGACATAAGGAAGAACTTATTTACAGTCCGAGCTCCCAAGACCTGGAACAGACTGCCATCAGAGGAGGTGCAAGCACCTACTCTGGATTCCTTTATGCTGGGATCCCGTGACCCCAGCTGACTTCCTGCCCCTGAGGTAGAAGGCTGGACTCGACAATCTTCCAAGATCCCTTCCAGCCCTAATGTCTATGAAATCTAGTCCAACCCCCTGCTCAAGCAGGACCATCTCCAGCTAGATCATCCCAGCCAAAGCTTTGTCTAGCTGAACCTTAAAAACCTCCAAGGATGGAGATTCTACAACCTCTCTGGGTAACCTATTTCAGTATTTTACTGCCCTCCTCCTGATACAGTTTTTCTTAATGTTTAACTTAAACTTTCCTTGTTGCAATTTGAGACTGTTGCTCCTTGATCTGTCGTCTGTCACCACTGAGAACAGACTAGCTCCATCCTCTTTGGAACCACTGTTCAGATAGCTGAAGACATCTATTAAATCCCTTCGATCTTCTCTTCTCCAGACTAAATAGCCTAGCTGACTCAGACTCTCCACAGAAGCCATGTGCCTCATCCCCCTAATCATTTTCATTGCCTTCCACTGGATTATCTCCAACTTGTCCACATCCTTGCTCCACATTGGAGACCCTGGAGTACCAGATAGGGGAGCTCCAGACTGTGGTGCAGAGGTTATGTGCCATCAGGGATGGTGAAGAGATCAACTCCTACTGCCAGGCCCTTCACCAGAAGACAGAAGAGCCAGGGGTCACCCGAATGAAGGCTGTCTCCAGCCCCAAGGCACACTACACCAGGATTACCTCTCTCCTGGGCCTTTGCAATGGGTATGAAAACCTCACAGCACCAAATGAACCAGCAGAACCACCAGCTCCTATATCTGAAGAAGAAAGGCATCCTGTAACAATCCCTAGGTAGAAACACAGAGTGGTTGTTCTGGGAGACTCCCTCTTGCAGGGGACTGAGGGAGCTATCTGCTGCCCTGACCCTTCAGCCTATGAGGTCTGCTACCTCCCAGGGGCCCATATCTGGGATGTAGCTGGGATCCCAAAACATATCCTGCCCTGTGACCACTACCCCATGCTCCTTATCCATGTGGGCACAAATGACATGGCTTGGAGCAATCCCAGCTGGGTCGTCACTGACTACAGGACTTTAGGAACAGGGCTCAAAGGGTTGGGGGTGCAGGTGGTTTTATCCTCGATCCTTCCCATTACAGGTCACAGGCATAGGAGGTGTTGGCTTAGAAATGGTATTTAAGGCCTGTTTTGGGGGGGAATTGGCTTATAGGTATAGATATATGCATCATAAGGGGTCAAGATGGGCAGCAGGGATTAATTGGATTTCTAAAGACCTTGGGAGACACACACACAGCTTCTCATGGCTCTGAAGGTAGATGGGCTGTCTAGCACAACAAGGCCAACAGATGGACACAGCCTGAGAATTGAAGGGGGGCATCCCCTAACACAAGATCACAGTCTTCAAGGCAGATGGGTTGTCTAGCACAACAAGGACAACAAGAACACATAGTCTAGGAAACAGCCTGGAAACCAAAGGAAGTATGTACCATACTGTATCATAACGTGAGATAAATGACACTAGCAACAAGGACCCAGAGCAGCAGGGAGCTGAGTCCTGGTTTTGGGAGAACAGACCAAATTAGGAGAAGGCCCAGAAGGCTACATGAATGTGTGACGATAGACAGACAACCAACCAGAGATAGCCACAGAAGAGTTATCAAGGGGGAAGGAGAATACAAAAACAGAGACTTGAAATTAACAAAGGGCCCTTCTCGTCTCTCCTTTTGTCCCATCTCTCCCTGTCCCTCCCCAGTTTGCTCCCTGATAGGGGTCCCCATCCCCATTTCTGTCCTCTGGGAAGGGTCCCCAAGGCCACCACGAACCAAGGGTATAGCAGTAGCTCGTCTCATGCACCCCACTGGAAGGGGGCTGTGGGCCTTGGCATCCCACCTCCAGGCTGCTGGCACCTAAGAGAGAGAGTCTCAGAGTGGAACCTGCATCCTGACCAGATGTACTTTTAAATCTGATGACAGCCCTGGGATCGGTAGATATAAATTGTTTAATTGTCTGTATTGTTGTTTATTCTTACTCCGTATCAATAAATACACCTATTATTGACTAGCAGGTGTTGTGGTCCATCTGAGGGTTGTGTCCACCTGGAACAAAGGTATAGGTGCTGGGTCCCAATTCAATCTAATAGGAGGGTGAGAAAAATTAAGAAAGTAAACAGAAGACTGTGGTGCTGGTGCCATCAAGAATGCTTTGACTTATACAACCATGACCCACACTTCAGAGAGAGAGAGACAGCAAGTTATTGGGAAGGGACATCCTCCACCTCACTCACATGGGGAAAAAGCTCTTCTCAGCCAGAATGGCTGACCTCTTGGTTATCTCAAACAAGACCTGGGAAATCATCCTCCCACTTTACTCAGCGTTGGTGAGACCACAGTTTGAATATTGTGTCCAGTTCTGGGCTCGGCAATTCAGAAAGGATGTGGAGAAGCTCATGAGATTCCAGAGGAGAGTCACATGAATGATTAGAGGATAAGAGGGCAGGCCTTATGAGGAGTGGCTGAGAGACATGCACTCTTCAGCCTGGAGAAGTGCCAGCTCAGGGGTGACTTGGTGGCAGCCTATAAGTATATAGTGCACTGTAAACTGAGAGAATGACTGTTCAGCACAGCACCTCATGGGAAGACTAGGTCCAGTGGTCACAAGCTCTTGGAAGACCATTTTAGACTGGATGTAAGGAAAAACTTCGTTACTGTCTGAGTCCCCAGGGCCTGGAATAAACTCCCCCAGAAGTGGTGCAGGCTCCTACTCTGGATTCATTTAAGAAGCACTTGGATGCCCATTTTGCTGGGATCATTTGACCCCTGCTGACTGCCTGCCCTTTAGGCAGGGGGCTGGACCCAATGAATTTGTGAGGTCCCTTTCAGCCCTAATGTCTATGAAATCTATGAAATCTTTTAAATCCTTTCTGTAGTGGGGGGTCCAGAACTGGACACAGTGCTCCAGAAATGGCCTCGCCATGCTGAAGAGAGTGGAACAATCACATTCCATGATCTGCTAGTAATGCTGCTACTTACGAAGCTCAGTATGCAACTAGCCTTAGCACACTGTTGGCTCATATTCATTGTACAGTTTATTGTAATCCCTTCTGCAGAGTTGCTTCTTAGACATTCGGTCCTCAGCCTATACTGGTACATGGGATTCTTGAGTCCTAAAAGCAGGACTTTGCACTTGTTCTTACTGAAACTCATGAGATTTTTTTTGGTCCAATCATCCAATTTGTTTAGGTCACTCTGAATCCTACCCCTACTCCCCAGTGTACTTGCTACTCCCCACAACTTAGTGACATCTGCAAAGTTGCTGAGCCTGAACTCTTTGCCATCTTCCAGGTTGCTGATGAAGACATAGAACCATTGATGATATGTAAGTGTTGATACTGGGAGAGCACAACTCTGTGCCACTGTCCCTGCCCCTGCTGCTGCCAGGCACAGTCCAGCTGGGCTACAGCCCCACACCCCACCATTGGCACACAAATCTGAGAGGGCAAATGCCCCCATGCCCTCTTCATGGGTTGCCTTTGCATTGAAAACAAACAGCCCCAGGAATGTCACCTTGGTCACTTCACTTGATAACTGACTGCCAACTAGACATCAGGCCCTTTGAGCCTGATGATCCAGCCAATTGTCTATTAGGCCTGTGCAAAGTGTCTAGTGTTTGCTTTGGATTAGGCTGATTTGTGGGACAGTGATTCAATTCAGTGATTCAAATCACTGTCCCAAATCGATTCGGCCAAATTCAATTCAGAGATTCGGCTGCTGCCAAATCTCTCAGTTGCACAGACCCATCCCATGCCTCCTCTCCCAGCCCCAGTAATGGCTGCCCCACCCGTCCCAGCTCCTGGCACTTTGAAAAAAAAAAACCCCACACCACTGGGTGCTGCTGGGTGGGCGGTGATCCCTGCTGCCCCCCTCTGCCCCATACTGTATGGATAGCTTTGCACAAGCCCCACAATCTCCCCCCTGCTGTCCCAGCCCCACATGGCTGCCTCACCTGCCCCAGCTCCAGCCCTTTAAGGAAAAAAAAAAACCAAACCCCCCACATTCATTTTCTGTCCAGTGGGGTGCGATCCCCACTTTCCCCTGCTGCACCATGCCACATTGTGGGCTCTTCTACAAGCCCCCAAAACCCTGAGGCCACTGCAGGAGCTGGTGAGTTTGAGGGGGGTGTCATTTTTTTCTTAAAGGGCTGGAGCTGGGGTGGGTGGGGCAGCCATGGGGAGGGGGGGCTGGATCAGTGGGAATGGGTCAGGGGAAGCTGGGGGAGCAGGCAGGGGATATGGCCTGGCAGGGGTTCCCCCATGGTCTCCTCCCTCCCCCTCCAGCCCCTACTCCCCTGCCCCCTACTTACCAGCTCCAAGTCTGGGTTCAGCTCCCTGCTACAGCAGTCAGGGACTGAAGATCCAGAGAGCTTCAAATCAATTTGGACCTTTTTATTGGTCCCCTGATTTGATTTGGATTTGGAGATTTGGTCACCGAATCACGCTGAGTCTCCTATGAATTGAATCAGCACCTGAAGCGTCACACAGCCCTACTGTCTATCTACCTTATAGTCCATTCATCAAACCCTTGTTTCCTTAGCTTGTGTGTGAAAATGTTATGGGAGACTGTATCAAAAACCTTGCTAAAGTTAAAGCATATAATCTCATAGATTCATAGATTGTGAGGCTGGAAGGGATCTCAGAAGATAATTCAGCCTCCATGGCACCAAGCAGGAAAGACAATTGGGGTCAGGTGACCCCAGCAAGGTGACTGTCCAGTCTCCTCTTGAAGATTTCCAGGGTAAGTGATTACACTACCTCTGAAAGGAGCTTATTTCACAGTCTGGACACCGTAGCTATGAGGAATTTTTTCCTAATGTTGAGCCTCAATTGGTCTTCCAGGAGTTTGTAGCCATTACTCCTGGTTTTCCCTAAGGGTGCCCTGGGTGAACAATTGTTCACCAAGCCCTTGATGTATGCCCCAATGTAGCAGTAAGCTGCTACCAAGTAACCTCTCAGCCATCTCTTTTTCAGGCTGAACAGGCCAAAGTCCCTCAGCCTTTCCTTGTATGGCTTGCTGTGCAAGTCTTTGATCATACAGGTTGCCCTTCTCTGGACTCTCTGAAGCTTAACCATGTCCTTGTTAAAGTGCAGCGCCCAGAACTGGATGCAGTACTTCAGCTGTGGTATCACCAAGGCTAAGTAGGTTGGAAGAATCACTTTCCTGGTTTTGCTGGAGATGTATCGATTGATGCATGCCAGAGTATTATTTGCCCTGTTGACTACAGCATTGCACTGTCGGCTCAAGTTCATACTATGGTAAATTATTACCCCTGGGTCCTTTTCATTTGTAGTGCTGGCCAGATTGGTATTGCCAAGCCTATAGGTATATAGGGGGACTGTTTGTCCCCAACTGGAGTACTTTACATTTCTCAATGTTGAACTTCATCTGGTTCCGATCACCCAACTTGCCAGGCTGTCTCGGTCCACCTGTATCTGCAGCCTACCCACCTAACTGTCTCACAGTTAAGCCCACAGTCTTCCAATTTTATCATGAGAACATCATGGGATACCAGATCAAAAACTTTTTGGAAGTCAAAATATACAATATCAAGCTCCTCTTTCTTATTGATGTGGTGAGTTACCCGATCATAACAGGAGATGAAGTTGGTAAGATAAAACCTGCCTACGATTAAAGTATGCTGGCTGTTGTTCAGAATCCTACCTTCTGCTAGCCTATCACACATAGAATCCTTAATGTATTTTTCTAGGATATTCCCTGGGATAGAAGTTAGGCTATTGGCCTATAGTTACCTGGGCTCTCCCCTCTCCCCTTCTTGAAGATGGGAACAACGTTGACCCTCTTCCAGTCCTCAGGGATCTCTCCAGTGCCTCAAGTTCTGGAATAGTTTCGCCAAGGGTTCTGTGATGACTTCAGCCAGCTCATTCAGCACTCTCAGATGACGTTCATCCGGTCCTGCTGACTTTATGTCTAATTTTTTTAATTGATCACACACCAGTTCTATGCTTACCACCATCACACTCCCACCACCAACAATGCTGCCGCTGCCTGTGGGAGGTCGCCGTGCCCTCCCAGCCTCCAGAGGCATGAGGTGTTCATGTTCTGTACCCTATCAGCTGTGATTTTCACCTTGGCCCGGTGAAAGACCAAAGCAAACTAGTCATTCAGGAGTTCAGTTTTCTCCTAAGTGCTGGTAACCAGCTGTCCTGAGTTGATGAGCAGTGGCTCCACACTCCCAATTTTTTTCTTCCTGTTCCCTATGTAAGTAAAGGACTTTTTGTTGTACCTGATTCCTGTTCCTTATTTTAGTTCAGTTGCTGCCTTAGCCTTCCTAATCTGTTCCCTACAAGTGCAGGCCATTGTTGTACACTTCTTGGGACATGTCCCTAGCTTTCATTGTCCCTGAATCCTCCTTCTTCCCTTTCTTAAAGATGGGCACTAAATTTCCCCTTTGCCAGCCAACTGGGGCCTCCCCCAATTGCCAAAAGTTTTCAGTGATAATGGCTACCAGCTCTGCAGTCACATCAACCAACTCCTTCAGCACCAACAGGTGTATTGTGTCCAGCCCTATTGACTTGTACATGTCCAGCTTTTCTAAAGAGTCCCTAACCTGTTCTTTTGCTACTGTCAGCTGCTCACCTCCTCCCCAAATTGTGCTGCCAGGTGCAGTAGTTTGGGAGCTGACCTTGTCTGGGAAGACTGTGGTCAAAAAGGCATTCAGTACTTCAGCCTTTTCCATGTCATCTGTCACTAGGTTGCCTCCTTCATTTAGTAAGGGACCCTCACTTTTCCTGATCTTCCTCTTGTTGCTGACATGCTTGCAGAAATCCTTATTGTTAGCCTTCATGTCCCTTGCTAGCTGCAACTCCAGTTGCACTTTGGCCTTCCTGATTTCATCCCTGCATGCCCAAGCAATACTCTTATACTCCTCCCTAGGTGTTTGTCCAGGGTTCCACTTTTTGTAAGCTTATTTTTTTTGTTTTAATTAACTGAAGCTTTCTGGGCTAAGTCAAGCTGGTCTTCTGCCATACTTGCTAATCTTCCTGTTCATCAGGATATTTCATTCTTCTGCCCTCAGTAAAGTTTCTTTAAATACAACCAGCTCTCCTGGATTCCTTAACCCCTAAGACTGGTTTCCCAGGGGAACCTGCCCATCAGTTCCCTGAGGGGGTCAAAGTCTGATTTTCTGAAGGCCAGGGTCCTTACTCTGCTGCTCTCTTTCCTTCCTTTTCTCAGGATCCTGAACTCAAATCATTCTGTGCTTGCTGCTGCCCAAGTTGCTATCTACTACTACATTTCTCATCACTTCTCCCCTGTTTGTGAGCAGAAGGTCAGAAATGGCATAGCCCCTAGTTGGCCTCCCCAGCGCTTGCATGAGGAAGTTGTCCTAAATACTATCCCAAAAATTCCTAGATTTCCTGGGCACTGTTGCCCTCCAAGCAGACATCAGGGTGATTGAAGTTCCCCATGAGAACCAGGGCCTGTGACTGGGAAACTTCTGTTAGCTGTTTGAAGAATGCATCATCCATCTCATCCTCCTGGTCTGGTGGTCTGTAGCAGACACCCACCACAACATCACCCTCAATGTGCTCCCCTCTGACCGCAACACAGAGACTTTCAACAGGTCTATCTCCAGTTTCATACCGGAGCTCTGAGCAATCATACAGCTCTTTTACATAAAGCACAACTCCCCCTCTTTTCCCCTGCCTGTCCTTCCTGAACAGTTTATACGTATCCATAACAGTACTTGAGTCATGTGAGCTATCCCATTAAGTCTCTGTTATTCCAATCACATCATAGTTCTGTGACTGTGCAAGGACTTCCAATTCCTCCTGCTTGTTTCCTAGGCTCTGTGTACAGACACTTGAGGTAACTAGCCAATTGCCCTACTTTCTCAGGTAGAATAAGAAGGCCTCACCTGTGGCCTCCTCATGCTTGTACTTCCTCCAGGTCATAAGCTTTCCCACTTACCTCAGAGCTTTGGTCTCTATCCCCCAGTGAACCTAGGTTAAAGCCCTACTCATTAGGTTAGCAAGTTTGTCTGTGAAGGGGCTTCCCTCTCTTTGTCAGATGCACCCTGCCTCTTCCTAGCAATCCTTCTTTTTGTCAAAGAAGGCAGGGCCCTGCTGGCCATACCACCTATGGAGCCATGCACTGATCTGCATTATGAACTGCTTAAAGGAGTTTTCATGGAAATCAGATAAAGTACAAGCACATGCTTCTGAAATCTGTTTGCTAAACCATCACTTAGGCACTTTATAATGTTCCACATGCTCAGAGGGTGCCAGTAGCTATGATTGCAGTGGGGTACTACTCTTGTTGTAGGAAGTGGTATCTAGAGAAAGCATAGCATATCATTTCCGGTGACTTTCAGACTCTAAGAATAGGGAATTACTGCAAAACATGAAGGTCCTTGGTTGAAATCACCTTTTTAATATATAATAGAAGAAAATAACCTAATCTCTACTATAACTTGTGCTAATTGGCAGGTTCCTTAGAACCATCACATCAGAGATGGGAACTAAGCTGCATATGCAAAGGTATCCATTTGTGGACATAGGCAGGTAACTGCATGCACACATTATGCAGCTTCATATACACCTGTGGACTCACACAAATGTCTGTAAGGGCCTTTATTCATTCGGGAACACATTTCCTTTCTTTGATAAATATGTAGCCTTTTTCCATGCCTGGAACAATGCATTATGCATGCATAATGGGTAGTTTAGATG
Organism: Caiman crocodilus; assembly: GCA_030014935.1. Taxonomy (NCBI): domain Eukaryota; kingdom Metazoa; phylum Chordata; order Crocodylia; family Alligatoridae; genus Caiman; species Caiman crocodilus. The sequence continues at coordinate 25,299,431 of JAGPOW010000797.1, read as the reverse complement.
CTGACCTTGACACTGGCCCTTTTTTCTTTAAAACCCCATCTTCTGGTCCCTTAAATGGTCAGTTTGCTTTGCACGCTGCGAATATCAGTTATTCCACCTACTCTTCAGCATCCTGGGAATTTTAGGCATAAAAAAGTTTTAGACTTTTCACATTTGAAGAAAAAACAATGGAGCTTTGTCATTCTCCAGGATAATTTATTTAGAACTTGCTAAACAATATATTGCTTCCCATCTGCTTCTTGTGCACTCAGAGAAGTAGCAATTACATATAATGACTTTGTCAGACAGAATAAGGCTATAGCCCCATTGTAAACCTGAGGTCCAGAGCTGCACAACCCTGAAGTTGCTGTTGGGTTCAATTGTTACATGCCATTCCAGAAGCTGACACATGGAAAGGAAGGGTGGTTTTGATCTTTGGAGCTAAATATATGAAAATGTTATGCTAAGAATCCCCCTGCAATCTAATAAATGGATCTTCTGACCATACTCTTCTCAGTGTTATGGAAGAGACAGCCTGCTTATCTGATCGCTGCTAAGATAGCATGAAGGGCCGGCTTCCATTCTTTCTATTATGTACATGGGTGAACTTCAGCACCCAAGTGCATAACCCTGCTTGAGTCCCTGAAAGACTGCTAATAGAAAAGGGAGATGGGTCCTCTTCCTCTGTTTTTGTGTCTTAGGCAGATGCTGTGTTACAAAATCCATTAATGGATTTTCAGGGAGTTAAACATGGAAGGCTATATTTGCATTTGGATGCCTAAGACCATTTAGATGCTGGATAGATGGAACAAAAGATGGCCCAAAGTATTTAAGGGAAATTGATGCTGTGAACTAAACTGGAGGGGTGCTAGTTTTCATTTCATGTGCAGGGAGGAATAGCTGGAAGCCGAAACAAGTTTGCTTAGGTTCTGATGGAGAAACTGTATGCAGTGAGGAGGAACGACACAAGGAGCATGTCAGAATGTGGCAGGACTGTTCTCATAATGCTGGGAGAGCAGGGAGAATTACCTTTGTACTCCACTGCAAGTGCAAAGCACCCAAAATGAACATGGATGAGTGGAAGGGAGGCTAGGCTACAATTCAAACCCCATCTCTGCAATGGCCAGCTCTGTGGAGAGAGTGGAATGTATGTAGGCCATTCTATCCGTCCCATGGGGCCCCTAAAAATTTAGAAAATTAATATTTACCTGCTCCTGGCTGCCAGCCACACATTCCATGATTGCTTGCCAAAACTCAGTAAGTGACCCTCTGCCCAAAATAATTGCCCGCCCCTGATGTAGACTGTGCAACCAGAAGTTGCAGGAGGTAGAATACCTATTGGTCCTCCTTCTGGGATGGAGCAGCTACGTTCAATATTACTCACTGAAGACATAATGAAGCTCAGAATATCTTTGATGAGAAAGGAACCCCAGTGGATAAATGAATATATTCTCCAGTCAATTCCACCATCATGCCAGGACAATCCAACCCCAGTGAATGGAAGGATCATGTCTTCCAGCCTCCTTGGCAACCTGTTTCCATTGCTAGTGTTCTTAGAGTTATAGGGTCTAACTCTCCCAAGACTCAAATTCCATTTGGCCCCACAGAAGCCTGTTTGGACAGTGAAGGCTTAGCCAGGCTACAGATTGATTTACAAACTTTTTTTCTACCATTATGTCTAAAGCTTTCCTGTTGCATTATTCTGCTTTGTCTCTGGTAGCTAGTGAGACTCACTGTTCACAGCCTTCTCAACATCTCTTGATATAGTAGCTCTACAATATGTATCCTCATTTGTTTCTCTCTCTCACATGCACTCAAAGGATAATTAATTAAAATGACTTCTAAATCCCAGATTTCTGTGTCCCAAATTTTGTAATTCATCCAATTAGTAAGACCAGAAGTCTTTCTTAGATTTGATGCTGATCTTCAGTCTTTAGAGGCTGCTGCTACCTTGCATATTAGCTTTGCTAGGTTTCATAACTCAAATTAAGTGAGTGTCCCTGACACAATAGACCGCCCTCCAAATGATTGGCATCATCTTAAATTTGGTCATGTTCCACCTCGTTAAGTATTCCTACTTGGCAGTATGTATTTGGCTACTCTAAAGGTATAAAAGTTTGCGTCGTTTCTGCCCAAGTTGGAGAGCTCTGAACACGTGGTAAGGTACAGAGGACCTCGCCATGCGGCAGAGAAAAGCTGGTGGATTGATCACCCACCAACATCTCCCCATCTGTTCCCAACATATTCCTAGACCTGCATGCCCGTTGAGCTTCCAGGCTTGTCTAGCAAGCTCGTTGTGTTTTCTTCTTTCTGTAACTACTCAAGCAACTTTACCGCCTGCGTCATGGCCACCAGTGGCATAAGTAAAGCTTAAGTAAAAGTTATTTTTGCAATCAATGCACTGTATTGCAATACACAGAGCATCTTCCAAGAGAATCGCAGGTCACCTTCATTTCCATATGCCACATTCCACTAGGAGGTCCTGACCACTTGTAGTATTAAGAGGCCCTTTGAGTTAAGAGTAATGAGACTAGCCCCTGTGACTTGCTGAAATTCAGGGACAGTCCTTCCTTTGGAAAATTCCCCCTTTTTTGCATCAGTTGGACACAGTGGGCATTTATACACATGCTCCAGAAATGTGTGGGGAGGGTGCACTTTAATTAGAGTGGGTTCAAGAGCTGCTCTCATTATAGTGCCCAGAGTGTCTTGTGTATCAGCGTCTGCATACTGCAACATGGTGGCGGGGGGTCCTTTAACTAAAGCTTGTTGAACAAGCTTCAGTTAAAGTGCCCCCACTGCTATTTTTCAGTGCAGGAACATTAATACACAAGATGCTGGAGTTTTCTGGAGCACAGTAATTACCCTGCTCCAGTAGACTCGATTAATTGAGTCTGTTCTGATGCACTATAATTCCAGAGTGTCAGAGCAGACTTGCTGCATGTGGGTAGGTGCCTAGTAGTCTTGACTGCTGCCTTTGGCATAATCTTTCTCTTGCAAACTCTCTCTTCACTGGGTTTTTTGGTGAAGGTATTTCATGTCTCCCTTACTGTGTTGAATTTGGGTTGCTGTCTCTTTAGCCAAGAGTGTAATTTACCTGCTGCGCAATGGCAAAACTCTAGAATGACTATGACCCAGAAGTTGAGTTCACAATGAACAAGTGTACCTTATACTTTGCCAAGACTCAACTCAGAATCCACTTGGATTATGAGCAGCAGTTCTATCAGGTAAACACCTCATTACCATTATTTGTTACAGGTAGAGGTTAAGGCTTCATTATACTAAGTGCTGTACAAACATATATGGGATACTGTACTTTCCTGAAGCAATTACTGTCTAAGCAAGCGATCTGATCACAATCCACAACCAAGTATTTACAATCTCTTTCAGTCTAGGGAGTCCTTCCTACATCAAGCAAAGAGATACAAACTGACCTAAGCTTATCTCAGCTGGAAATTGCTCTTTGCATCCTTTTCTAACATTTTAAATCCAAAATGTTTCAACCATTCTCTCTCTGTCAGTTCCATTGCTATTCTGACTCTGTACTTTTCTTTCTGGAGAGCAATACTTTGGACTGAACTACTTGTTAGTTTGAGGTTTTTATAGAATATAGATCTGTTTCCCTCCCAGCTATGAACTTGGCTGACTCAAAGGAAAGTGATCTTTAACAATCCCCTAGACAGCTGTATTTTTCCTACCTAAGTGCACACAAATTGTAACCTACAACCAATTAAACAGACAGTTTCTCATTTTTCAAAACAAACATAATTTGTAATTCCAAAATGTCAATAAAGAATCCTTTGCTTTTATATTCCAAAACATTTGCAGCTTGGCTTGGTAATTTTGGAGTCAATAAAAGAAGGCAACTGGGATGTTAATTGAGAATCATCAAGTTATTTCATATAATGTTGCATATTTATTCACCTGCATGTGTTTCTCTAAACAATAATGTCATACCAAATGTCTTTTCAGTATTACAATTCTACCTGCTAAAATAGGACACCCTTTCTCATAAGATCCTGCCTTTAATAGCTCTGTGGCAATTTGTGGCAGCACAGAGTGGGCATGGCTACACATGCATTTGATTCAGGCTCAATTTACTTGGATGTAAATTTCTGCTGAGTAAGCACTTCCAGGCTGCTGCCTACTAGGGTGGTGTGAAACTTTGGTCGCTGATTCAATTCAGCAGAGATTCAGCCTGATTCAGTGACCAAATCTCTGAATCTGATTTGAATCAGGAGACCTTTTAATCTCTCTGAATTGAATCAGAACGCTCTGAACTGATTCAGAGAGATTTGGAAAAATTTGGTGAGTCAAACATAGAATTAAATGTTTTTCCTACATATCTTAAGGTAGCAGGCAGCTCATGAATGCTGTGATAGTGGGGTGGATGGAGTGTCCCACAGGAATGCAGGGGGCTCCCCAGTCCACTCAGCAGCAGACCCGGAAGTGGACCAGAGGCACTTCCAATCCACTTTCGGGTTAACCAAGGAGTGTGCTGGGGACCTCCCCTTTACCCTTGGCTCAGTGAGTGGTGCTTCCTGGGTCAGGAGGGGCACCTGGGGTCCCCCCATGGCCATTTGCCGGGCCAAGGGGGGCATGTCCCCCATGCTTTCCTGCAGACCCATAAGTGGATCAGAAGTACTTCTAGTCCACTTCTGGGTTCACCGCTGAGCATGCAGGGGGCCCTCCTGTGGGATGCTTCATCCACCCCACCATTGCAGCATTCACAGACTGCACCTGGTACCTCAAGGTATGAAGAAAAAACATTTAAAGTTGTGTCTATGTCTATGTCCGAATTGTTGTTTCTCTGAATCAGCATTGAATCTTCAGATTCGGCTGAATCGAATAGGGACAGTGATCCAAATCAACTAATTGAATCACTATCCCCAATTTGAGCCCAATCCAAATCTGAATTGAATACAGCCTGTTTTGCACACCCCTACTGCCTACACATGAGGGAATAGGGAGCAGATTTGCTGCTTTTAGCACCAAACTTATGTAGCCCTGAAATGGGCCCCTTCTGTCACTGAGGAGAGCTCCAGGCTACAGCTGCAGCTGCCAGCAGCCAGCAGCCCTCTCCACAATCCAGCCTGACTTGCTGCTTTCTGGCCAGCCATTTCCCTGCCCAGAAGCAGCAAGCCCAGCACAGGGGCAGCAGGTAGCAGCTCTGTCCTTCCCACGCTGCCTTCCTGTGCTATGGCTGCTCCATCCCTTGCTCCTGGCAGTGATGACCAATGCCATGAGCTCATGCTGGCTGCTGCATTGGCCCTGCTGGCCTACCATGCCGACCGACAGCTGGCTCACTCCACCCAGCTCCCCCCATGAAGTGACCACCTGCCTGGCCACTGCATGCTGTCCCAGGGTCACTGCCCCACTGCACAGCTGCTGCCAGCTGGGACACTGACGAGGGCCTTCTGGACGCCACTATCAAGGCCAACATCACCATCCTGGGTCTCTAGCCTAGCCACCTCTGGGCCCAACAAGCCAGCCAGGACTGGGGGTGGAACACCAGACAGCACACCTGGAATGATAAGCAGTGGCTAGAGGCCTTCAGGATGACCCAGGCCATCCAGAACTTTGTGGAGCAGCTCTGGCCCCGCTTGGAGCAGCATGTGGCATGTGGCTGGTTTTCCCCATGGACATCTGTCTGACATTCACCCTGCAGTACGTCAGTCACCTGCTTGGAGTGGACAAGGGGAGACCATCTAGAGGTGTGCAGCACCCTCCAGAATAGGCTAGGGGACACTGTGCTCCATGTACACAATCCTCTGGGCATGGTGGCAGGGTTCCATGTCCTGGGATTGCCCCAGTGCACTGGGGCCCTGGATGGGACCCACATCCTGCATGGAGACTACCTCTATTACAGTCAGAGAGGC
>JAGPOW010000797.1:25268114-25293003 GCA_030014935.1 Caiman crocodilus | reverse complement strand
CCATCCCACCCCTCCTCATCAGGAACCTTGCCTACCCACTCCTGCCCTAGCTTATGCAGCCCTACACCAGCCACCAGAACCCCTTCCAGGTCCACTTCAACCACTGTCTGATGCCCTGATGGAGTGCACCTTCTGCAGGCTCAAGGGCCACTGATACTCCCACACCACCTGCCTCAAGGTTACCAAGCACATCCTCCCCCAGGTCATCGTCACAGCCTGTGCTGTGCTGTGCTGCATAACATCTAAAAGACCTGGGGGGAGCTCTTTTGAGAGGCCTGGGAGGCAGAGGCACAGTGCATGGAGGACACCTAGCAGTGGGAACACTACCTGACTGCAGCAGTGGCAGGCCCTCCCCATCGAGGCCCTAGGAGAGCTGAGAACCCACAATTGGAGGCCAGGGCACCAGGTGGGAGGCTCTGTATGACCACCTTCTCCAGAACTCCCTGCTCTAGCTTGCCTGCACTGTCATCCATGGACTCCCATCCCCAGCACCATGATCACTGCAACCACATTTCACAAGAACAATCTTTTACTTCCCTCACATCAACCAGAGCATCCCTCCCCACCCCCTCCCCAACAAACAGAATGCCCTTGCCTCCTGAGCAAACAGAGACACTCCACCACCCACTCCACTCCCCAAGAATAAAAAACCTACTTCCCTGTGAAAACTATTTACAATGTCCTTTGTGGGCCATCCTGGGGTGGTGGGGGTCCAGGGGGTGAGGGCACCTAGAGGGCACAGCCCAGCGGCAGATAGCCAGCACCCCAGCCTCTGGCTGTTCCCTCGTGGCTATGCACACCATGGTGAGTATGATGGGCGAGGAGTTTATCCAGGGGCAATGGCAGCCACTGGTCCCCTGATGAGGGTGGCTTCCCCTCTGGCAGCTAGTGTCCAAGACCAACAGGACTGATCTGTGATCCTGGCTTCACTACAGGCAGCTCTGGCTCCACATCCATATGGAGCTGGGGTGAGCATTGGGGCAGGGCCCAGATAGTGGGGCTGGGTGGCGTGGGACCCAGGGTGAGGTCCAGGGCAGGGGCTCCTGGCTGCTGGAGGCAGTTAAGGTCCTCCTCCCAGGCCCAGGCTGGGCCCTGCTGCTGGACAGTGGCCAGCTGCCAGAGGCCAGGAAGGGTCCAGGACTTGGCAGTGGGTGACATAAACACAACCACCAGGGTCAAAAGTATGTCCAGCACCCAGTGGTCATTATCCATTGCCTGCCCTGGCCAGGATGGCATTCTGCTGCCACAGGAGATCCAGCCACTCATGCTCCAAGGCCAGGAGATGGACCTGGAACACAGGGTCTACCTGGTCCTGTACATCCTTGTAGGCAATGTCCTCCACCCACCAGGCCCAGGATTCCTCTAGCTGGGCCTGTGATGCCACCAATAGCTGCTGCAGAAAGATGGTGCAGTCCTACATCTGCCTGTGGCAGAGCCGGCACATCTTCAGGGCCCCAACTGTGCGTGGTAGCAACCCTGAGGCTTCATCCCAGCTACCAAGGGCAGCCTCTCCCCCACATGTAGCTCCGGTATCTGCAGAACCATGAGATAGAAACTGTCTGAGAGAGTTTGCAACAGTTCTCTGATAAGATGCTCTGTCTTAAGGGGGCTTCTGATACTAGAAGCCACGCGCTCAGATCACCCTGGCCTCAGATCAGGGGTTGGGTGTGCACAGGTGCCATGGGACCCTGGTAAGTTAGCTGGGTAGGCCCAGGCCCAGGCAGCTTCCAGCTGAGTCTGCTGTCCCTGCTTGCTCCCTTGGGGCTGCTGGGCCACTGGGTGCTGGCTGCAGGCAGCCTGCCTCCCCCGCCCCAATCCCAGGATGGGACAGGCCAAGTCCCTGGCAGCAACTGCTGCTGCAGCTCAAACCCCACTCCCTCCTGTCCCCCCTCCCCCATATGCCAGCTGCTGTCCTGTGCTGCCATCCAGCCCATAGCATCTAGGCTCAGGGTCGTGAGGTTCCTGGATGACTGAGACAAGGAGCTTTCCACATTCCTCCACTCCTAGCAGGGGGCCTCTCCAAGGAGACATGCCAGAGCCAGGCCCCTGGCAAGTCAGTGCTGCACCCCAAGTATGCCCCTGCTGTACATGCCATGCACAGTGCATGAGGAGCTGTTTGCATGGATTGAGGGATGCCAGACCTGCTAAGCCCTGCTGCTGCTGATTGCCATAGTGCCCTGGGCACACCTGCATACCTGGTATGGGACCCTAAGTTATGACAGCACAGGGAGCAAGGCTGAGCTGACCTGCAACCTCTGCCACTGCCTACAGGGCCACCTGTGGCTGTGCTACATGTCCCTGCCCCCCGCAGCTGAGGAGGCCCTCACTGCCAGCATCAAAACATTCCTCAGCATGTGAGAAGCCCATATCCACTTTGCTGTGGGGGCATGGGCTGCTCAATAAAGTTCTGCACTATCTCCCACCTCCCCAAATGCTGAGGAGGAATAACCTGGGGCTAGGGGAGTACAGGCAGGCTGGGCAGGGGCAGAGGCAGGGGCCAGGGTGAAGGCAGGTGCCAGAGGCAGGGGTAGGGGCAGGGAGAGTCCCAGGGCTCAAAATGCCTGTGCAATGAAGTAGGCTACTGAGCATTTAGGCATCTCATGTAGAGAAGCCCATTATAATGTAAGGAAAGGGGCACCAGGATGGCATTGGGGACCATGTGCATTGGCCAAGGGTAGGGCTGCTAAAGCAGGAAACAGGCCAAAAATTCACTTTCATCTATATTTTGCAAAAACCTTAAGATTTTTGGTGGAAAAAAACTACACTTAAACAATTTGGCTAAAAACCAACATCTTTCACGTTCTATAACAAGATACTTCAATCTGGAAAGGATGTTGATTTGTCTCATGGGAGTGATGGTTTAGATGCCTCAAGTTCACATTCTCCACAGGTCTGGCTTCCTGGTTAGACTAAATGTACCATGATGTACCCTAGGCTCCCCTCTGAGAGAGTGTGAACGTGGTTCAAATGAAAATAATGTACAGTCCGTCCTCAACTTACGTTTCAAGTTACAATGTTTCGCACTTAAAATTATTTATAAATTGACACCCTGTTTCAACTTTATGACGTTTGTTTCAACTTACAATACTTGATCCGATGTGACACCACGCCAGTGAACAAGTTTGCTGCGTCGCTTATCTCCCTGGAGAACATCTATCCAAACTTCCTTGGACACTTTCTTTAAAAAAGCAGACAAGACTCCAGAAAAACCTGCAGCCAGGACTCCTGAGAAGACTCCAACCAAGAAGCCTTCAAAAAATCCAGCAAAGTCACCTCAAAGAAGTCCTTCCAAATCAATATGATTGCTATTTACAATATAAATACATTAATGTAGCTATATCACTCATCTATAATTGATCGAGTACAAAATTATGGGGTATTTTTGGTGAAAATAGGGTATCGGGCCTTGGTTCAGGAATGAATTCCCCATTTATAACATTGTTTCTTACACGAAAACTGGCTCCAAGTTGCAACGTTTTGACTTAAGACATGGTTTTCAGGAACCAATTGTGCTGTAAATCCAAGGACTGCCTGTATTTTGGGAGATGTAATCTGCCTGAGGAGCCTGGCATGTGGAGGCAGATAATCCACAACTAGTATGAGCCACTATAGAAGCATTTCCAAATCAAAATTTCTGCAGAAAGACTAAAAATGTCATTTAGTGAAAAACCCAATGTTCCATTAAAAACGGTTTTGACAGAAAATTCTTGACTCACTCTATGGTTTACCACTCTACAGGTCATGTCCCTTCTTCATTATTCCTAATCAGCACAAATAAACTGTCCCTGGGTACATCTACATGTGAAATTATCCTGGCTGAATAAACTCTGGCTCAGAGAACTCATTACTGGCGTAAGGCTGAAGAAAGTGGCTCCTGTGCTGGCTGCACCCTTGTACTCAAGGGTCACATGAGGATAGAGAGACATAGGGTGTATTTAAAGCAGGTAGAACTCCATAATGATTCTCCTCCACTGATAGAGGGTCCATTAGACACTTCTGTGCCACTGGTGACAATTAGAGGGGACTTCCAACTGCTCTTAGAATCAAGGCTGATGCATCTGGTTTCCCAAGACCCTTCACCTTCTGAGCAGAGTAGATTTTAGTCAGAGAATCCCATAATCTAGCCTTATTTACTTCAAAGAAAAGGTAATAATCATTGTGAAGATAAATGGAGACTGCATAGAAAGGCAAAAGTAAGGTAACTAGAAGTGGCTACTTAAAGTGTCCCAAGAGCCTGCAAAAAATATTTATGAAAGCAGAGCTTTGAATTACACCCTGACATACTTCCTCCTGGGATTCCTCCCCCTTCCACCTACACAGCTGTCTGACAATCTGACATTTTCAGAACTGGGTTTTTATTTGAGGGATTTTTTTTTCACACTAATATCAAAATTCATAGGGGGCTTTATTGATGTGACAGATTCTTTTTAATTTCAAACATGAAGCCAAAAAGCAACGTGCATGCACATGCCCAGAAATAAAGGCAGTGCACTCAGCTTTCTAAAGCTCTCTGTCGGAAGCATATTTCTGATATCAGAGTGCTAATACAGTTCATCATTATATGGATTGGCAGCATACCACCTGCAGTATGAAGACTTCCATCAGCCCTCTCATTGCTCAGACAAAGAGCGGTGTCTCTCCACCTAATACTGTGCCACTTTACAAGTTTGATATTAATATAGAGGCTTAGAAAGAAAGCAAAAGTCAGCTGTCTATTCTTTTAATTTGGTAATGCCATCACTAGTGTAGAAAGAACTACAGCACTAGTGAGATGGTATTGATATTACAGTAGCAAGTGTGGAATTTAAAGGAAACAGACAAAGCCAGAGAAGACCAAAAAGTGTCCTCAGTTTCTTATTCTTAAATATCGCTGTCATTGGTGCCTTAGAAATACTGCAGTAAAAGGAATAGATCAGGAAAGGAATAGATTAGACAGATTAGACAAAGAGGAGTGGAAAAGGGAGGCTAGATGAGACATGAAAGCATACTTGGATAAAAGCAGGGATGGGATAGATGAGGCAGGAAGATGCAGTCTTACAATGAGATATGCAGCATACTGCTTCTTTAGAATACAAGTGGCATCCTGTGGGAATCATTTGACACATCATGAGCTGCTTTGCTTGAGTCAGAGTGCAGTGCCACTCCCCAAGTGCTGCTGTGGTGCAAGTTCCAGTTGCAGCACCTAGTAGGGAAAGACTCCCTGGTTGGATTTGGCTGAATCAGAATCGGAGATTCAGTGCTGATTTGGTGTTGATTCAGAGATTCAGATTGACTGGGGAGAGGCATGCACAACTGTCTGGGAGATGGGGTAGCTCCAGAAGTCAGCTGAAGCCTGGCAGTGCTCATCCCCAGCTGCCCCAGATCCTGGACAGCGTGCAGTGCTCTACCAAACCATGCTGCACCTGTGCCATGGGGCAGCTGCTGTGAAGGTGTCAAGTGGGGTGGGGAATCCCCGCTGCCCCGCACTGCTCCCCACTGCCCTGCACTGCATGGGGGGACTCTGCCATGAGTGTTCAGAGGCCCTGATTGCCGCTGCTACAGTCAGTGAGTGTGGGGCTTTTTTTTTTAAGTGCCAGGAGGCTAGGGCTGGGCAGGGGATTGGGCCAGGCAAGGTAGGCATGGGGGCTTCTCCCATGGCTCTCCCTACCCAGGGAGAGGCAGGCACAGCTGGAGGAGCTATGGGAGAACCTGCAGCTGCCCAGCTGTGCCTGCCTCTCTCAGGACAATCTGAATCTCTCCAAATCTTTTCTGAATCGATTCAGAAGCTTCAGATTTGATTCAGACTTTTTAACGGGTTTCCCCAATTCAATTCAAATTTGGAGATTCAGCTGCCAAATTGGGCTGAATCTCCTCTGAATTGAATTGGTGACTGAAGCTTCTCACAGACCTAAAATCTGTTTTCCTGACTCTGTGCTTCACTGGGAAGGGAGAAAATAGCCACCTCCATTCTATTTCCTTGCTTTCTGTTAGGAGCATAGTGCACCCTATGCCCTAACCTCCTCTTGGGGATTCTACAAATAAATATCTTTTGATTTTGCAATGGGAAGGAAACAGAAAGGCTATGATTCTGATAACCTCTGTTACGGAGGAGGAGAGGAGAGATACGGGCTCACTGCCAGCTCATAGTTGGATGGTCCTGAATATGAAAAGAGCAAATACCAGAAGGCCTCAAGCCTACGAATTAAGATCTATGCCTAACAACACTGAATTGTGCCACCCGCAGGGACTGAAACCAGAATCTCTCACTCCAAAAACATGTGAGCCTCATTGTTTGTAATCCAGGTGTCTGGGTCATTATTGCCAGTGTTGGCCTGGAGTGGGGGCTGCCTTGGACCTATGAAGGATGAGCTTTCCTCATTCAGTAATTGTGAAATCATGGCTAATACCTTAAACCTTTGCCTCTTTGTAATGGATAGATCCTATTATAAAGGTACAATGTCTGAGCTAAAAAAATTGTTCCTTCAGATCATTTCCCACAAATGACCCTGGGTCAAATGCAGAAGAGTACCAGCTCTCGGGAACTCTTTGTACTTGGGTGTGTATAGGATGTGTTTCTTTTTCTGCCATTTTTACTCTGCACTACACTGCTGCATTGTCTCTCCCAAAAAACTGCTATTAGAGTGGGAAGGAAAGGACAGATAAAAGGTAAATATGACAGTGATGATCTGATGGCTAAAGTCTGTATTATAGCTTTGTTCACTAGAGCAACTGAATTAGCTTCTGATAAGAGATGGTGATGGATTTTCTGGCTACATGCTGCACTGAGAATGGAGTAGCTGATCTATGGATCACTTACAGCTTACCAAGAAAGCTACTCTGCCAAGGACAGAATGGCTTTATGGAATAAGAATGTAATTATTTAGAAAATACGAAGTTGGTCAACCAAACATTGCTAAGCACTACTCTTAACAGTCATCCTTGTTGGAAGACTAGAGCATAGGACCTGATCCAAAGTCTCCCATTACCTTCAGAGGACTTCAGGTATATAGAGAGGATGGGGTAGGACAGTTCAAAGATACTTTCCAGGGGGCCACCATCATGATGCAGCAACCCTGGGTTTTTATATATAGTCCTTACATCTTCAGATACACTCACCATAAGCTAATCAGACTCAGGGCTCTTTTTACAATTAGTTCTCCATAAGGAAAAAGAATTACTGAGCAGTTTCACCTCCCAGGTGTAGTAAGAGCTGCAGGCCCTCATTCACTTCGCCTTATGCTGCCTATTATCTAAATGCCCCTTTATCATCCATTCATTTTTCTGACCTACTGTGTTGAAATAAATTTAAAGAAACACTTTTCTGGAATAAAAAACTGAGTTCTTGGTGGCCAGCCCTCCTGGGTATTAGCTTCCTCCTGTGATTAAATGCTCATGATGGGCATCATGTATATTCACATGGCTTAGGTGTTTTATATGTTCAAACTCTGTAGCAGTTAGAGCTCAGAAATAATCTTTAAATGCCAAGCCCTGCCATTTACCCAAGCAGGGCTATAGAATGCCCTGTTTTGGAAAGCATCTAGTTGATGGTTCTGTCAGAGTTTATTATTAAAAAAAAAATGAAGAAATCCAAAGAAAATATTATAGACTCAGTGTTTAAGGGGGCTCCTTTTGACATTTTGCATACTCAGTACCTGATGCAAATCCCATTCAAGTCAATGAGGATGTAACAGGGAACCCCAGCCCTGTTACTAGAAAGCAGGTTTAAGACCAGAACTTTCTGGCCACAGCTTGCCGGTAGGGTAGGAATTAAAAGCTGAGCCTAGCCAGCTAGTCAAGTGATCAGAAGAGGGCAGGCCAGACCTATAAAAAACCCAGGCTTGGTGGTAGTTAGGGGCAGCAGCCAAAGGGGAAGGAGGTTGTACTCAAGAGCTCCACAGAGAGGCTTGGCTGCCAGTCTGGCTGCTGTGAGAGGGGAACTACTGAGGACTCTCAGAGAACTGGTGGTAGCCACAAGGAGGAGCATAACCGATGGTGAGAAGCAGAAGCACAGAACCATGAAATAATGTAAGATGGCATACTGCCTTCTTTAATTTTTATTTGTTTGTGGTTACAGCCCATAGACTTACTGTTTATATATTTTTGATGGATAAACCAGTGGTTTGTGGTTGAGGCTGTAGGATAGGAGGAGGCCTCATTTGGGTGCAGTCCTAAAAGCCCAAGGGGCCTAATGCATAAGGGTATGTAGCTGTATAGGACCAGCATCTTAGATGCTGGGTGCAGGAGTTTTGAGTCAGGTCCCAGTGGGGAAATCTTGGCTAGTAGGCCAGGCTGAAAGAAAAGATGACTGTGGGCAGTGGAAGTTCTGAGCCACTGTGCAGCCTTGACCTTGTGGCCTTCTGGCCCTGTGCCCAGCAGATGTGCCTTTAGGCCAGAAAGCCTAGGCTTCATCTCAAAAGCAAAAAGAGGGCCATGGGTTCAGAGAGGATTAAGGAGCTAGAACCTCAGAGTCAAACCCTATCTGGTGGGTTTAGACTGGTAGGTCTAGCAAGAGAAAGACATTGGGGGGGAGGCGCGTGGGGGCAGGCAAGGCCTGTGGTGGCTGAGAATTCCAACAAAGAAATACAACAGGCAGTCTTTCGCTTGTAAGAACATCTAAATAATATTGATATCAAGACGTGGCAGGAGAGTAAAAGCAGGGTGCAAGACAAAAGATAGAAGGGAGGCATTAAGGGACTGCAAGGGCACTCCTCATAGGCAGCAGATAGAAATAAGGAAAAAAAATGCTGCTGGGGAGGGCAACCTGTTACATTGGTGTATTGGCCATGAAGTTTCCCATGGTAGCGTCTACCCTGAGACACCGGTTTATTTGAATGAAAGAAAGAACCCTTGGGTCCAAAGAGAAGTCAGGAAAGCTGGTGCAGATCCTAACCTCAGATTTAGGGGCACAGCAACAGATACTGGGACTGTTGTGTCAAGTAGTCCAAGGTCCGCAGGAACCAACAGAGAGACAGCAGGCATTGTTAGTAAGGAGGTGAGAGGCATACAAGCCAGCTGAGCACCTCAGGAAGGAGTTTGTGGTTATGGGGACAGAGTTTATCCTGAGCCAGGAGAGGAACAGCCCGCACTGGTAGTGGATGTGAGGCTTGAGGGACAGAAAATATGTGCTATGTTGGATTCAGGCTCATCGCAAACAATAGCGTGGAGAGATGTGTTACCAGGAAGACAGAAGGAAATGGCAGATCTGACAATCATTCAGTGCTGGTGCAGGGATACCCAAAGACATAACCAAGTGTAGGTTAGTCCACAATTAGGAAAGAATTCATGCCGGATGCTAGTCAGAGTAGCTGAGCATTTACCCTATCCAATGATGCTGGGATGTGACTGGCCAGAGCTATTGATGGTGATAGCCCATGAGAAAAGGGAAGAGAAAGCTGTAACACATAATTTGAGATGGGTGAGAAAAACTAGAGAGGCCCCACAGCACCACCTCATTTGGCTAGGAAGGAAAGCCTGTGAAGAGGAGTCAGAGGCAGGAGAAGGCCTCAGCTGGAGGTCACCTGAAGTAGGAATAAGAGGATGGAAGACTGTAAAGTCTGAGGTGGTACATGAGGATGATCTTATGGCGGAGGTATTTGCTGGAGAGGCTGAATGACCTCCATCCAATGAAGAGGTGGAACAGGAGGTGGATGTTGTGCACTTGTGGGAGGATGAGCATTTTCGACTGGAACAGAGCTGAGAGGAAGGTTTTCAGTAGGCATTCCAGGAACATCTAGCTCGACGCAAGGGGGAGGTGCTACAACCAGAACTAATGAAGACAACTCTGAGATTTTAAGTGAAGAACAATCTCCTATACAGAGTCAAGCGTGGAAAACGTGGAAGAGGAGAAGTAGTACAATAGTTGGTACCTCAATTATACCGAAGGGCCCTACTGAAGGTATCTCATGCATGAACTACCTATGGGCAGATATTTGTGGTGGGAGAAAACAGAAGATTGCATTTGGGAAAGTTTTTTGGCCAGGGTTAATACGAGAAGTAGCAAAGTACTTCATTGTGTCCCGTGTGTCAAAAAGTAAACCCTAGTCATCCTCCAAAAGCTCCGTTAGTGCCACTGCCCTTGGTGGAAGTTCCCTTTGAGTGTGTGGCAGTGGATATTGTGGGGCCACTGCCAAGAAACAGTGCTGGATGCCAATATATTTTGGTCCTCCTGAACTATGCAACGAAACATCTGGAGGTTATGCCTATGTGGACAGTGTCTGTCCCAAAGGTGGCAGAGGAGTTATTGAAAATATTCTCATGAATGGGGCTTCCTAAAGAATTGCTGACCAATCAAGGAACAAATTTTTCATCTCGCGTGTTCGAGGGAGTGAGTAAAACACTGGGAATTAAACACCTCAAGACAACAGTATATCATCCTCAAACTGATGGGTTAGTGGGGCAATTTAACCAGACTTTGAAACAGATGTTGAAGAAGTTTGTGGTACTCCAAGATAGAAGTATAATAGGCAGTCTTCCGCTTGTAAGAACATCTAAAAAATATTGCCATCAAGGCAAGGCAGGTGAGTAAAAGCAGGGTGCAAGACAAAAGATAGAAGGGATGCATTAAGGGACTGCAAGGGCACTCCTCATAGGTGGCAGATAGTAAATAAGAACAAAAAAAGCCACTGGGGAGGGGAACCTGTTACAGGGAGGTTTTTTTCATTGTATTCAGTAAGCTTTGAATTAGATTTTACCTGAATCTGGGTATCCAGAGAAGATGAGAGGAGGCTACTCAGTGAAGCCAGTTCCATGCCCTACATATAAGCACAAACTGCATTGCCAAAGGAAAGAAATTCTCCAGGTATTAATGCCAGGAGTTGGAAAGGCACCAACATTCAAGTTGCTTGCACCACAAGATTTTAGACAAGTTCCATACAGGCAGCATTTTCTAATAAACATGTTCACGTTATCTATGGTAACTCCCTAGTCCCTTATTACATACAATAAAATGTGCAGTATGTACAACGCAGCAGAGTTAACACAGCCTTTACCTTTAACTCACAATTAGAAGTCTGTTGCTTACACTCTTCATCAAAAGGGAATGATAACTTTGGGACTTCCACAGTGAGTCAGTAAAGGAAGCGGCATGCTGTTTCCAGGATAGTAGCAACCAAAACAGGAAGCCAGACATGAACCGTGTGGATTTTTTACACTTTATTCATGGTACAGCTTATGATGTCAGATAAAGCCAAAGACGTCTTGTTTCTCTGGAACAGGGGTGGCCAACCTGTGGCACACACGCTACAAGGGGTGCAGGCAGCCTCTGTACGTGGCACAGAACAGACCAAGAAGGCAGCAGGCAGCACACTGACAGATAGGGCAGGGGGAGAAAGCAGGCGAGTAGATCAAGCATGGAGCACAGGGCAGGAAGCAGAGGAACAGATTAGACAGGGAGCAAAAGGGCAGGAAGCAGAACACGGAGGAGCAAATCAGGCAGGGGAGGAGGAATGGAGTGGGAGGTTGTGGGGCTAGTTTGTGGCACGCCTGCCAAAAAGCTTGGCCCCCACTGCTCTAGAACATGCATTCTCTCTTATATCATCTGTTTGCTAGGGAGAGGAACGCAAGCAGCTGAGCAGTACGGACATTATTTTTACTGGTATAGAGTTCCTGCAACAAGATCCACCCTACTATGAAAATACCAACTAATATAATGTGTTTTGTCAATGCTACGGTTATGTGTGCCATAAAACTGACAATTTTGTACCTTCTGAATAAGAAAACCTCCAGATGGAATTGACTCAGTCTCATAATGGTCCAGTTTGCTTGCAACAGGCTAAAGAAAAGATCAAACTTATCCTTCTCTCCCCTGGAAATACAGATATTGTTTATGTATAACCCCTTTATTCCACAGAGCCTATAAAAATGAGCGGCAGAACCATTTGCTGGAAAAGGCAGATGGATTGTGTCAGTCACTACAGAGAGAAGAAAGAGGTATTTCACAAAAGAACTTCAGAACCACAATACACAAAGAAGATACATGATCCAATATTTTATACAACTTCTCCTGTATCTTACTGTCTCTAAACAAACTAGGCAACGAATAAAACAAAAGTCTTTAGTCTGGTTCTAACAGAAAGGTACACATCTCTTATTCAGCTTCCAATTTAGTCCAAACATGAGTTCCTTTGAAATATAATCAGATTTTCCTTTAACTTCTTAGAGTTTTAAAAAGGAAGAGAGCAAGAGGTGTATAATTTTATACTAAATCCAAAGCAGGCAAGGTTCTTTGGGTAGATGTATATCCTTCATTAGACATACTGAGTGTTTGGAAAAAAAGGTTTTTGCATGTTTTCAGGTGAAATCGCCCTTCTTCAGGCATAGGAAGTCTCTGATATTCTGAGACTCCAAGGAATGAAAGAAGCTAAAATTGTGACAGGATGTCAGTGAGAATGTAAATAGGTGGAAGTTAGGAAAACCAAAGGTGGAGCAAGGAAAGAGTGGGGAATGAGGGGAGAAAAAGTCAAAGGTAAGGGAGACTCTACGGTAATAGATTTTCAAGGTAGAAAAGAGGCTATTTTGTGAAAAGGCAAACAGCTGGAAATTAGGAAGTTAAAAGGCAGAAAAGGAGGGGAGGAGGAAAGGGGAAAAGAAAAGTGTAAGAGGTTAGATCTGATGTTAGGAAGGTTGTAATGTGTCATAAATCCAATGTCTATATTGAATCCATTATTTTTTGTATCTTGTAGATTTATAAAATGAAGTTTATAGGCTCGTGTACAAAAGCTTTGCACCCAAAAGCTTGCAAAAAACTTTTTTTCCCCAACTACTCAGTTGGTCCAATGAAAGATATTGCATCTACCCAAAGAATCTTGCCTGCCTATGTCCTTAAATCAACATGGCTACAACCAAACACCCATACTCAATCCAATGCACTTTACATTCTTCAATAATTTTACTATAAGTCTCCTCTGACTACGGAATCTGGAGCAAACCAGGTAAAACTATTCCTTTCATTTCCAGTTTTCCTGAAGTTGACTTAAATTTGTTTGAAGCTTTCCTATGTATTATGTGAACACAGGGAAAACACCCATCAGCCTGAGATGAATGTAAGCTGTTGTTTGTAGCTGGTTGGTGAGATATCTGTGGGCTAAGGGCCCTGCCTACAGACTACCTAAAAGGAAGGCTTATTCAAGTCTCTGTGGAGAGAGGCTTCTGAGGCAACAAAAAGTCTCCATCCTCCTCTTCTGATACAATACCTAATGGTGGTATGTAAGCAAATAGCTCTATATATAAAACACGGGGAGAAGATCCCCAGCTGATTAAAACCATTATAGCTGCAGTGGAATCCATCTACGATGCCAGAGGATTTGCCATTCTGTGCATAGGAGTAGATTATTACTTAGATATGTGCCCTAATGCACTGGCGATGCATAGGGGGTGCACGTGGGTGCACGTGCACCCCCTGAGTATAGCGGTGCACCCCCTGCGAAAAGGCACCGCTGACACTGCTGGTGGTGCCTGAGGGTAGCCATTGCTCACTACCCCTCTCCCCCCTTGCCTCCGACACTGCTGGCAGCATCTGTGGGTGGTCCGTGATTGCCAGCAGCGTCTGTGGGTGGTTGCCAACCACTGGTCAGCACTCACTGCCCCCTTCACCACCGCCAGTGCTGTGGCTGCCTGCGGGAGCTCCCTGCTTGCTGACACTATGTTCCCACCGCCAACAGCACCACACTGCCTGCAGGAGCTCGCTGTGTGCCCCCAGCTTCTGGGGGCATGTGGTGTTCATGCCCTAATAAGTAAATTACAGTCTTGTGGGCAGGGTGGCATCACCACTCTGATGTGATGAATCCAGTCCTGTCAGTGGGGGTTAGAGTCTAAGCATGCCTACCTGATCAGCCCCCTTAAAGGATTTAGGAAGGGGGCACTCTATCTGGTTCCTGGATATCTAGCAGGTAAGGCAGGATCTAGGTGATGAGCTGCTTGGACTAAAGCAGTTTTCAGCCTGCACTAAAGCAGTATAGCAGGCACCTAAGGAACTTGCAAGTCAAACAGGGAAGAACTTAACAAATTTAGCTACTGAGAAAGGTTTTAAAGTTTTGGATTAAGATACTTAAATTCCAGTTAAACCTCTTTTCAATCTCACCCTTACCACTAAGCACTGAGGAGAAGTAAGAGCCAACAGGAGCACAGATATTTCTTAGATCCTGGTTGGAACTGACTAGCTCCCGCTGCTGAACTGAATGAGCATGGATTACTCAGCATCTTTACACAGTATGCCAGTACCTTTTAGGATGACTTGGCACAGAAGCAGCTAAACTCCTATCCAGGCTAATAGATCCCACTACAGGGTATATGAAGATATCACAGGAAAAGCACCATATCTTTCCCTTCTATGGGAATGCAGATGGAAATAATTCCTAAATTAATTCTAAAATGCTGGGGGGATGTGATGTTCTAATGTTAAGGTGAGTGATGGGGAAAAGCATCAAAGAGCTATGTCAGACCAGTAGGCCTAATTAGTACTAATACAAAACTCAAAATGGGGAGAAATAAATTCATCAAAACAATTTGGGGAAGATAATTTGGGGGGAAGTGCAGGGTGAAATCAAATGGGAAAAATCAGTAAAGAAAAAGGACATGGAGAGGAGATGGGAAGGAGCGAGAGATAAATTAAAAGCTTGCCCCAGGGTTATGATGGCAAGTGAGCAATAAATTAAATAAAACAGGGCAACAGGGACAAGCAAGGTAGTTCGAAAAAATAATTAAAAGGAAGGGAGGCATATCCAAGGCATAAAACACAGGGGAGTGGTGGAAAGATTACAGAATGAATGCAGAGGGTATGAAAACAGTCACAGGAGCTATGGCAAAGAATAGAAGGCTGTTACTGCACACACGAGTCAGGTCAATAATACAGACATCTTTCTAAGAATAGGTAGAGTAAGAGGTCATTGATGCAACCAGTAGCTATTTTTCTGACACAGGAGGCAGAGGCACTGTTGTACTAAGACAGAAACCCTCAGCTCTGCAGCCAGATGCCAAAGGGGCTTAGACCAGTATTTCTCAACCTGTGGGTTGCAACCCAGAAGTGGGTCACAAGAATATATGAACGGGTCACAAACAAACTTTAGAAATGGATTCTCTTTTAAAGGAGAAAAATGTGGGAAACTGGCTTTTCCCTTGGGAAACTGTGGGTTTTCCCTTGCAGACTGAAACTCTGCGAGCCTGCAAGGGGCTGCTTCCCCCCCCCTTCCACAGAATCACCCCATCCCACACACTGGTGGGACTGGGGCTTGGGGGGCAGCAAGTTGGGAGTGAGGGGCACTGGGTCGGGATCGGCCATTAATGTTTACAAATGAGTCCTGGTACAAAAAAAGGTTGAGAACCACTGGTTTAGACCACTTTGCACATGAACATAAGGGATCCTCCCTCACCTAGTACCAAGATTCACCTCCCTCAACCGTAGGTCTCCCCTACAGTATGTTAAAGTGCAGGGAGAGCTCATGACTGAGCATCCTGAGCAGAGAAATGTGCTTTCTTCTAGCACAGAGTTAGGCCCTTTGGTGCCTTAAGCCTCTCTACTCATCATTTTTCATTAGCTGGCTAGGCAGCCCCCTGATCATCAGGCTGGTTTCTTTGAATTACTTCCCAGGGCATGTGACTTTCTCATTTACAGAATTTACTGATGCCTTAGATCAGGAAATGCCAACTGGGGGTACTTTGAAAGGTCTCAGGGGGCATGCAGGGGCAGGAAGGGACAGAGTGCTGCCACCCTGTGCTGCTGCCACACAGGAGCAGAGCCAGAGCAGGGTGAGAGCAAGGCTGCGCAGATGCTGAGCTGCTGCCACTCTGCCACTCACCATGCCCCCATTCCACATCTGGTTGCTTGCCACTCCCCACCCCCCACTCTGCATCTGGCCACTTGCTACTTCCCCCCCACACCCCCCAGCTCAGTGTCCTCACCACCCTTCCTGGGTGCACTTACTAAAAAGGGGACTGCCGGGGTTACACTTACTTAAAAAGATGACAAAACTCTGCTTCCTTGCTGAATTTGCTTGGTGTGCTCAGGAGTACTGAGTACTAGACACTGATGGGTTACCAGACAGTGACAGGTAGATACTGCATACCTATGCTGGAAAAAAAAAAAAGATTAGAGAAAAATTGGAACCCATCAATCTTGAAAGCATCCCTTTCAAATCAATCACCTGTTATCCTGCTCCCTGAGAAGTGGGGTAAGAAGGTGCTAAAAGAGATACATATATCAGGAAAGAGAAAGTAAAAGAATTCAGAGCCAAGCTACAACAGATGATAAAATGATTACCCTGGACCAACCAAATTAAATTAAATGGTATTTCTTTAACAGCAAATTAGTTGATGTTTGGACATACATTGACAGTAGTAACAAAAAAGCAGCTAAGAATTATTTTTGGAAGGCATTGTAGGTTTGAGTCAATGCTTTCAGAAGACTATGAAAGGGCTGCTCTCCACAGTATTGGCTTGTGAATCAGACTTTGCCTGACTTCTTGAAAATCATATAGCGTGTGTCTACATGAGACGCTTTATTGTGCAGAAGACGACCAACTTACTACTCAGTAAGTGTCACCATCTACATGTGCAGATGCTTACTGTGCAGTAAATTGGTTTACTTCATGGTTAACTTGTAGGGCAGTGCAAAATTCCACTGGCTGTTTCGTTCCAACACTGTTTCGACCTCAAAATTGATTGAAACATCAAAATCAGAATGAAACAAAGGCTGCTGAAATAGCCTTGAAACCAAATTAGGCTGGTTTCCAAAGTCAAAACATTTCGAACATAGGCTGGTGATGGGAAGTCAGTCCAGCTGGGCTGACTGCCCATCCCTAGCGCAAGATCTGGCATGGGGCGGGAGGCAGCCCAAGTGGGCTGCTTTTCCATCCCCTGCACTATTCATGCTGGGGGCAGGAGGCAGCCCAAACTCCTAGCCCCCACCAAGAGACAGCTGTCTCTTGATCACGTGTTCCCTGCCAGTCCCTGGGCTAGCACCCAGGGGGAGCCTGGAGCTCCCTCTGGCTGCTGCAATGGAACTGAGCAGGGTAGCAGCAAATCTGCTCCCCTGTAGGCTTACTGCATAGTATTTTTACTGCACAGTAAGCCTATTTCAAATTTATTGTATGTATAAATGTGCCCAATATGAACACAGAGTAAAAGAGATTTAGGATAATCAGAGAGAGCTAAATAGGCTTTTTAATGTCTTTCTGCCATAACAAACTTCTTTTTTACTTCAGTTGAAGTCAGGTTAGAAATGGCTGCGTAAATGACAGTTTTCTTTGCATTATACATAATAGGAAACAGTCCCTGCCCCAAAGGCCATATAGTTTAAATAGCCAAGGTAAAGGATAAATTAGTACATCCTTTTTAAAGAGGAGAAAGTGAGACACAGAGAGATTGAAAAACCTTCTCAATAATACATGTGCTTTACTTTCAGCATATACTTAAACCTTGGCTGAGTCAGGCTTTGCTTGACTTGCTCACTGTCACCCAGGGAGTTTAGGGAACATCCATGGAATGTCCTGATCTCCTAAGACCCAGACCTGTGTCTTAACACCATGATTGCCCATCCTAGATATTTAATGTCTGTAAATTGAGCCTGCAGGTGAAAATCCTGGAGTGTTCTTTCTGCCTCTTATCTGCTCCTTTGTAGTAAAGAGTCATTGCCAGTAATTAGCTGGCAATTTTGGTGGACAAGCGGAAAAGAATCCTGCTTACTCTTTGTACTGCTTTATATATTCTTAACAGTTGACAGCATTGGTTTCTAGCTTCACTGACAGCAGAGGTGACTCAGAATCAAGCAGGAAGCAGATTTGTTGAATAAGAAGATGCTCTTTTTAAAGTTATTTCTCTGACCATGCCTACGCTTTAAAACTTGATGTTACTGAACAGAGTAATTCCTTTAATTATAGCCTCTCCAACTAAAAAGTCATTGTTCAATAATATGGCATTAAGGAGACCTTTAATTTAGACTTTATTTTAATTATATGCATATCTTTTAATCTAACTTCAGAGAGCTGTGAAATTGTAGGGAATTTGTAATTAGAAGTATATTTTCACTCTCGCTGTTAAACAACCACTGGCTAACTTTAGCGCCTTTGAATATGGAATGCTTTCTCCAAGAGATTTCATGTGAGGTCCTTCCTACTTCTGACTCCTATTTCCTGCTTCTAGCTGCTTTGGAGCAACCTTATTATAGTACATGTAATGCCATATAACTATCTTTGAAAAGATGAGGGCAAGTCACTTCCTCCTGTCATTTTGGCTAGGGACAGACATTCAAAACATCTGGGCCTGAATTGATTCAGTCTTTGCAGGTTAATCTAACTTGGCTAGGCTAAATCAGTTTTGTAACCAGACAGACATCCCAGAAATGCAGGCACATGTCTGCAGTGGCTCAGGCTAGAAGCCGGAGGGGGTGGGGGCACTAGAGCAGCCCTCCCTTCCATTTCATAGAGCTGAGCTGAGCTGAGCGGGGCATGGTCAGGCCCTGCAGGGAATGTTTATCACCTCTAACTCAGTGTTTATCAGCCCATTAAGAAAACAGAGGGACATTACCAGCTTTCTGTTGATTCTTTGTCCCATGTGCCACAGCTCTTGGAGGTAGCCAGCATGTGGTCTTCTAGCTAATACTGAGGGGTGTTTGTGAGGGACGGGAGAATGCCTGCTTAGCGGGGGTTGGGGGTGGGGGGCTGGTGTAGAAGCGAGGCAGATGCCTGCAGAGACTGCTGAAGCTGTAGCTGCAGCCAGGGAGCAGAGGGGAGGGGCCAGCCCTGCTGTGGAGCAAAGAGACCTGTCCAGCCCAGAGGGATGCTGGGGCATCCCAGTCTAATTTAATTTAAACCAACAAGGGGTCTGGGACAGACATTGCATAAACTGGTTTGAGCCAAATCAGTTAAGTCTGATACTACATTCAGTCAGGTTTATCTCAAACTGATTTCGGCCATTCTTAAACTGGTTTATGTGCACCAAACATCTGTTTTGTTACAGGTTTAAACCAGTTTCTGATCACTTGAATTGGTATATGTGTAATGTCTGTCTCCAGCCTATAAGATTAGGGGCTGATTCAGTAACACTCTGTGAACTCTCCACAACAGTTAAAGCTTCAAGGGCCTGACCATGTTCCACTTGTTAGACATCTAAGTGGGATCCTATACCAGTGTATACTTACTCATCTAAGTGGGACCTTGCTTTGGTCCCTGAAAAAATGTTAATACACCTTCATCTTAGCTTTATGACTAAGGCACAGAAAGTGCCCAAGCATCTGCCTTTCGCATGAGCTATGCTTAATGGACTCAACCAAGGTAGAATATGATCACACTTAAGTGCCTGACTCCACTTAGGCAGACAAGGTTCCTTAGGTGAATTTGATTTCTTTTATTAAACCAACCCAAATGGTTGGAGAATAGTTATTAAGCAAGCTTTTGAGTTCAAAAACCCTTTGTCAGGCTAAGGAAGTTTCAACAGTTGGTGTGTGCTCTTTTTGGATGGTGTGAAAAGTGACTCCACTCAGGCACCTAGCAGGTGGAATATAGGGCTTTTAAGGCTCTGCAAAACCAACATTGCTACATGGCCTCCCCCAGGAGCTCCCCACAGCCCTGGCTAGAGTAATACAGGAGAAGCTGTAGAGATTCCCCAGTCCCCAGGTCAGCTGGGTACAGTAGCAATGGTGGGCAGGTCTCCCCGTCCTGAGAGGGTGCAAGTTGAGAAAGTACGGGAGGCAGTAGGAGGAGAGGGAAGGTGCCACTGAACATGGAGGGGGACTCAATGCTGAGAGGCAGGGAAAATTGATATTTGTCTGATTTGAGGACTTTAAAAAGTCCTGCTCCCATGGCATAGTCTGGACTCCACAGGGTACCCCAGCATCTGGGGTTGTGGGGAACTGGAGCTGTTGAGCTACACTGTGGAAGCAGGGGGAAAGGGGAGGAGTGGCACAGATGTGCCCCTGCACCTATAATTTTTCTCATGGATGTGTTTATTGGTCTAACAAGAGGTCTCCTTTGGGCATTCTTGAAGCAGTGTAGACACGCCTTCAGTGTTCCACCTCATCCTGCAGTGACCAGAATTAATTGGCTTCATAACCGTTGGCATTCCTGAGATTTACTATTATCCAGTGTATTTCATTCTTTAGGGCAGGAGACTTTTAAGGTAACAATATTTTAAGCATAAGGGGCATGTTTTTCACATTCATTAATGTTCAGTGGTTACAGCACATTAAATTCAGTACTTATATAATCAAGTACTAAATGAATGTGCAGTAACTGAAGTTACTGAGCCTTACCAGTGGTGAATGCCTTTTTACTAATGTTATTGCACAGTAGCCTAATAATACTGCACAGAAGCAGATTAGCACTGTTGGTGCTGTGACACACTACTGTGCAGTATTATTAAGCTACTGCACAGTTAGCATCTTATGTAGAAATGCCCAAAGGGATCTATACATTCTTTTTGACCTAGGTACAAATATCCCAGGAATATGCATACAGGTTATATACAAACATGCATGTTTGACATATTTGTCATAGTGGAAACAGATTCTCCCTCTAAAATACCACTTATACTTCCAAAAAAATTATTTCTATTATACTTGATATGGGTTTACTAGAGGTCAAGAAGCAATTACTACTACTACTATTATTATTACTACTACACCAACAAAACCATACAAAACTAAGATAGGAAGAGGTCTCAGGAGGTCATCTAGTCCAAGCTCCTACTCAAACTTGGCAGGTCATCCCAGTCTAAACCATGCCAGATTAATTTAATCTATTCTGCATCCAAAAGTATGTAGGAACACCAAAGGAATCACGTCCCTTCCCAATGCTAGATGCTGGCTGGGTGTATAATAAAGAAGCTCCTGCTCTCAATCTGCATATAAAATAGGATGTAACAAATGGGAGCTATAGGCAGGTGTGATAGGGTGGATGAAATAATGCTAGACCCACTATATTAGCAAGAAAACAGAAGTCATAGGTTAACACTACACAGGTCACCTTTGGCCTAACCAGTACAAGATGGGAGTGATTCCTAAGCATCTTGGCAAATGTAAACTTTACGGAGTGATTCAAAAGAGCAAGAAGTAGCATCTTTACCAATGTTGATGGAGATTTTTTCCCATGGGTGACTGGTGCCGGGGAGGCACGTGCCTCCACCAGTGGCCAGTCAGCGACCAGATACAGAGGAGGCCCCCATGGCTGATCACACTGAGCAGGGTGGGGCTCCCCTCACGGGGGGAGGGGTCTCCCCGCAGCCAATCGCACCAACTGGAAAGCATGAGTGGGGCACTTGAAAGTTCCAGCGGCACTCTCGGAAGTGACAAGTGCTTTTCCTGATGCCCCCTGCTCCTTGATTGGCACTCGCAGGGGGGCACCAGTGCTCCTGCCTGCCTCCTCTGCCCATCACCTAAGCAGGGAGCACTAGCTGTCAGGGGATGTACCAGTGCACTCAGAGGGTGTACTGTTTTTTCCCTTGCAGCATGGAAAAAACTTGTGTGCTGAATGGGAGAGAGGGTTGAAAGATAAATGGACATGTAGGTGATCAAGGCTGCCATCAGTAATGGCCCTTCTCTGTTTCTATTTCTCTCTCTTCAGAGAGGATTAGAATAGCTCATTGTCTCTGACAAAGGGTCTATATTTTCTTTCTATTGAGCTTGCCTCCCACAGTAAAATAAAAAACCCAAAGATGTCCTTCAAGCTTAGGTACAACATCTTGAACCTCACTGAATCTCTGACTTCGGGTACTAACATACCTTTCACTCTTGTAAAAAAACAACAAGAAAAATTACATGGTTTGAGAAGAGAAAAAAAAATGCATTCCTAACCTCATACTGCCCCCTCAAAAGCCCAGGGATATGTGAAACCAAACATACTGTTAATGTTGAGATACATAGTGCAGAGACACTGCAACCTAGAATTTCCAGATAGCACAAGATCTCATATTCTAGTGCCATTTGTGTGCTGTCACATCACAGCATTTGAGAGGTGAATGCCTGAAGAAACAGTCATGTACAATGACGTGATACTGCAGAAAGATGATGGCAAAATGAGCATCTTTTGGGCTAATTCTTCAAAATCCAAAATCCAAAGATTAGCCAGAAGCTAATGTCAGACCCATATTTTTTCAGTGGTGAAACTATGTGTCCATTTGTCTGTTCTCTTCCACTCATTCTTAGACTTTATTTTTCTCTTTACATTTACAGGCCCACATGTCATATTTGATGCATCAAATTGAGTTATGTCTGTCATATCCCATCACGCACACTATGAAAGAGCCTTGCAACATGCATAAAATATATATAAGATGGGATTTCTTTTACATTTAAAAATAAATTAAGTGATCTAGCATCCTTCAATTTTCAAAGTGCTTTTCATCACCTTCTCTGAACTGCTGTAACTATTCAGCGCTCCAACCACAGTGTTCATTCTCCATGTAGGAGGCTCACTGCTAATTGTAAGCACTCAAAATGCCCTTTCAGCCTAAAGTCTTACCACCTTCATTTTATTCACACATGAATCCTGGTAAAAAGGCTAAGTGATGCACAAAGGAATTATGAGGAACTCAGGCATCTAATTCCCATTAATTTCAAGTCTATTTGAGCCTAAGTGACTTGCCCAAGGTGACAAAGGAAGTTCAGGGTAGAAAAAGAACTTGAATTTAATCTCTAGCTAACATTCTATCCGGTGTGTAATCTTTGTTTCCTGTAGTGAACACTTGCTGGGAAGGCATCTACAAAGCTAATAGGAGAGGCTGAGATTGCTTGGTACGCAGCTCACTTTCATATATCTGGCCCAAATCCAGCACATCAACCTTTGATTTGGTGTTCTAAATGATACCATGAGGTCACTGAATCCATTATTATCTTGTCCCTAACAGTGGTCAATACCTGCTACTGCAGAGCAATGTGAAATCAAAGGTGCACTGCTGTAAGTATCCTGGCTTCTTGGCAAACTGCTCTGGTTATTATCAGTTTGTTCTGGAACAAAAGGTTTGTTTAAGTAGGTTTTGGCATGGACAGATACTAGAGCTGGGGAGGAAGGGGCTGTATTCTGCAGAAAGATGGCTGTGAGTATTCACTGCCTGTACATGGATTCACTGCAAGCAGGTTCCCTTTCCATGAACATGCATGTGACTGAAGTACGTACTTTCAGGAATGCACGCAGTAAAAGATTTATGAGGCTTGCATGTGTTCACAAGCAGAGCAAATAATTTTTCCACAGCAACGTGTACCTGAAGTTTATGTACAAATGGGAATAAAACAATAGCATGTGAGGTGTCTGATCATCAGCTCTCACATGATAGCTTGTCTACACATGCAGTTAATCAGGAATAGCTTTAAATTCAAACTCTACCTTAGCTTGAATTAATGTTCAAATAACACATAAGCCCTTAAAAGCATTGCTGATTTCTATGACTGAGCAAGACATTCAAAATGAACTACAAAAGAAATGGCATTGGATCATTTTAATTCATGAGTTGTTGTGATATGATTATGATTTACAAAAATTATATAGAAAAAGTAAGATCTAATTAATCAAATAAATTATTCCTTTTCAATTACTCACTCATCTTGGATAGCAACAAATTTTTTTGGTAAAATGCAGGTAAATTTGAGGAGCCTATTTAAAATTCTGCTACCGAATTACGCTGTGATTCAGCAAGGTATTTAAACTCTCACACAGCATGTAGTATTCCATAGGATAACTACATGCATTGTGAAAAAATATTTCTGTTTCTGTTCTAAGCTTATATTTTTCATTAATTGTATCAAGAAACCTTTTATTCAGCTACACAAAGAAAGGACTGAACTATATACCTTTTGCCTTCCAGGTTAAATAATCCTCTGTAGGGCTGAGAATTTAAAGATTGTTTCCATCTAAAGATTCCAGCAAGGCATTATTATTAAGTCTATTTCCAGACATTTGGAAATAATAGTTTTCTCAGTGTCTTAGCAGAATGGTTGAGAATCTGAAGATATTAGTGTGCTTTGTTTAAAAGCATGACCAAGTAAAGTAATGAGCTTCTATCACTTAAAAAAATTCAGAATGCAGTTTTGCTACCAAGATCCTTTTGTAACTGGTTGATTGAGCACTGAATTACCCATGTTTTCAATTGGGATGGAGCAGGGGAGATGCCTTGCCGCTAGGGAAGATGCCTTGTCTTGGCCACTGGGGTGACAATGATCATCGCCTGCTGGAATTCACCATCCAGCGCAGGGTTTTGAGGGCTTATACCAAAACTAAAGCCCCTGACTTCAGAAGGGCCAACTTCAACGAATTTAGGAGATTAGTGGGGGAGGCACTGAGGGCCCAGAAGGTAGAGGATATGGGAATCCATGAGGGAGGGCTGTTAGGAAGGCCAAGGTGGGGGTGGAGCTCAGGCCAGCGACCAGGATTAAGGACAACAACAAGTCTTTCTTCAAATACACTGGGAGTAGGAAGAGGGCACCGGGTAATGTAGGGCCCCTGCTAGACTCAAATGGCAATCTTGTGACTATGCCAGATGAGAAAGCCAAAATTTTTAACAAGTTCTTTGTCTCTGTTTTCTTGGACAGGGACCAGGACAGCTCTCCCACCACAGGTAGGGGCAATCTTGGGGATAGCACTGCCAGGCCTCAGGTCTGCGCAGATGTAGTTCAGGATCTTCTAGAAGAGGTGGATGTTTTTAATTCTGCAAGCCCTGATGCCCTCCACCCATGGGTGTTGAGAGAGCTGGCGGGGGTCATTGCTGTGCCCTTGGCCCAGCTGTATGAACAATCGTGGCCCATGGGCCAGGTGCCTGGAGATTGGAAACTAGCTAATGTGGTCCCCATTTATAACAAAGGGAGAAAGGAGGACCCAGGAAACTACAGGCCCATAAGCCTCACATTGGTTTTGGGGAAAATCCTGGAAATAATTATCAAGGATCACATCTGTGAGGGGCCAGCAGGGGAGATCATGCTTAGGGGAAATCAACA
>JAGPOW010000797.1:25248950-25263160 GCA_030014935.1 Caiman crocodilus | reverse complement strand
TATATATATATATATATATAGGCTTTGTTCTATCATCAGTCTATATGTATATATGTATGTGTGTGTATGTGTATATATGTATAGATAGAACAAAGCCTATAAATAAATAAATAAATATTTATTTATTTAAATATATATAATACAATACATTATATATATTTGTGTGTGTGTGTGTGTGTGTGTGTATGTATATTTGCAGCCAGGTCAAGGGGAGGAGGCTTTGTTCCAAGTCTAGAGGAAACTCATACCTCTGCACCCACTCTAAGATGTCTAAAGCTCTCTGCCACCACACCATAACTTATGAAGTAAATAAAGTTAAAGAATGAATTTGAAACTCTGCAAGTGTGCATGTTCCTTATAAAAGCATTAACAGGCCAGGTTCTAAGTCTATGTTTAAAGAAGGATAATGTGCACGACAAGAAGTGAGTTTAAATGGCTAAACTTTTGACAAAGACTCTGTGGTTGCATCCACACATGCTATTAACATGCAAAAATAAACTTCAGCACATGCCATGCCAATTTATTGGTCCTGGGCATGCTATTTGAATGTCCGTCCAGGATGCTGAGCCAGGTTGGAGCAGCCCCATCATTTACTGGAGGACATTACTGCAAAGCTAATTAAGCTACTCTGCAGTAAACCTCTCATGTAGACAACGCCCAATAAGAGTCAGTTTCACTCTTACAAAAATCAACTTTACTGACAAATGACTTTCATCAATCTTCACAACAGTCCTGAACTTCACCCAGTATTTTTCACTATGGCTATTTGCTTCTTCACTTTGATCTATATATTGTTATGCCTGATATTTTAAAGGATGAATGAAACAATTCCAATAAATAAAGCTAATATCTAACAATTCAATGGCATCTTCTATTTAATTATTTCAAAGCTTTCTGCAAATGTGATTTAATTCTATCTCTCAGTGCCTCAGTGTGCCTTCTCTTTCAACTTGATCTTGACAAATGCTTGTGCTTGAACACCACCTGCTGTTCAAGACTCTTACCATGATGACTTGAGTGGCTAGACAATTTCCTATCAGCTACGGTACAGTGAAGGGCACAGAGCAAATTTTA
Organism: Caiman crocodilus; assembly: GCA_030014935.1. Taxonomy (NCBI): domain Eukaryota; kingdom Metazoa; phylum Chordata; order Crocodylia; family Alligatoridae; genus Caiman; species Caiman crocodilus. The sequence continues at coordinate 25,262,086 of JAGPOW010000797.1, read as the reverse complement.
CTTGATGTTCATCTATCTAACTCCTTCTCTACTTCAGAAAACATCACAAAAGCAGGGAGGGCTTAAATCAACTTCTCACTCCTAGATGATGAAATCTAGATCCGAATTTTACAAATTGTCCCTCTTGTTTTTAAAATGAATTAAGCCAAGAGCCAGGTGAATCCAATTCCAAATAATGGAGGCCTTCAAATCTGTATCCAAATTGTGCTGGAAGAATCGACACATCTTTCTATGATGAAATAAAAACTTCCTTGGATCCCAAATCTTTCTAGATTTTTTTAGCTCTTTCTAGATCTTTCTTGATTTGGGATCTTTCTAAGTATAGTCAGAAATTGGTTATGTTTTCTTTTCCTATTGGAAAATCCAGCTAATCAAAACTTTGAAACTTTTCATACAAATGTATCAATTTGGGTAAAACTGTCATTGAGAGAGAATTTTCAGGTCCTTGCAGAATTTCTGGTCAAAGCCAAAAAGGGTTAAAAAGACTAGCACAGCCAGTAGGCCAGTGGTTACAGCACTCACCTGCTAAGTGTGAAATTGACATTTGAGTCCATACTCTGCCTGATTCAGAGCAAGTACTTAGGCCTAATTCTCTAACATGTCACGTGAGTCCCCTAACCATTGGGTTGGGGAGTGTAAGGAAGTGCACCTATAAGAAAAACAACAGAGAAACAAACCTTGTCTTGAAATAGATGATCAAAGCTAGTTGTTGTATTGTGTAATGCTTATTGTTACATAACATTGACTTGTCAGAACAGAGAGGATGAAGGAAACAGACCTTGTCAGTCTTCATGACCCTGAGCAACCACCAAACACCAGACTGTTCAAGGAATAAAATGAACTAAAAAAATGGTCTGACTGGAATGGAACAGTTCCCACTAGATGTGAAGCCCTGGAAATATGCAGAACAGATGGAAATAATTTAAAGAGTACTTCACCCTGGATCTACAAACAAGGGGCATGAGCAAAAGGGAAGACAGTCAGAAAGCAGTTTTATTGCTGTCAACAGCTCTTTCCGAAGCACTAGATGTTTGTACTAGTTTTCAGTTAGCTCAGCCAGTGCAGGTGTAATATAAATCTGAATTATGGAAATTTAAGGAATACTGTACTCCATGTAAAAACAAATTAAAATATCAGGAATGTGTTTTTAAACAGTAAGGACAGAAATGTGAGAATACGGACAAGTTTATGAATGTTCTGAGGCTGAACAGCCCAATCTTGCAAGGTCTGGGAGAGAAGGTCTGGGAGAGAAGGGTTACAAGATTAACTGAGTCCACGGTAAGAGTCCAGATCAGGATTGGGATCTGGGACAAAAGCACTCAGAGAGACTACTGGAAGGTCCAGTATTAACTTTTGCCTAAACAGTCAGAATTTCCAAACTAATTCACTCAGTCTAGAATGAAATCTGTAGAAGGTAGATAGTACCCTGGCACTATGGACATGACAGAACATCTAAAATACTTTAAGGCATATAGAAGACTGAAGCTGTAATCCATAAAAAACAGCACAAGCCAAGAAAGTCCTTGGCTTTCTGCAAGACAAAGCAACAGTTCATGTCACTTCAAAAGAGGAGCTGAGTACTAACAGAGCATGCCCAATGAGGACAATGAGGATAATAACACACATTCTTTCAGAGGACTTTTTCTGAGGAGCAATTGACTGTAGTGGAGCATTAGAGGAATGGACTATCAACCTGAAACAGAAATAACCATTTAATTTTAAATTGGGTATAAATGTACAAGGAACTTGAGGACCAGAAACAGTGACGTTGGTACTGAAAGGTAAAGGTAAAAGAGTTAAAGGGTAAAACTCAGGGCTCACAGTAGAATATGTGAACCAGATTTATAGCTAAATAATAAAGAGAAAAACATACAATTTGCATTACAGTCAGGTGGAAAAAAGTACCTGTAATTGAGTTAAAAACATGTCAAACTTTTTGTCCTTTTGAACAGATATACTTACTGGAGGGGTAGAGAACCAATATAATTGAGAAAGGTTTTGAGGATGTTTTCCAGGGGTTAAGTTTTCATCAGAGATTATAATAAAGCTAAAAGAGCCTAATTTCTAGGAAAGTTCCTTTCACTCTATAGCAGTGGCTAAAATAGGTGACAAAAGACAGAACCCTTTGCCTATACACAGACAACAAAAACCCCCCAAATAAATATGTTGTATATTTTACAGCTTATAAATGCTGCAAACAATTGGCTTCCTGGTGCAAAGTAGGAATAGATTTATAAACATCCCTTGGGGAATTTTTTTTTTTGCCTCAGATTACTACTTGTATTTTCCTGAGATAGCCTTACCAAGAGATGCTGCAGCTAAACAGGTGATTGGGTATATAAAATCCCATTTTTGCTAGTTCTGGTGATAATGGGCCACAGTTTAGTGGACAACAGTTTAAGTGGTTTGCAATGAAGTAGAGATTTAGGCATATTTTTGCTAGTTCCTGTTATCCCCAATTCAACAAGCTGGTGGAAAACAATGTCAAAATAATAAAGCACTAACTAAAAAGGCTGTGGGGTAGGACTCTGATCCTTATTTAGCATTGTTAAATCACAGGACAGCACCAATGAAACATGGGTTGTCACTTGTTGACATTTTGTTCAGCAGAAAACTGAAAACATGTCTGCCTGAGCTGTGAGAAAATGATTTTAGTCACTGGGGACCTGTGGATGTATAAAGAGACAGATAAGGCAAAACAAAAGCACAGTGTGATCTGGGGTTCTGGGAGTTGCTAATACACTGTGATAATGACATTGCGTTTCTCTGTAAAAGAAAGCCATGGTCACAACAGGAGTGGTATCACAGGATGTAGCCCTGCACTATATCAGGTTGTCACTCCAGGCAGACATGTAGTACAGAGGAAGAACTGACACCTATTTCATATCCCTGAAAGAGGGGAAGTAAAGGGTACTGAGTCATCCTTTTTGCCTTAGAAGGGCTTAGACACGCAACAACCACAGCAGAGTGAGGTGACTGAATCCCAGGATTTGACACAATCAGAAATAATGGACTGACTTGCTGCCTGACGACAGAGGTGCTGATAGCCTTGGAGAAATCCTTAGGTCCACACAACACCATAGGTCATCTCAGTGACTTTCTAAGTATTGACTTAGTAGGTTGCTTATGTGTGTATGACTGAGGAAGAAAAATTAAAGGAACTGAGCTTTTAAAAATTTCCAGCAAGAGACAAGTGAAACCAGTTGTTCTATTACAAGACTCATGCTAAGCAAAGCCTAACAGATCTTAGCCACTGAATGAAATAGATCTAAATCAGTCTTGTTGGCTCTGTCTGAGTGGTGAACCACAGACTTTCTCTGTGATCCAATGAATAGTTCATTCTGTATACAAGGTGGAACTGCTCCAATAGACTACACCGAGCATGCCCTACCTATGAAGTGACTGAAGGTAAAGATCACTCCATCTGAGCAGAGAATGAAACCTCCGTTCCCAACGCAAAGGCGTGGGAAATGTTCCCTGAACTCTGAATTGGTGGAGGTCTGGGATGGACAGTTTGTCTCTCATTTTCTCTCTCTCATGTTTTTTAATGTTTTTGCATTCATCCCATTCAAGATGGAAAAATATTTTGAAAATTTAAAAAGTTTCAAGACAGGAAGACTATTTACTGTCTTCTCTAGTCCTACCATTTCTAACAGCCAACAGCCTGTAGGTAGGTTGTCAGTGTCCTCTCAGTTTGTATGAATTGATACAAGTGTGTTCTTCCCCACATCAATGCTATATGGTAATAGAATAGGTTCAGAAATAATTTTGAAGCAACTACAGGGCATGTAGATCTTGACCATGCACTCACTGATGTCAGTGGTGAAGCTCATATTTACTTTAATGATGCAGGATCAGGGACCTAGAGCATTAAGTGCTCTATCATATATTTAAATTAAATGAAAGAAAGAAAAAAGAGCCAATGTCTGAATTGTAGCAAAGCACTGAATGGCAGGGGTTGTGGAAACTGCACTGCCCAGTGAGCAATTCTGGGAGACAATGAGACTAGTAGAGACTTCCTCCCTGGTCCTGGAAGGGGTAGTAATTTACTACTGGACATACCAGTATTAGAGCATAATTTTCCTTGAGTTGACTAAGCTACTGCAGTCAACAATAAGGGATACGAGTGGAGACCTGCCTTCCATTCCTAGCTCCCACTCATTGATTTTCTGTGGGGAAGAAACACAAAGTTGTGCAGCCCCACTTAGGCCTGCATACCTAGACCCAAGACCTAAGTAGACGTCCTCAACATTAGAGCTGTGTGAGAACCAGAATTCCCACTTCTGTCTTCATACACTTCTCTAAAAATGTCAAAACGGAATATTTTGATTTTTTTTGTTTTTCAAAATGAAATTTTGTTCCCAGAGAAAGGTTTGGTTTATTTGAAACAGCATTTTCTGGCAGAAAAAACATCCCATTAGAAAACTTTTGGCAGTTCTACTAAGGTTGTAAGAGGCGAGAAAAGCACTTTTCTTTGCATGTGGATGTATCATAAACATCACAATATAGCTCTAAACATTGGTGACAAATTTCCAATATTACTCCTGTTCTCCTTTCTCATGGTGTCAGGCCAGACAAAGGTAGGGAAAAGTAAAAAGAATGACTTGCTAGTTGTTCCACAGCGTGAATCCATACTTCCACAACTCCAAAAATATCTAAAGGAAATACTGGGCATGATGCAAGATGTAAATGTGCAGTAGCCTAATAATACTGCACAGTAGCATGTCATGGTAGAAACAGTGCTAATATGCTACTGTTCAGTATTATTAAGCTGTTTCTGAACAGCATCACTGAAACGTATGCACCAGTGCTACTATGCAGTAACACTGGTTACTGCACATTGATTAAGTATTTGGTTATACAAGTACTAAACTGAATCAGCTGTAACTAAGGTGCATTAAGGAACACTGAGAGATAAACATTAATTTTCACCATCTCTAAAGGCATGTTTGTGAGCGTTGGCAACAGCATCTTACCTTTGGACACTGGAAAATCAAAGATCCAGAAATCTCTCTGAGAGAGACTTTGACTTCAGTGACAAAACATGGATATGTACAGGATGTCATTTCCAAAAGCACTCATTGCCATTGAATTCAGTCTGCTTCCCTGACTGCCCTCAGAACTGATGTTATCCAGATTCAGACTTTCCACACTCTCTCACTTGACAGAATTATCTACACATAGAATTATGTCTTTTGAATGCGTGTGGGAAGTTTGGGACTAGAAAATATAAATTATGAGAGATGACAGGGAAATGGAAGATGGGTCAGAAATATATTTTTACCAGGAATATTTCTAAACACTACTCATGCTATGATTTCATATAAAATATTCCCACACTGATCCTGAGCCTAGCACCAAAACAACACTGCAAAGCAGTCAGGTTTCCAAGTTAATCTATAAAAAGGATCAGAAATGGGGTCACTACTGCCCCAGTACACAAAGGGTGCTCATGTGCTAAATCTACTTATCCTCACAATCACCTTAGGCATGGAAGCATTAGTTGCTTTATTTTATAGATGCAGAATTGTGTCAGACCTTAAGGTGACACTGGAAGTTTTGTGGCAAGGCAGGGAGTTCATCCCAGGTCTCTCTTTATGCCAGTCCTCTCTAGGAGGGACTGTTGCCTCTGTGCTTGCACAGGCTCCCTTTTGGACTGGAGTGTCTGCTCCTGACATAATATAAAAGTAGTGTTGCTGTCAAGTTTCTGCAGTGACTCTGCAGAATATTCCTGTGGACACAGCAGGACTTTATCATGTTTTCCCCTTTTGCCTTTAAGAAAATGTTGTAAGGGCTATTTTGATTTTTTTTAATATGCTCTTGAATATACTGTGCAATATATAAAAGTCAGTTTATTGCCATGAATGTCCCCATTTCACAAATAGAAGTGCACAAGGAGATCAAATGTTTTGCCCAAAGCTATACAGTGAAAAAGATGGCTAAGCCAGTGACAGACCCTAAAACCTCTGACTCTCAGCATCCTTCTGTAACATCTTGAGAATTTCCTTTCATTTTGCTGAACTCCTCCCTGCTAACCTAAGTACTCCAAGAACAATATCAGGCAATGTGAATTGATTATCATTAAATAGGAGGTAGATCCAAACACATTAATTAGGTTCCTTTTTAAGGTCTTGCAAAAACATGTGTAAAATCAGTACCTCAAAATCTAGTTTCTACTTTGCAAAACCACATGCGCTTATCAAAGCCACTTCAAGGGGAAATGGAAAATATGGCAGAAAGCCAGTGCCCAACCTAGCTGTTGGTACATGGCATAAATGGAGAATGCCTGCAGGCAGCTAGATGGCCAGAGTATAAAGTACTTGTCCATTCCTCTTGAAAAGTTAAAGTTGTGCAGTGTATGTTATAAATAACACTGATGGCCCGGAAGTCAATACAAAGCTAAATTCACTCTCAAGGCTTTGTTTAATGCTTCTATTCTTAAAGTGCTGAAGCTGTTTTCTCCTGGTTTATGATATCATTGGAGCCCCTAGAGTGAATTACAGCTTTGTAGTCACCCCAAATACATCTATTATCCTACTGCACATTCTTTTCCTTGACAAAGATCTCAGAGGCACAGAAGGGTAATTCAGCCATTCTGTTAAGCTTGTCTTGACTCCGTCACACAAGTCTATTAACTCTTATTCTTAAATCATGTTACCTCAACCACCAGCCTTACTATGTTCATTAACTGAAACATCTCAATGTCAATTGCAGGCAGGAGTCTGCTCAGAAGCTTGACATGGGTAACTTTTTTTCTCGGTGTCTTTTTTAAATAAGGAAATGTGTTACATCCCTTCCTTCCTCTGCCTGTATGGCTGCTAAGAAGGTCACTGGCAGGCCACAGCTTAAGGTGCTGTGGAGTGATGTACTAATCCTGGAAGGACAGGAAGAGCCCTGGCTGATAAATGACCTGAACAAGTGATTAAAGTCTGAATTAATTTGAGATTAGACACCATGACTGAGCTCACAGACACTAAGGCTTCTAAGAGGGCAAACATGCTGTTTTATTCATCCAGACTCAACTAAGAAATCTAAGTTCTTAACAATGCCAATAGCCCTAACCAATGGGCACTGTCATGACCCTTCCTGAATTGTTAGGCTAATGGTCTCATATAAATTCCCAGAATGATTGGCATTCTTAGCTACCTTTCTGGATCACCAAAATGACAGGTATTTTCATCGGCTTTTGTGGGTTGCCCAAATGAAAAGCATTTTCATCGTGCTTTCTGTAACGCCAGAAAATTGGTATTTTCATTACCTTTTCACTATTACCAGAATAATCACATTTTCACAAGCCTCAATGGAATTAACTTTTATAAACTCTGAGTTCTTTTCTGGGGAGTGAGAAATAAAAAGAGAGGGACAGTGCTCTGCAGTAGAAGATGTGACATTCAGCCAGAAGAGTTCAGGAGCCAGGAGACCCCTGGGCACTAAGCACTTTCCCAGTTCCAAGCTCTGTTGTGTTCAGGTCCCTATAGTTTTGTTCACAGTCAATGAATGACAAAAGCCACCCATCTCAGTTATGACGCTCAGGAGTGCTGGGACATAGAAGGTACTAGATATTGTGTATGAAGATGATGTTCCAGAGATGAGGTTATTTAATGCACATTTAGACTAAAGTTAAATTCAAATCAAACAGTTGCTGATAGTATTATTCCATACTGCTGAATCTTTTTCCAATTGTTTAACTAAAGCCTAAAGCAGGGGCTTTGAACCTTTTTTTGGTTGGTGTACCCCCACTATCCAGTCAAGAAGCAGGAAGTCCCCCTGCCAATTGATGAGCGGGGGCTGGAAGAGTGGGGGCATCTTCCCGCAGCTGATCAATGAGTGTGGGGGGAGGGGGCTTCCTGTGTGCAGTGGCAAAACCAGAAGCACCAGAGACAAAACTGGAAGTGCCACCGGAGAAACTGGAAGTGTCCCCACTTCTCCACACTACTGCTGCATACCTCCTGGGGCCTTCCCAAGTATTACCAGGGGTACACGTACCCTTGGTTGGCAACCCCTGGCCTAAAGTATGAGATTAAAGCACAGTACTTCTTTCATTCATTAAAAAATGAGTCTTCTGTTATGTCATTTGCTTAATGTAGCTACTTAATGGAACTTTTCAGTTTTACTTTGTGTCTCATCATTTTCACTAATATGAAAAGTTTTATTAATTTAGTAGTAGAAACTGGATTTTTCTAAATTCTAAACAGATCCAACATTTGCAATTAATTTCATTTAGTCTTTCAGGTTTGAAAAAAATTCCATGGCTTTCTCTCAGTTATTTTTCAGTTTCATAAGCCTTTGCACTGCTGGATAAATGCAAGAGCATGCAATCCTTGAGACACATCTGAAATGTTCTGTTCTTACTGATGGAACATCTGGAGGTTTTGAGGTACATACATCAACAGTATAAGTCTTATCCATGCAATGAGACGTTCATCTCTGTCTTCAGAGTTCAAAAGTGAAACCTCATGCACAATATATGACTAGAATAAATGCTTTATACCACTATTATAAACCTAATGGAATTTGAAAATGACCTGCTTCTATGAGGCACAGTGTTTCTAGCTAGCATATACTTGCTAATGTTCCAGGAAATACCAGAGTAGTACAGTCCTGCTACCACCATTTGAGAAGATGCATCTTATCCCAGATGTGCCTTGCTCTACTAGACAGTGTGAAGAAAGCAGTAAGCCACAGATCAACCCCATGCACCCTTTTTTGGAACAATTCCAGCCCTACAGCACCCATGCATTCCCTGAACAGAAGCATTTCCATTGTGTCTATTCTTTGGACCCCCTCATTGTATTGTGCACTGTACACATCATAATAATGCCATAGTCCTAAAGTAAGCAAAAACCTTGGGGAAGTTTATGTATACATTTCAGAAATCTATAAACATAGTTTAAAACTCCCATTATGTAATCCATTGCATTTCCCCAGAAATATGGCAACATGAGAATATATATATATTCCTGGACTCCATTCAATTTACTGAAACCTTACTTTAAGATATGATCAGGTACTTACCGAGAATGGTGTTTGGCACTGGGATCTATCAATCCTTCCTGTTACTGGTCTGAGAGCAGGTACTCTGCTACTTGATGGACTTGGCTCCAACCTACCAAAATCAAAAGACAGAAATTGCTGCCAGTTACGGTAAGTAGATAGGACAATATATTCAAATCCTCAATCCATAGGAGTGGACATATTCTGCATAGGAAATAAATGTATTGATGTCTGCAGCTTGTCAGGTTGTCTGCAGGAATCAAACAGGAATCTGGGATCTAAAAATCATTAAGTGCTATAGTCTGAGAGATCAGCTTTACAGTAGAGGAGGATACAGATTCACTTTGGGCATGCCTACATCATTCAGCCATGACTTCAGGACTGAGGCAGTACCTAACTCAAGGAGCAGCCAGCCAATTTCACAGGTAGATCCTGAGGCCAGCTACCATTTTCACTGGCTGTGTGTGGGGAGCCTCCCACATGCTTCTGATTGACTTAGGGGCACCACAGGCCCCTTCCCTTGCCACTGATTGGTTGTGAGGGCTGTCCACCATGCATCTCCGCCCATTGTCACCAACTGTTTTACTTTAGGGGCGGGGCTACACAACAGTCAGTGCTCTCAGCCAATAAGCAGCAAGGAGTGGGGCCAGAAGCCATCTTGCTGATAGCCCTTTGTTGTGGCAATCTTTCACGCTAGCTGCTCCTCCCTTGCCCCCCAGTGGGCTGCATGGCCAAGCCACAGTGCCATGAAGACTGCTTCTTCCTTCTGGGGAACCAGCATTTTATTTCCACTTAGGGGTTTATTTTTGTTTTATTTTTTCAGTGAGCCCATTGAAATCATGGAGAACTCCCAGTTTTGTGGTTTCCACAAAAAATCATGCAAGCGTGAATTCCAGAGAAACCCAAGTATGGTCGATTTGTACATACCACATCCCAAAACAAAAAGTATTATAGCCACTTCAGTGCCACATAAAGAGACATAACTTATTAGAAAGACAAGAATTCTTATGGGTGATAGTTTTTATTGGACTGTATGATTAGTACAGACATAGGCAAGTTTCCAGTTACCGTAGTATCCTTCCTCAGGCTTCTGTGACAGAAGCAGGCACAGCTGAGCTAAATACCAGATGGAACAAAAGCTTGTTAAGTTGGGTCATTATTGCCTGTGAATTGCAGGGGTTAGCAAGTATCAGGAAGATTATAATGTACCATGAAATCATTGTCTATCTTAAGTCCCTGATGCTCAGTGTCTAATATGCCGATGAATAGCTGTTCTTGTGCTTCTCTTGTAAAGGCATCAGGGAGAATTCTTTTGAGCACTAGAACTGTGAGATCACAGAGGGAGTGATTTTTTGGTGAAAAATGTTTTACCTTTGTTATAGTGCATCTGTGCTTTATCTTTTTACAGCCATTATTCATTCCCAGGCAAAGTTGTTTTGTCTGATTTCACTCATGTAGTTTCCATAAGGGCATATAGTGCATTAGATGAGGTCTACCACATTTTGAGATAAATGCATGCATTGATCTGTAGATTCTGATGGTTTTGTTGAGGGAAATTTTGATTGGACTCCTGGGAAGAGATGGCATCCACCTCGTACAGAGAAGTAAGCCCCTGTTCTCAGCCAGGGTATCTGATCTTCTAGATAGGGCTTTAAATTAAGATTGCTGGGAGAAGGGGAAACACTGACTGGAGCTTGCCCAGGGACCGAAGTACAAGAAAGCTCCATAGATAGGGACACTAGGAGAGCCACTCTTGTGGGAGCTGAGGGAACAGTTCTCCTTCAGCATGACAAGAAGCCAAGGGTCTCAACAGGAGGCCTCAGATGCCTGTACACTAATGCCAAGAGCATGGGAAACAAGCAGGAGCAGCTAGTCCTCACATGATTGGACTCCTCACATGATTGGAGCATAGCCATAGAGGACTACACCCTGCATAGAAGGGACTGGGTAGGGAAGAAAGGTGGAGGTGTAGAGGTGTAGCTCTCTATGTGAAAGAGCAGTACACATCCTTGAAGGCTGACATTGGCTTCAAAGAAGACTGGCTTGAAACCCTCTGGGTCAAGCTGCTGAGGAGGTGGAGGGGGGAGAGGGGCTGGGAGAAAGAGATCTAACTGTAGGTGTATACTACAGGCCACCAAACCAGGGGAGGAACTCAATCTAGAGTTTGCCCAAGAACTAGCAGAGGCCACATGTTCAAGGGACATGGTCATCATGGGAGACTTTAATTATCCAGACACCTCCTGGGAGCAACGCTTGACCAAGTCAGACCGGTCACGTTCCTTCCTGATCTGTATTGAAGAGTTCTTCCTGGGTACACAGGATAACCAGAGGTAGTGCTCTCCTAGACTTGTCCTGGCTAAAGGAGGTGACCTGGTGACTGACTTAAATATAGAGGGTAGCCTGGGCGACAGCAACCAGAAGACCATCACATTCACTGTCTGTCACAGGGTAGACAAATATGATAGCAGGGTTGAAGTCTTGGACTTCAAAAATGCAAATTTCAACAAGCTCAGGTCATTAGGAGGGGTAGCACTGAGAGACTCGGGACCAAAGGTGAAAGGAGTGCATGAAGAGTGGTTGTTCCTTAAGGACACGATCCTTGAAGCACAAAGGAAATCCATTCCCATTGGGAGGGAAGGTACTAGAAGGGCTGGGAAGCCCTTTTGGCTAAACAGGGAATTCACGGTCCTCCTAACAAAGAAGAAAGAGGCATACAAACAATGGAAGCTGGGGACAGGCCCCAAGCAGGACTATACAACAACAGCCCACACTTGTAGGGAACAAATTAGAAAGGCTAAGGCGGTAACTGAACTTAGATTAGCAACAGGAATCAAGGACTACATGAAATCCTTCTTTAGTTACATAGGGAACAGGGAGAAAACAAATGGGAGTGCGGGAACATTGCTCAACAGCTCAGGACAGCTGATTAATGGCATTCAGGAGAAAGTTAAACTTCTGAATGACTACTTGGCTTCAATATTTTACTGGGCCAAGGGGAAAATCATGCCACATAGGGTACAAAATGAGCAGGGCAGGAACAACTACCTCCCTACTATTGCTATAGAACTGATGTATGATCAATTAACGAAATTAGACATATATAAGTCAGAAGGACCAGACAAACTCCATCTGAGTTGCTAATGGAGCTATCCAAAGTCATTGTGGGGCCCCTGGAGAAACTCTTCTAAAACTTGTGGCACTCTGGAGTGGTGAACTGGAAGAAGGCCAATGTTGTGTCCATATTCAAGAAGGGGAAGAGGGAGGACCTTGGTAACTATAGAGCAATTAGCCTAGCTTCTATCCCAGAGAAACTCCTGGAAAAACTCATTAAGGAGTCTTTGTGCAATAGGTTTGCAGAAGGTAGGATTATGAATAACAGCCAGCATGGCTTCATCACAGTAGGTCTTGTCTTACCAACCTCGTCTCCTGTTATGATCAGGTAGCTCGCTACCTGGATAAGACAGAGGAGTCTGACATTGTATACCTTGACTTCCAAAAAGTCTTTGATCTGGTATCCCACAATGCTCTCACAGGAAAACTGGAGGATTATGGGATTAACTGCAAGACAGTTCGGTGGGTATGAAGCTAGCTGTAGGGAAGGACCCAGAGAGTCCTCATGAATCCTGCGTTGTCTTGATGAAAAATAGCCAGTGCTGTACCACAGGGGTTGCTGCTTGGTTCAGTACTTTTTAACATCTTTATCAAGGATTTGGATGCAGGGGTGAAGAGCTCACTGACCAAGTTTGCAGGTGACACCAAGTTATGGGGAAGCATGGTCATGCTTAAAGATAGGTTGCAGATACAGATGTAGACAATGTGGCAAGTTGGAACCAGATGAAGTTCTGTTACATCTCAGCTCTGTGTTCTTGGGCAACCTTGGCATAGGACACAGCCTGTCTGACTCACAAAGGACTCACCCCCCACCCCCTCCCCTTCTCTGCCTAAATTAAACTGATTAAGATGCAGTGAGAGACGCACCTAAGACCCTCCAGATAAGGGTGACAAGAATGAAACAACTGCCCTAGGTATCATTTGCGTCCGAGATGGAACCAGATGACTATTCATTTACATGAGAGATGGAGAACAGAAAGCCTGAAGCAGAGACTGCAGTGAATTCTGGGACCAGAGAAGCAGGGGAGCAC
>JAGPOW010000797.1:25238816-25248850 GCA_030014935.1 Caiman crocodilus | reverse complement strand
TCTGGATTTACAAAGGACTTTTCCCCCCCAGATACACACACACACCCCCCTCTAGGTGTAATAGGCACCTTGGGCCGTACATTCCCCAGTCCCAGTATGGGAGGCCTATTTAAACTTGATTGACTAAAACTTGGTTGCTGGGTTAGGGAATGCTGAGGCAACAGACCTCGGCAGAGGGGGTATGGGCAACATTTGAACAATGGTAAAAGGGTTCATCACAGTGTCCAGCCTGTTGAATCCCTAATCACAGGTGTTGTAATACTTTTCCCAGGATGACTGGTGGAAATCCTCTTGCCCAAAGGTTATGAACACCCCAATAACTGCCTTAAGTCTGTTAAAAGACTATAGTAAGATCTGGAAAAGTCATGCTACAGTGAGGCTAGTTCACAACAAGTAAAAATCCAAAATCCTGATGCTGCAAGCTAGCTATTGTTTCTGAAGAAACCATGAGATATCCCATCAGTATATCTGCTGTCCATAGGAATTTTAAGCTGGCTCCCAAGTATTTGGTTACTCCCTAATCTTATGTGTTTTCTGATTATCAATCAGTTTCTTGAGATGTTCCAAACTAGATAACCCCTTGTCAATAGAAAAGACAATGATTTACACAGTTGAGGATGCTTTGAAGCAGCTGAACTGAGGGTATAAAAATCTGCAAAAAAACAGCAGTGTGTGCTAACACCATCACCTGTCATTCTTGGGATGCTAGAAGAACAGATCATCTCCTTTCAAGGATTGTGCTGTGAACTTTCCCTGTCAGCTTGGCAACCTGAGTACCTTGGACTGGTGAGATCGCAGCGCTCTCTCTCTTTTTTCTCTCTAGGCATAAATTTCTGAACCTGAACTGTATTAGTTAAGCTTGAGTTAAGTTTCCCCAAATACTTAGTGAAACTAGGGTAATACTGTAATTGTTTGTGTTTGTTTTTCTTTTGCATGTCTATTACTATTAGTACCATTATATATTTCATATACTTAGCAATAAATAACTTGTATAGTCAAACTGGTAGTAACTGGGTATATGTTTCCTTCTCTACTTCTCCTTCCTCACGTGCTCTGCAGCAACGCTTCATTTACCTAAGCTAAAGATCCCGGTGAAGCCCAAAAATACTTTGGGTCTGTTCCTCAAGAGGCCAAAGATTGGGATGTGCTAAGTTTGAAACACATAAGGGAATCAGCTTGTACAGTCTGATTGATCCAGTTTGACTCAGACGTGCCCTTATGCTGGCCCATGAGGGTGTCAGCTGGTCCATGAGGGTGTCAGCTGGACACCCAGCCGGATTCAGAGGGACTCTGTTTACCTGTGTGCTTGTGTCTGACTGCTGTGTATTGTTGCTCTGATGAGCTGATTCTTGGCATATGAGGGTGTCAGCCCGTCCATGCTGATCAGCCTGGCCAGGTCAGGCGTGTCACATTAATCTGTGTGTGTTTGTGTGTATGACTGATTTGGTGACTGGAGGAACCCAGCCCCTTTGAAACTGAGTCCTGCAAGATAGCTCCATTGGTGGGTGAGGACTTGCAGAAGGGAGAGATACAGCTCTGTATAGAAACACAAGTAACATAAGCAGCAGCAGCACATTGATAGAATTACCAAGACCCTAGAAATGTATCCCTAATAAATGAGCACACCCCAAAGTAATAGGCAAATCTGGTAACAGTTCAACATTAAGAAATGTAAAGTTTTCCACCTGGGAATGAATAACCTGCTACACACTTACAGCCTTGGCAGTGGCAAACTGACCAACACCATGAACGAAAGGGACTTGGGGGTAATAATAGACCACTGTATGAATATGAGCTGGCAGTGCAATGCTGTTGCCAGCAGGTCCAATAATACTCTTGCATGCATTACTCAGTGCATTTCCAGCAAAACCAAGGAAGAGATTCTTCCACTCTACTCAGCATTGATGAGACCCCCAACTGTAGTACTGCATCCAGTTCTGAATGCCACAGTTTAACAAAGATGTGGTAAAGCTTGAGAAAATCCAGAGGAGGGCTACCTGTATGATCAGAGACTTGCACAGCAAGCCATACAAGAAAAGACTAAAGGACCTGGGACTCTTCAGCCTGAAAAATGAGAAGGCTGAAAGGGGCCTCGGTAGCAGTTTACCACTACATTAAGGTAGTACATCAAGGGCTCAGTGAACATCTTGGGAAGCCTTGGGGAAAACCAGGAGTAATGGCCACAAACTCCTGGAAGACCATTTCAGGCTCAACATTAGAAAAATGTCTTCACATTTATAGTGTACAGACAATGATATAAGATCCCTCCAGAGGTCGTGCAATTGCCTACCTTGGAAATCTTCAGGAGAAGACTGGACAGACACTTAGCTGGGGTCACTTGACCCCAGCTGTCTTTCCTGCCTGGTGCAGGGGGCTGGACCCGATGATCTTCCGAGGTCCCTTCTAGCCTTACAATCTATGAATCTATTGTGTGGCAGTAGGAATGTGTTGACAAGTCTTGCTTTTGTTGTTAAGGCAGAGCTGGGTCCTTTAGGTTCTTGTTGATCAGCTGGGATTTTACTTCTGAAGATAAGTTGGACAAGGTTAGGGGGCTGTTTGCATGCCAGGGGCAGAGGTGCTGGGAATATTTTTCTATAAGTCTGATCCTTTTCAAGTATAAGCTATAGTTGTTTAATGTTTCTTCCTAGATTCAAATGTGGGATAGTAGGTAACAGTGAAGGATATGCAGTTAGTAGATTTTGTTTGTGTATTGTATCTGCAGTGTATCTTGGTAGCTTTTTCAAAGATATGGTATATTTTTCTGCTGAAGAGTCCTTTCTGGGTAAAGGCAGTTTCAGTTTGGCAAGATGAGTGTCACAAGTGTTCTCTTCAGACCAGATGCAAAGGTACATGAGGTCATGATTACGGATCAGTATTTTTTGGTGTGTTTGTGGTAATTGCAGGTTTTGTGGATATAATTGTTGAGATCAGTGAGTTTTCTAAACATAGCAATTTATGGGGTGAATTAATATCTTAGTAGTGCATGTGTGCAACTGCATTGAAGTCACTGCTCTATTTCTGGGTATGAAATTCTGGGTGGGTGTAGTATGTCTCAATATGGTGTTGCCTAACCCTTTTGGCTGACATTTTCTGTTATCCTGATAGAAAATGTTTTTTTCAGGTCAGGTTGACTCAAAATAAAACATTTTGGTTCACAATGATGAGGTGAAGTGTTTAATTCTAGGACAGTTAAACATTAAAACTTCACGTTCTGGGACCTCCACACTGGAAAAGGCTATAGATGGGGTAACTCTTTTCCATATAGCAAGACTCTGCCATACAAGAGTTTTCTGATATTGCTTCCTTTGAATTCAATAGGCAAATTCCTGTTGATGTCAATGCAAACAGGATGGGGCCCATAATTTATATTTGCCAAACTTTCCAAAGATTTGTGAGTACCTTTCAAAGGCTTGTATGAATTTCTAAACCTGTAGAGCCAGCAGCATAGAAAATAGCACAAAAACCCCATCTGCAGCCCCACCAAGTCCCAGGACTTCCTGGTCAACCTCCTCCTGGCCTTGACCAAGTACTTGACCAGGAAGGAGGCTCTGGCTGGTAAGGTGCCCGGAGACTGTGGGGCCACTTTCCTCTCACTTGTCCATGCACGTTTCCATGCAGAGCACCAGTGGGTGGTGTCCACTGGCTCCTTGGATGCTTTTGAGGACCGGTGGGTGCGGCCCAGGGACTCTGCTTGGTGTCCCCCTCAGGCACGCTTATTTTCATCTTTTGACCATTTGACCCACACAACACTCTTATCCTGTTTTTTTCATTAGTTGCCCCAAGAATATAATTGTACCACTCACTCATTAGCCCCACAAGTGGGTACTAGTTAGCCAGGTGGACCTTAGGGCCCATGGTGTGAGTGTTACAAATAGACAGGAGCTTCTGGGACTTGGACAATTAGTATATGAGGACACTACCCCTTGTGCCAAATGAACTGCTGAAGCAGCATCCCAAATTCACTTTTTTAAATACCCCAAAATCCACATTCTTCCACAATTAGAACAAAAGAGAGAGAAAGGGGGACTGATCAGCTGGGCAATGTTTTATTGCTATATTTACAATGTTAAAACAATTTGGAAGCCTACCAATGTCTCTAGCATCATAATAAAATAAATTCTAAATAGCTATATCTTTTAATGTTTGCTTTTAGTTTCCTTATCACATGGTAGGTGTGTGATGGGGGGATGTAGGGTTTGCAGGAGGGGGATAGAAAGGTGGGGGGATGTGGATGTGTGTGTGGGTAGGTGTGGAGGGATGTGTGGGGATGCGGGTCAGTGTGTGGGTATGTTGGGGGGACTGTGGGTGTGGTGGCTGCTTAGGAGGGGTGGGTCCCCTGACCCCCACAGGGCAGAGCTGCCCCCCACACAGCACATGGACTGCCCTGTCTACACAGTCCCATCCCCCTGCCCAGGGGCTACAGCCCCACCCCAAACAGCCCCTGTCCACAGCCCCTTACTTGTTCTTCTGCTCATCTCCAGCCCCTTGATTGTTCCCCCATATATCTTCAGCCACCTGAGCAAGAGAACAAGCAGGAGGCTGGAGACAGCAGGGGAGTCTCCATCTCATTTCCAGGGGCTTGTCTTCAGCCCCTTGCTCATACTCCTGTTCTGTCTCTAGTCCTCTGGAGGCTGGAGACAAGCAGGAGAATGAGCAGGAGGCTGGAGATGATTGGGGGAGCGATCAGGAGGCTGGAGATGATTCAGGGTTTCCCCTGGTTGGCTCCAGGCTCCTGACTCCCCATCTCAGCTTCTGCCCCACCATCACTCCCTTGCCCAGCTCCAGCCTTCCATATTGCCCACAGCTTACCAGCAGAAGCAGAAGTGGTCAGGGCCACTTGGGGCCTCATGGCACACCCCCCACACACACATGGTGCGGGACATCATTGCTTGGCCCTGGCCACCTGGCACCTGCACAGCAGCTGCCACATCATGTGGGTGTGGCCCAGGCTGGCAGGGCACTGTGTGCTGTCTGGCAGCTCAGGGGTGCTGCAGCTGTTACCAAGGGCTCAGCGCCGCTCAGCTCGAGCAGCCCAGAACTCTGAGATCGTGTGCAGCACCCTGCCGAGCTGGCCACACCCATGTGATGCAGCAGCAGGGGTGCCAGGCAGCTGGGGCCAAGCCTTGCTGCCCCCTGCACAGGGCAGTTGTGCCACGAAACCTTGAGTTACTGCTGGTTACTGCTGGTGAGTGTGGGAGGCTGGGGCCTGGCAGGAGAGTAAGCAGGGGCAGGGGAATGAACAGGGAATTGGGAGAATGTACAGAGGCTGGGGCAAGGCAGGCCCCGCTTCATGGTCCCTTCTGCCTCTTCCCCAGCCTCCCAACCCCTTACTAACCTGGCATGGAGCCAGGTCCAGGTCCTTGCAGCATGCTTCAGCATCAGGGTGAGGGCCACTCATAGACATGCTCTGGCTGGCTACCAGAGCGTCTCTGTGGAGGACAGAGACTTCGGTTGCCTCAGGACATGATTCTGGACCATGCCCTGCCCTGATTTCCCACCCTCACCAGAGTATTTTGTGCCTCCTGGATATCCAAGGGTCTAATTTTGCCCCCACGCTGAAAATTTGCAGCATGGGGAATGCTTTTTTGTTCTTGCATGTGCCTCTTGCAGCATTTCAAAGGGGGTTAAGATGCTGCAAAAGACATGTGCATGCTTGTCTAGATGTGCCCAAAAAGGTTTTTATAAGAGATTTCAGATATTTCCTGCTATCAGTCCTGTAGGGAAAACAGAGGTGCAGAGAATTAAAGGAACACAATGGGAGAGCGAGAGGGAGGAGTCTTGGATAAAGGTTTGAATCTTTTTGTGCTTCCTCTCTAGATCATAAAGTTCTGCAAACAAACCATTTGGTTCTCTTTATTGGAGGTAAATTGCCAACCTTGCTATGAAATCCACCCTTCATTAATGGATTAAGATTCAAAAGATGTGTGGGATGGAGGGGTGTGGGAAGGATGTATGAGAGACAGGGATCCTGGTTTTCTTTGATAAAAAAATCCCCAATTTTCAGATTTAAAAAAGTAACCCAAAATCCACATTTTTCCACAATCAAAATGAAATGCCCCCCCCACACGTATTCTCTATATATTTAAATATATGTGTGTGTGTATGTGTATATAAATATATATGTATATATATGTGTGTATGTGTATGTGTGTGGTGTTTCAATTTGATCAGGGAAAAATGTAGGTTACTTTTTTTTTTAAACTCTCTACAGGAGTGATAGCAGGAAATATCTCAAATCCCTTATAAAAACCTTTCTTGTACTATCTTCAGACCATACAGATCTGAAATTGGAAAAAACATATTGGTGTTGTTCGTCTATCACTGATGGTTAAGGGAAATAAACAGAAATAAACAGAAACAAGAAGTTCTTGTTATGGCATCTTTGTCATTTTGTCCAGGTCACTTCACCTCTTTGTGCCTCTAATAACACGGAGTTACATGGCAACTGTTGGTCCTCTTGATCATGATGTACGCGCAAGATGTCTAGCAGCATCACACCAAGACCTTTTGACACATATGCCTCGGCAAGAGTATGGAGGAATGGAAACTGCCCAAAACATAACTTCCTCCCTTTAGAGCACTGAGACAGAATCCAAAGGTCAGACTGAGTCCAGACACTCAGTGCCTTGGTGGCTGTAGCTTCCGCCAGAGAGCAACACATAAGAACTTCTGCCGACTGACTAACTCCTTAGCGAGCAAGCGTTTTTGTTAGGGTGGCATCCCTTAGCTTTTCTCCAACAGGCAATACCCACAAGACAGTGGTGTTAGGGTATGGAGGAGCCCTGTACTTGCCTTATACTTGCCTTACTCTGGAGGTTGCAACATTATGGTATTTTATAGGAACTACCCCGCCACAAATAGTCCCAGTGTGTTGCTACCTGGCCTTGCAGTCAGATGCAGTTTACTGTCATACCCAGGACCAGGAGTTACATGAAGTAACATGAAAAAATGCAAGTGGCTCTAAGGTAACATGGGAGACAATTGGTTTTACCAAGTTCAAGAAAGACAAAGGAAAACCCTCCCGTACTGTTCTATGATTCCTAGTTTCCCAAACAGCTGCAATAAGGCCTAGGCCAGGGATGAGCAATTATTTGGGTTGGAGGGACACTTAACGAGTTTCGGTGAACTGTTGAGGGCTCTCTCTCTCTCTCTCTCTTTGTCACACACACACACACAGACACACACAGACACACACATGGGGTAGGGCTGGGGTACTCACAACCCTGCAGAGCTGGGCTGCAGGTGGAGGAAAATGTCCCCCAGTCTTGACCTCCCCCCTGATCTATGGTACAGACCCTGGCTGGGGGGGCTGGGGTGAGGGGGGACTAATTTTCCCCCCTTTTAGACATCCCCTGCCATGTGATGCCAGGTGGGAGGGGATCCAGCTTCTACTGGCATGGTAGGGAATGCTGGATGGAAGCAACTCCACCCACCCGCCCAGCTCTGTGAGTTAGGCTTCATCTCCCAGGCTGCCACTCACTGCCAGGCAGGTAGATGCGACTGCTTCTGCCCAGCATCCCCTGCCATGCCGACAGAGGCTGAAGCCAAAACCTCTGGCTGCCAATTGACTCTTTCTGACCCGTGAAGAGGCAATGACTCTAACTCTGGCTCTGCTGGCACTGTGGGCTGGACAGAATCAGCTGGTAGGTCAGATACAACTCGTGGGCCATATTTTGCCTACCTCTGGCCTAGGCTGTCCTGCCCCATGAACTAAGTAGGATCTTGTTTGAAGAGGAATCCTAATATAATCAACAAAATTATTAACTCAGGCAGCAGGAGAGCCTGATTCAAGCCTTTACAATACTGGAGTTAATCAGGGTGTAGTCTCTGGGAGTACTTACTGTAGTCTCTGGGAGTACTTACTGTATTACTGTCCTAGGATTTTTCTGGAATCACTGCAGCCAGTTCTGAATGATGCTTGAAGAGGGTTGGGGGGAAAGGATAAAAAACCTTCCTAAATACAGATAAAAAACCCCAAAATCTCTCAGACAAAGGAAATGCACTAAAATGCACTGTTTTATTCTTGCTCTGAGTCCTCAAAGCATTTCCCTTCCCTCCCTGAATGATAAAGGACATAAAAATTAAATATAAATTCTCCAACAAAAAAAAAAGAAAAGCACCAAAGGGCAGTAAATCACTGGGACAAGAAGGCATTCAAGGGAAGTTTGGAAAGGGAATAAAGGATGAAATAGCAAAGATACTGACTATGATATATCACAGACCCTTAAAAAACAGCAACTTGTCCTCAAGCCTGGAAACTTACTCTGACAGTGCCTACATTTGAAAAAGGAGCCAAGGGAAATATCAGAGAGAGAGGACAGACTAGAGAGCAACACCTTAGTAGTGCAGGATCAAAAACTTGCCAGCCTTTCCTCAGCAATGAGGAATGACAGAAGGCTTCATTTACTCCCTCCACTGTTACGTCTCAGCTCTGTGTTCTTGGGCAACTGTGGCAAAGGATGCAGTCTGTCTGACTCACCCCCACTCCCTCCCCTCCCCTACATAAATGAAACTGATTAAGATGCAGTGAGAGACACACCTAAGACCCTCCAGATAAGGGTGACAAGAGTGAAACAATTGCCCTAGGTCTCATTTGCATCCAAGATGGAACCAGATGACCATTCATTTACATGAGAGATGGAGAACAGAAAGCCTGAAGCAGAGACCGCATTGAATTCTGGGACCAGAGAAGCAGGGGAGCATTGCGTGTTGGGGAATCTGTGCTCCAAATGTTAATCAACCCATGTTTACACACACCCAGCTCAGCATTTATCGGATCAGTTCTAATCTGGATTTACAAAGGACTTTTCCCCCCCAGATACACACACACACCCCCCTCTAGGTGTAATAGGCACCTTGGGCCGTATATTCCTCAGTCCCACTATGGGAGGCCTATTTAAACTTGATTGACTAAAACTCGGTTGCTGGGTTAGGGAATGCTGAGGCAAGAGCCTGAGTCAGAGGGGGTATGGACAACATTTGAACCATGGAAAAGGGGTTCATCACCACATCCAGCTCGTTGGAGCCCTAATCACAGGTGTTGTCATACTTTTCCTGAGACGACTGGTGGAAGTCCTTTCCACAAAAGGTTATGAACACCCCAATAATTGCCGTAAGTCTGTTAAAAGACTATAATAAGATCTGGAAAAGTCATGCTACAGTGAGGCTTGTTCACAACAAGTAAAAATCCAAAATCCTGATGCTGCAAGCTATCTATTGTTTCTGAAGAAATCATGAGATATCCCATCAGTATATCTGCTGTCCATAGGAATTTCAAGCTGGCTCCCAAGTATTTGGTTACTCCCTAATCTTAGGTGTTTCCTGATTATCAATCAGTTTCTTGAGCTGTTCCAAACTAGATAACCCCTTGTCAATAGAAAAGACAATGATTTACACAATTGAGGATGCTTTGAAGCAGCTGAACTGAGGATATAAAAATCTGTAAAAAGTGTGGGTGCTTCAAGAAGAAAACTCCTGTGCTGACACCATCCCCTGTTGTTCTTGGGACACTGGAAGAATAGGTCGTCTCTCTCTTCAAGGATTGTGCTACGGGCTGTGCCTGTCAGTTTTGCAGCCCAAGTACCTTGGACTGGTGAGATCTCAGCGCTCTCTCTCTTTTTTCTCTCTAGGCATAAATTTCTGAACCTGAACTGTATTAGTTAACCTTGAGCTAACTTTACCCAAATACTTAGTGAAACCAGGGTAGTATTGTAATTGTTTGTGTTTGTTTTTTTTTCTTTTGCATATCTATTACTACTAGTACCATTATATATTTCATATGCTTAGCAATAAATAACTTTATAGTCAAACTGGTAGTAACTGGATACATTTTTCCTTCTCTGCTTCTCTTTCCTCCCATGCTCTGCAGCAACACTTCTTTTACTTAAGCTAAAGACCCCTATGAAGCCCAAAGATACTGTGGGGTCTGCTCATCCAGAGGCCAAAGATTGGGACATGCTGAGTTTGAAACACATAAGGGGATCAGCTTGTACAGGCTGATTGACCCAGTTTGACTCAGACATGCCCTTATGAAC
>JAGPOW010000797.1:25217636-25234631 GCA_030014935.1 Caiman crocodilus | reverse complement strand
AAGGGAGTGAAGTGCACCAGCAGGGTTTGCAGGGGCAGAGGGGAGGGGGCTGGAAGGGCAGGGTGTTGCAGGTCAGGAGCAAGGGGCACCAGCTGGGCTGAAGGGGCAGGAGGCTGCAGGAAGGGAGTGAAGTGCACCGGCAGGGTTTGCAGGGGCAGGGGGGAGGGGGCTGGGGGACAGGGGGTTGCAGGTCAGGAGTGAGGGGCACCAACGGTGCTGGGGGTGCTGCAGGTTAGCTACGAGTGAATGGCACTGGCAGGGCTGATGGGGCAGGGGGCTTCAGGTTCAGAGTGAGAGACACAGGCAGGGTTGGGGAGGCAGGGGGTGCCATCTGCACCAACCACCAGTCCCCACACATGCATGCCACAACCCCTAGGCCACTGCAAGGAGAGGAGAGTCATGCATACTTGGAGAGGCCTGAGTCCTGCGATGCACCCAGCTCTGGGTTGTAATGACCACATATAACAGCATATGGTGTAGGCTGTGCTAAACTGTTATAGGTGGTCATTGTAACCAGCCCTGGGGTGTATCTCACCCCTCCCCATACACTGTTATATGGAGCTGTTACACCCCAGAGCTGGGTGCATCTCTACCATCCCCATGCACTGTTATATGTGGCCATTACTCCCCAGAGCTAGGACCACACCAGCAGGAGTGGGGGGCACCAGCAGGGCTGAGAGATATTGGCTTGGCTGTAAAGCATGAGGATGCTTTCTGTGTGATTGTTGTATATTGTGTCTCTTGTAGGACTGGAGAGGACCATTTCCCACCCCCACCTCAGACCATTACCTTAAGATTCCTCAACAGAACCTATAAAACCAGATGAGGGACTCTGGCCAAATCCTGGAGTGCTGACCCTATTTATATTTTCACTGACATCCTGCCACACTTTTAGCTTCTTTCATTTCTTGGAGTCTTTGAGCAGCAGACTCCCCGTGCCTGAAGAAGGGTGACTGAGCCCAAAAGTTTGCCAAGAACTTTTTTCCAACTACTCAGTTGGTCTAATAAAAGATATCACATCTACTCAAAGAACCTTGGCTGCCTATGTCCTTAGACCAACAAAGCTGCAACCAAAAACCCAGACTCCCTTTGAATTGCTTTGTCTGCATTAACGTGCTCCAGTGTAGCTGCTTTTTGGCTGGGGCCCTGGGGCCCTGGATGCGGGCACCAGCAGGGCTTGCGGGGAGGGGCTGAGGGTTGGGAGTGAAGGGCAGTGGCAATGCTGGGGGGGCAGGGGCGGAGGGCTGGAAGCAAGAGGCATCCCAAAGTGTGAAAAGTCAGTGACCACACGCTTTTTGATTGAGCAATTTTATTTATTTCTATTTTCATATAGTCAGACATGGTTTTGTCAAGTTATGCTTCACAGCCTAAGAACCCCAGGTCTGCTTTTTGAGGGGAGACTTGAAATCTGACAGTGCATTGTCCTATCAGCATTTCACAGTAACCCTATTTGCATATCAATTCTGGTTCCCCACTGCAGCTCAGGTTACAGCTCTCATCTGTCTGTGCCTTGAGGCAGACCTCGGAACCTGGCTTTCCAGGAGTTTGAACAGACACGAGCCCAGTTCAATAAATCATATAGTTTCCTATTCTAGAAGCAGACTTCTGTGCTAGAGTTAGGAATATTGTTTTCTTGTCACTTACCCCAGAAGGAATAGAGAAAGCCATGCCCTAGCAAGCAATCCACAGAGACAAATCCCCATTCCTGCATTACCTTCTGGTATGCCACAGGCCTATTCCATGATTAATTACTCAGAGCTACCCAACCTGTACCACATGCACCCAATGCTACATGTTAGGGTTCTCTCCCAGAATTGGCAAAAACCTACTTAGCTGTGACTTGCACTTGGCAAGCCATGCACTTTATTTGCTCTGTTCATCAGTCATCTACCCCTACATTTCTGGGGTCCCAGGAACATTTCACTTGCAAAATTCCCTGCCAGAACCCCCTCTGCTTGGGTCTGCGGCTGTGGGGGACCCCCTGCATGCAGCGAGTGGCATATCCCACTGTCCCTGGGGTGGTGAGGGGACCCCTGCATGGCAGTGACTGGCCTTCTCACCATGCACTGTTTCAAGGAGACCAATGTCAAGGCTACATGCTAGGGTTCAAGAGACTGCAGTTTGTTCCTTTATGTCCCAGGTTCTAATTCCCAGTTCCTGGTTCCTTTTTCAAAGCTAATCTATATTCAGTACAAGCTTCTTATTAATTAATTACACATCTAAAGAGAGAATTTCATTAGTTATGCATATTTACCTAATAATATCCTCCATCCACCATGCCTGTAAACCACCAATGGACTCTCCTGGACACCTCTCACCAGAGACTTGTGCGGCCTAAAGCGTGGCCTGATTGACAGTCTCATATACACTGTAATAAGTATATGGGCTCAAATAAGGAATTTCTTTTGGGCTGGGATTAGAGATGGAAATCCTTCTTGGCCTACCCCATATCATGCCTCTATGGCACTGGAGGACTCTCCTGGACATATCTGACCAGAGACTTGCCCATCCAAAAGCCCAATTTGTTCATGTGATGCTACCAACTGACAGCCTCCCCATGCCCGCTATACTAAGAATATGGGCTTGAATAAGGAACTGGCTTTTGCTCTGAGATTACAGACTGAAATCCTTTCTGAGCCATCTGACACCATGCCTGTGTGCCACCAGGGGACTATCCTAGACATCTCTGGCCAGAGTCTTGCCCAGCCCAAAGCATGGTTTGTGCGTGCCAGGCTGCCAGTTGACAGTCCCCCCATGCCCACTGTACTAAGTATACAGGGTCAAATAAATAATTTATTTTGGCATGGGATTACAGCTGGAAATTCTTCCTGGTGCAGCCCATGTGTTCAGGGGTGTCCAAGAGAGTCCTCCAGTGCCACAGAGGCATGGAGTAGCCCTAGCTCTAGAGTGTAGTAGCCACATATAATAGTGCATGGGAATGGCAGATATGTGCCCAGCTCTGAGGTATAAAAGCTGCATATAACAGTGTATGGGGAGGGCTGAGATGCACCCCAGAGCCGGGTACAATGGCCACATATAACAATTTAGCACAGCCCTCACCATTCACTGCCAGGGCCTTTCACTCCTGATCCATAACCCCCCTCCCAGGAGCAGCGTGCAGTGGGTCGCAGAAGGATCAAAGCCCAGTGGTTCTTTTTGACCACCCTGTAGCATGAAGCCTGGCAGCTCAGTGTGCAGATGGCACATGGAGGATCCTAGAGACACCTAAGTGGTGTAATAGCTGCAAAGCAGGGAAAATCAAATTTTTGGGCGTAAGTCAGATCCATGTTGAAAATTTGAAACAATAAAAACCCTCATGGCAGAAATTCAGGAACTAAAAATAAAATATGTCAGAGGTGTTTTAAATTACTATGATAGAAAAAATCTAAAATGATAAAATCAGCTGACAACGTGGATCCGCAGATGCTATTTAGCTAGCTTAATGGCTATTTTTGTCACATGGACACAGGAAAAG
This sequence comes from Caiman crocodilus, assembly GCA_030014935.1. Taxonomy (NCBI): domain Eukaryota; kingdom Metazoa; phylum Chordata; order Crocodylia; family Alligatoridae; genus Caiman; species Caiman crocodilus. The sequence continues at coordinate 25,231,156 of JAGPOW010000797.1, read as the reverse complement.
TGTTATGTGGTAATAGAAGAGATGAAATGTGGACAAGTGCCCTTATTGTGAAAGAGTTATGGCATCACTGAAATTAGACCAAGAGAGGTTGATTCTTTGTGCTGTTTTAGGTACCATCCATAAATTAATAAATTTAAAACTTGCCCATTCTCTATACATTAAGACCAAGGGAAAGCAAGCTTCTGGATAAGAGAAAACTGCTTTTTAATTAATGTGTTTTAGATAGGTGGAGGAGGGAAGCTGCCATTTTTTAAGCCTCCTGTATATTCCAGGGCTAACAGTCTCAGAATATGCTGCTTCTTTGCTTTATAACACTTCAATTTAATTTTATTCCTCCAATGATAATTTAATGTCATATTTTCTCCTCAATGAATCAATATTCAGAGTCTCTAATTGGAGCTTATCTGTTCATTCAACCCTGGGCTAGGTTTGTTTAGTAGGTAAGAATATCAGACATTTACTTATTGAATCAGTGGAGCTGAACTTTGCAGAGTGACTTTTCATAGAGTGCAGCAGCACTGTGCTGTTGAATTATGTTTGTTGGGAACCAGCTCCCCTCCTTCCCCCTTTTTCTCATTCACCCATGCTGGCTTGCTTCCTGAGCCATATTGCTACTCAGCTGAAGGTGGTTATTAGCAAGAAGTGCCTGCTGTTCCTCTCTCCTGAGGCAGAAAAACCAAAGCATACCTTGTAATGAAGATATGAAACTCTAATGCACATACTACCTCAGGATGGGATCAGGAACAGGTCAGTGTCCCTGTTCCATTACTACTTCTCATTTGAAATCCCAGCAATGTCTCCATCATGTGGTCGTTTCAGTTAAGGGGTCTTCAGTCCAGGTTGAAAGCTATTTTTTACAAATTTGCTACTTCAAAGTCAACTCTGCTTATTTCTATTAGTAAAAATCACAACAACAAAGCTATTTGTGGCAGTAAAGCAAGGAAGTAAGCAAGACATTGCCTGACATTTCAGACACTAGGCTGGAAATCGCAACAAGCAGTTTCAGCTCCTGGCATTAAACAGACTCTTGTTGTGACCTTGGGCTCCAATTTTCTCTCTCTAGCTCATCCTCACATCTATTAATTGAGGTTAACAATACCTCCCAGGGATACATTCATTAATGTTTAGGAATGGCTCTGATATTAAGGGAATAGCAGTCACCAAAAAAATTAACTAGACAGCTTTTTCTCATTGTATGACCACTGACTTCAGTAGAATTACACCAAGGGTGAACGTGACCCATTTTGTCTAAGTTCTCCCCACCTCCCCGCTTAACATTTAGGAATATTTTGAATCAATTCCTAAAGTCTGGGCAAAGCTAATTATACTTATAGCCTGTGCTGCAAGGTAACTGAGGCAACAAATATAACCTGAAAAGCACTGGGCTATTTTCTTGGATAGAAGGTCACAGTGATTTTACATGTGCTGACAAGACATCATGCTTAGATAAGCTGGCAGGAAGGACTGGGCAGGAGTGCACTGTGCTGCAGTGATCTCTGAGAGTGTTCTTACAATAGGATGCAGTAAACTACAATAAGGGCTGTAGCAGCCAATATGAGAGGCTGGGGAAGTGACAAGAAATAAAAAGCCCCATACCAGGTTCAGACAGAATTCAGTTGATGCCAATGAGAACTAACTCTGATATTTTGAAAACAGGCAGAATTTTAGAAAGTGCCATCTCCGGACTTAATTACACAGAAGTTTCACTTCCACCCAGACACTGAACCCACAAAGAATTAATCATAATCTCTCACACTACTTAAGGAAGCTCCTCTCAGAAGAAGAGATGTTCTGTCATCCTCTGTTTCAACCCTACGTATTTTCTATGTAACTCATTGCTATTTCCTGGAAATACACATGAAAAGAACATAGCCATATTTATTGGACACTGACTTGTTCCTTTTGCATCCATTTATTTGGTCAAGATTCTTATCAAGTCTGTTTCTGTGAATGCACTCACATAAAAGCACTTTCTGCTACAGCATGCAGCTAAGAACCGAGTCATGGATGAAACTACAGGTTGGGGACTAATGGGACAGGAAAGTTCTCCTTTCTTTGACCTGGGCAAGGTTTAATAATGGTGGAAATACGAATCACAAAAAAGGTGTTGCCAGCCTACTCCCTGGAGAAGGGGATAAATGCCATGGCTTTGTTAGGGAAGGAAAGGAATGCTGGTGTCCAGCTGCGGAGAGGGCATAAGGCCACAGAGCTTGGGAGAATCATCAAATAGCTAAGAAGCATACATTAACTACTTTGCAGACGAGAAAAACATTCTCTCTGGGAAGTTAAAGTTGCTCCTTATACTAAATACCTGTGTGGCAGTACCATTTCAAAAAGTTGTTGGTTGGACTCAGTACCAATATAAGGGAGTGGCTTCCCAGGCCTGGAATGTAAAGGGGCAGATACAAGGTTGCATGATAGACCCTTGTCATAGCTCAATCTGGGTGACAAAACGGTATACCTGGCAAGGGAAATACCATGATACCAAGGTGCTTTTCCTACTGGCAGGGGAAGACCATGAACGAGGCAGGGGGTATTACCCTGAGCAAGGTAATGCATAGTTAGCCACCCCCTTTTACTTTTAGTCGGAAAAGATCTCATCTATACGCCAACTTTATGGAAATGGGATACTCTTCCCTAACTTGCTCCTGCAGCCATATACCTGAGGGCAACGGAAACTGCGGGGCATCTGAACCCCAAGCCTCTGAGCTTGGGACTGCATATAGGATGCCAGTCAAAGGATTTGGAAGTATGTGAAGCCCCATGTGGGGGTGGAGGATGCTTGGTGGTAGCAGGGCTACATATGGTTCTTGAGTGACTCACAGATTTTGGAATTGATTTGGCTGATTTGACTTGCAACATGAAAATTTCTCCTTAAAAAATAAGGCATAAACCATCTCTCCATAAATATTGCCACTGAAGAAACTTTGGAGCAGCCCATACATTGTGGTGAGTGGGATGGACTAAAATCAGACCCATATAAACAGAACTGCTCGGCTAATACCCGGATTGAAGAAAATACTTGGGAGCTGAGACCTTTTGAGAGATCAGCCTTAGGTGAATAAACAGCTATGGACACAGAGCCAGACTGTAGCAGGCCCCGGCGCTAACGCACAGAAAGGACAAGGCGCAAAGCTTTTTGCCCACTTGCACTGCTTGGGCAAGTACAGTTCTCTCTTGAGCGCCCTGATTGTGCCTGAATATTTCCTTGAGGAACCAGAAACTGGCTAAGCAAATTGGTCTTTGCTTGTATGCTTCTCTCAGCATTCCCCCTCTCTCCTCTCCCTCCCTCCTGCTTTCTCAGTTATTGTCTTGTAAATCACTCACTCCACTTTGTGCTTTGCTCTGTGCTGTCCTTTCATGGAATGTGATGAAGTGAACTTGGGTTGAGAAAAGCCTATGCTCTGTCTATATAGATCTTATTTAGTTAGCCTATAGCGATGCATACCTAATCCACTTTCTCAGAGAAGGAAACTCATGCTGTGCCCTTCAGGGTGGTGCAGCAGCTGACAGCTACTGGAAACATAGAGCTATCCTAAAGTACACTGCAGTCTGGAGATCTTGCTGGAATAGCCCAGCCCCATTTTGCCTCTGTTGCAGATGATGGCCTTGCTTGTAAAACCCTTCAGGAGCTTTTGGTACAAGAGGTACTATGCAAACCTATTCTAATTGCTACAGCCTGGTAAACATAGGACCCTGTTGCTTTCCTCAAATTAAAGCATGGAATCCAGCCTGCTTGGGTTATTCTTTATGGAGAGAAACTAATTGCTCCCAAGGGTTTTTTATAAAGAATTACAATCAACTTGAATTGTAATAGGGGCTACCATGCTGTTGCAATAAAACAAAGGTACTTACAGAACAGATCAATGCACAAAGCAAAATTATTATGCAGGAGGAAGGGAGTATGGGAAGAAATGTAGTTGTTATGCAGGTTGTGCTTTTCTGCCCTGTTTTCTGTTGTGCTTTTTTGCCCTGAAATGAGGCAGGGAAGTCTTGCAACAAGGTTTTAGCATAAGCAAAATGGCACCGATAAGTGAGGTGCAGCTGTCAATGGTTTTCAAACCATTGTGGTCCATAACTCTTAACTTTAAGGGAGTTTGCCTTTACCAATCAGTCTTCATAAGCCAGGATTCAATGAGTCCTCCATCTGCTGTTGCATTTTAACCACCCACCTGGCCCGCATTTCTGTTGCTCCTCCCCAGATCATCACTACATTTTTTTTCTTCTTCAAAATACAGCAATATCAGTTTTTGCAGGAATTTGATTCCATGCTGCCTTGCATCGGTACAGAGAAGGGGAGCGTGAAATGCCATGCTGTGTACTTTTTCATATGACTGCTGAGGCATACCCATGTGGTGGAAAACCTAGTCTGGCCATTTCAGATATGAACCACACCTGCATCCCAGATTTGTACCCTTCAGACCAGCAGACCACTCTGCATCTAATTCCCAACTGGCCCTGTATAAACATCACTCTCCTGAAAGGAATGAGTCACAGCTGCTTGCTGCCATGTCTTAATGTCTAGATTCTTGAACACTGGATGGGAAATTGGAAGGGGACACTAATCCCACTCCTAATACAGACTTTTCCAAGGTCTAAAGTGAGTCCTTAAACCTGGGGGGAAAGCCTGCTGTGCCCCCACACCCCAAAGCCCCCCAGTGAACCCCAACTGCCGAGGAGCATCTCCCAACCCCCTAGCAGCAGCCAGAGGTAAGCGGGGCCCATGGTGGGAGAGACTAACCCCAGCCTAGCCGCGGGAAGGCGGCTAAGGCAGAGCCAAGGAGAGTCTCACCCCACCCTGGCCCCTACTTCGCCCAGCCCCGCAAGGAGCCATGTGACTGGAGCCACAGGAACAGGCTATGCAAACAGGTGTGCTTGTCTGCCCAGCGCATGAGTTAGCATGGGAGTTTGTGCAGGAGGGCCAGAGGGAGGGCCCGAGGCCCTGCCAGTGCACCCTCCCCCAGGCAAACCAGTCCCAGCTGTAGTCAGCCCACCAGCGGCATGACACGGATGGGCACACGCCACATCCCTCAGGTCCCCTCGGGGCCTGTGGCCTCCCACTCTGGCTCCTCAGAGGCCTCCACCCAGATGGAGTCCATGGTTCTGGGCTCCACGCAGACGGAGCCTCTGGCTTGGCTGCAGTGGCTGCCTGTCACTTTTTCAGGCTCTGGTACCTGGAAGCATGGCCACCTCCCTTTGTGAGGTCTGCTCCCTTTTGGGTCTCTGGTGCTCCAGCTGGAGGAGCTCCAGGCCACAGTCCAGAGACTGCGTGCCATCAGGGGCTGTGAGCAAGAGATAGACACCTACTGTCATGCCCTTCTCCCCCGAGAGGCGGAGGGTAGACCACGGTTGCCTTCCAGGCCAAGGGAGGCCTCAGGAACATCCCCTTCTGTCCAGCCATGGGGATGGACCAAGGTGGTCAAGGGCCTCAAGGCTTGCTGCACCAGGGTCCCTGCCCCACTGGAGCTTTGCAAGAGTTATGAACCTCTTGCAACCCCAGCAGAGCCTGTCAAGCTGCCAGCTCCCTCAGGCAACACAAGCTCAACTGCAGCTATCACTCCCGCTCTCCCCAAGACAAAACACAAAGTCCTTGTCGTGGGAGACTCCATCCTGAGTGGGACCGAGGGGGCAATCTGCCACCCCGACCCCTTAACCTGGGAAGTCTGCTGCTTCCCAGGAGCCTGTATCTGAGACATTTCAGAGAAGATTCCTGGGCTTCTCTGGCCCACTGACCACTACCCTATGATCCCTATTCATGTGGGCACCAATGACACGGCTCGGAACAATCCCACCTGGGTCATGAAGCACTACAGAGATTTGGGAGTGGGGCTTAAGGGGTTAGGGGTACAGGTAATATTCTCTTCAGTTCTCCCAGTCTCGGGCTATGGGCTGTGGAGGGAGAGGAGGATCCAGGTAGTTAACCAAAGACTGCGGTGCTGGTGTCATCAGGAAGGCTTCGGCTTCCATGACCACAGTCTGCTCTTTGGTGAGAGAGGCAGTGAGCTGCTGGGAAGGGATGGCCTGCACCTCTCTCTGCTGGGGAGGAGGCTCTTCTCAGCCAGATTGGCTGACCTGCTCCACTGGGCTTTAAACTAAGCCTGCTGGGGGTGTGGGGGGGGACCACTGCCACTGCTGGCCTGTTGAGCCACCCTTGTAAAGCCAGCAGGCCAAAGCATTTAAGGGATTCCACCTCTGTCTCAGCCCTGCAGCATGCTGTGGGCAAGGCAAGGGCCCCCAAAGGGACACTTTCCTGCCTGTACACAAATGCCAGGAGCTTGGGGAATAAACAGGAGGAAATAGTCCTTCTACTTAACACAAATAATTATGATGTCATAGGGATAACGGAGACCTGGTGGGACTCCACCCATGACTAGGCCACAGGTATAGACAGCTATACCCTGTACAGGAGGGATTGAATAGACAAAAGGGGCGGGGGTGTAGCTCTCTATGTCAAGGAAAGCTACATGTCCCTGCAAGCTGACATTGGCACCCAGTGTGGATGACTAGAAACCCTCTGGGTTAAAATCCATGGGAAACATAGCACAGGGGAGACAATGGTGGGAGTCTACTACAGACCTCTGACACAGGTTCAAGAGCTTGACCAGGAGTTCGTCAAGGAATTGGCTGAGGCCGCATGTTCCTGGTGCAGGGTTGTTGTGGGAGACTTCAACTACCCAGACATCTCATGGGAAGAGTGCTCAGCCAAATCCTAGCAGTTGCAAAGCTTTCTTTCGTGTGTGGATGAGCCCTATGTGTGGAAGAAGTCGACGGGCCGATGACAGGTAAAGTGCTGCTCAACCTGTTTCTGGCAAAGTGGGACAACTTAATCAGTGACCTAATGATCTAAGGGAAGCTGGATAACAGTGACCATGAGCTGATCACCTTCACCATCTGCCATAAAGCTAGCAAATCAGTCAGCAATCCAGAAGTCCTCAACTTCAGGAAAGCTTACTTTGACAAGCTCAGGAGGCTTTTCAGGGAGGCCCTAAAGGGCCACAACCCAAAGGGGAGGGGAATTCAGGATGAGTGGTTGCTCCTTAAAGGAGCGATCCTGGATGCACAAACAAAGTCTATCCCATCTCGTAGGAAAGGCAGCAAAAGGGCACAGAAGCCTCCTTGGCTTTCCAGGGATTAGCAGATCTCTCGTGCCTCAAAAGACAGACCTACAAAGGATGGAGGACTGGATCCACTTCCAAGGAGGAATACTCTGCACTGCTCCAGACCTGCAGGGAGCAACCAGGAAGGCTAAGGCTGCGACAGAACTCCAATTAGCTACAATATCAAGGACAATAAAAAGTCCTTTTTTAGGAATGTGGGGAGCTGAAGGAAAAAACAAGGTCAACATTGGACTCCTGCTAAACCAAATGGGACAACTGACAACCAATGCCCAGGAAAAAGCCAACTTGGTAAATGGGTATTTTGCATCGGTCTTTCACCATTCCCATGGGACGCCCCTGCCCATTATGAGACAGGGAGGCCCAGGTGAGGCAGATTCCTTACCCCTCATCAATGTTGACCTCATGAAGGAACACTTTGAGAGGTTGGACAGCTTCAAATCAGCTGGACATGACAGTTTACACCCCAGGATACTCAAGGAGCTGGCAAGCATCATAGCTCAGCCCTTGGCATGGATCTTCAAGAATTTATGGCACTCTGGTGAAGTGCCTGATGATTGGAAGAAGGCTAATGTGGTACCTATCTTTAAGAAAGGGAGGAAAGTGGATCCAGCAAACTATAGGCCCATCAGCCAGACCTCTATCCCAGGGAAGGTCTTAGAAAAGGTTATCAAAGAGGCTATTCTTAACAGACTGGCCAATGGCAACACCTGAGGGATAGCCAATATGGGTTTGTTGCGGGTAAGTCTTACTTGACCAATCTCATTTTCTTCTATGACCAGGTGACCTATCACTTGGACAAAGGAGAAGAGATTGACGTTGTATATCTTGACTTTAAAAAAGCCTTCGATCTGGTATCCCATGTTCACCTCTTAGTAAAACTGGCTAACTGCGGCTTTGGCCACACCACAATCCACTGGCTGGGGAATTGGGTCCGTGGTAGAACCCAGAGGGTGGTGGTTGATGGAAGTCAATCGTCATGGTGCCCTGTGACCAGCGGGGTCCACCAAGGCTCTGTCCTTGGGCCTATACTATTTAACATCTTCATTAATGATGTGGACATTGATGTCAAAAGCGAACTGGCCAAGTTTGCCAATGACACCAAACTCTGGGGTAAAGCATCCACACCTGGAGACAGAAGGGTGATCCAGGCTAACCTTGACAGGCTCAGGAAATGGGTGATGAGATCCTGATGGTGTTTAACACCAAAAAATGCAAGGTTCTCCACCTTGGGAAGAAAAACCTGCAGCATCCTTGTAGGCTTGGCGGTGCTATGCTGGCTAGCGCTACAGACGAAAGGGACTTGGGGGTCATGACTGACCAGAGGATGAACGTGAGCCTGCAGTGTGATACTGCTGTTAGCAAAGCACGCAAAACATTTGCTTGCATCCACAGATGCTTCTCAAGTAAATCCCACAGTGTCATTCTCCCGTTGTATTCAGCCTTGGTAACGCCGCAGCTGGAGTACTGCATCCAATTCTGGGCTCCACAATTCAAAAAGAATGTGGAGAAGCTTGAGAGGGTGCAGAGGAGAGCTACGTGCATGATCAAGGTCAGGAAAGCAGACCTTAAGAAGAGAGGCTGAGAGCTATGGGACTCTTCAGCTTGGAAAAGCGCAGGCTCAGGGGTGATCTGATAGCCACCTATAAGTTTACCAGGGGTGCTTACCAGAATCTGGGGGAATGTCTATTCATCAGAGTGCCCTAAGGGATGACAAGGTCAAACGGTCACAAACTCCTCCATGATTGTTTCAGGCTGGACATAAGGAAGAACTTCTTTACTGTCCGAGCCCCGAAGGTTTGGAATAGATTGCTGCCAGAGGTGGTTCAAGCACCTACTCTGAATGCCTTCAAAAGACATCTGAACATTTATCTTGCTGGGATCCTATGATCCCTGCTGACTTCCTGCCCCTGGGGTAGGAGGCTGGACTTGATGATCTTCCGAGGTCCCTTCCAGTCCTAATGTCTATGAAATGTATGAAACAGCAGTCACCTGATTGTTAGAAGTGCTGAGCACTCTCCTACTGGACACAAGAGGCCACAAGAGGTGTTTTGCTTTATTCCTGTTGTAGTCAATTATACCACAGTACAGTGACTAAGATGTCCGTGTCTTGCCAAATAGGTAGCATTTTATACCCTTTCTACACAGAGGTAAATGATTGTACAATGTGCAGGGCAATGGAAAATGGAAGTTAGTGACCATAAGGTATATTGCCCATGAACTGTCCTCCCTCTAAAAACACTAAGTACTCTCATCATTACAATGAGGGAAGGGATGCTTTTCCCTCCAGATTGTAATGGCACAAGGCAGCTTCCTTCCCCAAGCTTCAGGCAGTCTTCAAAATCACTTAGCCTGCTGAATATTCCAAATACAGCACAGCAACTGCTCTGTCAAATGTACCAGGTGGGATTATGCCAGATGTGCCACTGAATGCTCCAGGTACAGTATACCTTCTGCAAGAGCTGTGAGCCTGACTATCCTGAGGCCTTGATTCTAAATTACTAGCTAGTTACAAAATGCTGGGGCAGCAGCCCTCTAACAAGGAAAGGGTTAAGTCATTTTTTACTGTTCATTTGAACTGATAAAACCTGCAATGAGACAAGTCACTGATGAAAGGATGCATACTGCCTATAATTGTTTTTTAAATTAAATTAGGGACTTCAGACTCTCACTTAGTGTGCAGTATATAAACTCAAACATCCCATTGGAGCCTGAACTGAGTGCTTCAAAACATTTGCCCTGAGCAAACACTATATACTGATGGAAAGAGGAGTCTTCTAAAAGAGAAACATGATTTTATGGAACATTTACAGCACGGTGATTTACTGAGGTCTGTACCTTGGTGATTTACCAAGGTCTGTACCATGCCAAACCACACCACAGGCTTCTAACCAATCTTAGTAGCACCCTTGACCAATTCCTAGGAAAGAAAGGTGACAAGCCCATTCTGTACGAAACATTCGCAAACTTATCTTAGCTATTAATTTTTGCATCATATTAATTTTGCATAACTATCAAACCCCAATGCTTTGCCTTAAATGCAAAGAACTAACTGCTAAATGTAGTGCACAAGGACCACTCAGAGTCAAAGAAAACACCCACCTGTCACAAGTTTAATGGTGAGATAATTGGTTTATATGCATTTATAACTGCATGTAATTATCAGCTCCATTTAATGTTTAATTTTAAGCAAGTTCAAGTCCATTGTTCTGCTGATTTTCTCTCTCATATGCATACATATATATACATGTACTTCCATATACAAACACACACACGTGTGTATATTATACACATTATATTATATTATATATATTATACACATACATATTGTTATATACCTAATCCATCTATTAAATCTTTTTAATAGCTCTTTCTCCCACCCCTCTCTTAATTCCAGAGGCATTGGCATAAGGCTAGGTGCAGCTACGAAAAGGCTGACATTTGTCTTTGAGTAATTTGTGGTGGAATTTTAGCCTGCTTGATGTAGTCATTTTGTTCCCTGTGCTGCTGTGACATTAATTACTGTTAAATATTCTTATCTGTTACATACAGTTCTGTTTAGATAAAGGTCAGTGTCTGAACCCATGACAGCGCCTGTTGTTGCTGTGAAGTGGAACCAATCCGTCACTCCCTACCTTTCAATACCCTTGTCTTACTTTGAGTCCATTTTTCATTAATTCAGACTCAGTAGATAGACATTAAAAATGCAAAAATGTCTTGGCTGCTCTGATCGGCGCTCAGATATGAAATTATTAGCTCAGTTCGTGCCAGCTGCACAGGAAGGTCAGATAATATCGCCCATGCACATCTAGCACCGGCAGCTCATTAAAGCGCCATGTGGCTGCCTGTGGTAAAAAAATATTTCCCTCTTTAATTAAAAGTCAGCTTTGTCTGGAACAGCAAAGGCTAAGATTTGTCACAGTCTTTGCACAGGAAGGCTTCTTCCTGGCTTATAGGTACTGGGATAAAAAGATAAATAGCTCCAACTTTTTTTTACCATTGTCCCAGGAACTGAAAGGGAAGAATCCCAACTTTTGCAGCCATTTCTTCCTTCACTTGCTAGAGTCTACTGATCTACTGAGTACACAACAGCACTGTTCCACTGCCATAGCTACTTAGGTCATCGATGAGCAGCTGTGATACAAATAAAGGTATTGTTACACATTACACTTACACCACGAGTACTGTACTTACAACACTAGTACTTCAGTATTCAGAGAGTGAAGCATGCACCATTGCAGCTTAGTAAAGTTAGGCCTTCTCTAGCAAGGAGTATCTCCAGATTGTACCTAACATGATTTAAGCTAACACTGGACTTCTCCACAGAGATAATAGGATTAGGGGATTCTGGTGCAGTAGGGAAGGTCAGTGCCCAACAAAGCATGCACCAGTATTGCTGGCAGTGACACTGGGAATGACACTGGCATGGCACGGGAGCTAGTCCTGGGCCCTGCACTGCAAGGAGCCAGTTCAGGGTTCTGGTGTAGTGCGGAGGTTGGGACTGGCTTCCAAGTCATCCCTGTGTCAATCTCAGCCACCGAACCAAACAAAAATCTTGAATTAGCTCCAATGTGGTCCCAGGGCTGAGATTGAAAATCAGCTGATGTTTGGTCTCAGCTCTGGGATTGCATTGGAACCATTTTAAAATGCTGGTGCAGTACTACAGTCCATATTTAACATTATTATGCAATTACTCAGAAAATTTTCTAAGCCATATTAATGTTTAATACGACCTAAATATGACATGTGCTAAATATAATGATACTATAGGAACCTTTTGGGTAGGCTAGAAAGAAGGTCATTTGGATACATGCCCCCAGTGCTGTAGCAAGGAGGGAGGTGAACGGGGCAACTGTGGCAGGCAAGTAGGGGGTGCTCCTGTGCTAAGCCACCTGCCTCACTGTGCCCAGCCAAAAACCAAGCTTCGAGTGTCTCCCTTGCGGCGCCTACATATGGCTGTCCCCCTTTCTGAAGCACACCTGCAAGCCTGGGGTAGCATTGCCACCACCTGGACTCTGGCCTTTGTCTGGGCCCTCTGCCACCCAGGATACACAGGCCCTGTAGAACTTGGGATCTTAGAGTGCTTCTATTAGCCTGAAGCATAGAAAGCAGCCTCCGTCAGTCAGCCAAGTGAAGGTAGCAAAAAGGCATACCCAAACCTTCTCAAGCACGTACCACAAAGCTGACTAACAGATAGCTTTATTGGGTAGCAAGGGCAGACTTGGGGCTAGATACAAGTCAGAGGTATCAGAAGAAAATACCAGAGCAAACAGAATTGTTTTGTAGCCTTTAGACAAGTGACTAAAACACTAGGTCCTGTTTCCTGCTACATTTCATGTAAGTTACTCACAATTCCATCCAGGGGCTGACTAAGCATGCTCTAGAGGCCTCATGGCTAGCTGGCTGTATCCCCAAAACATGTCTTCCCCTCTTCCAGGAAGAAGGGACCTTATATATCTGTGTTGTGACCTCACCACTAAGTTTTCACCAGAAGCAGTCCCATTGGTGGCTGACCGGTGCTTCCAAATGACATAAGACTGACCAGATAAGAGAACTAGTCACATGACCTGCAAAGGCAGGAAACTGAAGCAAAGGGTGCAGGTCCCCGCTCCCTTAGGAATGTCTCCAGCCCAAGTCACAGATCAGTGGTAAATGAAACAAATGCGGGTTTTCATTTACAATGAAAATGAAATGAAAATGAGGTGCTGCCTGTTTACAACAGTGAGGCAGAATTCTGGGCATGATTCCTCCACAGTGACTGCTCCAGGTGCCAGGATGGAAGTGGGGGTGCAGGGACAGGGGGAGTGTGGCTCCTGCTATTGTGTGCACTCCCGGGCAAACATGGGGGGGGTGCATGCCCCCCAGATCTGTGCATGTGATGAGGGTAGGTGGCTGCTGCAGGCTTTGCCCCGGGTGCTGAACTTCTTTGCCATGGTACTGCATGCTCCACCCCTTCACCCTACCACGTCCTATTAATTAGTCCCCTTCCTTATGCAGAGGAATCCTGCAGGTGTTGAACAGGTGTAGACTTAGAGGATTGTTTTCTGAATATAGTAGCATGAAACAGATCCCACCTGTGATAGATACCAGAGAGGCTGTGTTTTCTTTTTGCTGTGGCAACACTAATTTAACTTGTGCCATTTAAATTGGAATCGTGAGTTGTCCCAGGGATACTGAGAAGCAGGACTGGGAAGCCAGGAAGACACTAAGATGTGGGGCAAGGTAGACACACTTGAAGGGAAAGAGAGGCTCCAAGTAGATTTAGACAGACTACAAAAGTGGGCAGATAAGAATAGGATGCGGTTTAACATAGACAAATGCAGGGTGCTGCACCTTGGGAGAAGGAATCCACAGCATACATACAGGCTGGGGAGTTCCCTTCTTGAAAGCACAGAGGCAGAAAGG
>JAGPOW010000797.1:25192464-25217536 GCA_030014935.1 Caiman crocodilus | reverse complement strand
ACATAGACAAATGCAGGGTGCTGCACCTTGGGAGAAGGAATCCACAGCATACATACAGGCTGGGGAGTTCCCTTCTTGAAAGCACAGAGGCAGAAAGGGGTCTTGGAGTCATTATTGACTCCAAGATGAACGTAAGCCACCAATGCCAGACAGCTACCAGCAAGGCCAGCCACACCTTGTCATGCATCCAAAGGTGCATCTCAAGCCGGTCCAGAGAGGTGATACTCCCCCTTCTATGCGACTTTGGTCAGACCGCAGTTGGAGTATTGCGTCCAGTCCTGGGCACCGCACTTCAAAAGGAATGTGACCAGCCTGGAGAGGGTTCAGAGGAGGGCCACCCACTTGGTGTGAGGGCAGCAGGACAGGCCCTATGAGGAGAGACCGAGGGACCTCAACCTGTTCAGCCTTAGCAAGAGGAGGCTGAGGGGGAACCTGGTGGCTGCCTACAAACTCATCAGAAGAGATCAACAGCAAATAGGTACAGCCTTTTTCTCCCCAGCACCACCTGGGGTGACGAGGAACAATGATAATAAGCTGATGGAGAATAGGTTTAGGTTAGAGATCAGAAGGCAATATTTTACAGTTAGGGTGGCCAGAATCTGGAACCAACTTCCCAGGAAAGTGGGCTTCGCCCCTACCTTGGGCAAATTCAAGGAGGAGGTTGGATGATCAACTGTCTGGAGTCTTGTAAACCCAGCATTCGTTCCTGCCTGTGGCAGGGGGTCAGGCTAGATGATCTGTTCAGGTCCCTCCTCAGCCTAGCTACTACTATATGAAACTACTGCTACTACTGTGAAACTAATAAGCCCCGCCTTCAGGGCTCAGCGCAGTAAGAAACACCAAAATAGAGAAAGGAAGGCAAAACATTTACTTATCTGCAGAAGGAACAATGTCACAATGTCAAAGGGAAAAGCCTGCACAGTTTACAAGCCATGCCTTTATGCAATTAAGGCCAATGGGTGATGTTCCAAGGATGCACCAGCCAGCAAGAATAAAAGCAGCCGCCAGCAGTAGGGAGGGGAGAGCGAGTAAGGAGGTGGAGTCTCTCCGTGCTGGCAACGGATGGAGCCAGAGTGATCAGGCATCGCCCAGACGGTGAGTGGCAGCAGAGGCTGCAAAGGATCTTCTCACCTGGGGTACTCAGACCAATCCCCAAAAGGGGAGAAGCACTTGGGGTGACTCACCCCTAAAACTGCCAGGGAAGCACTCCACAGGCAGTGGAGTTGTTGAACAACAGCACGATGGGTGCAGTGACCCAGAGGGGGAGGCTGAAGCCGACCCTGAAAGAACAGGAGTTTCCCTGCATGGTCACTCCCAGGTACCAGGTCGGGGAGTCGGGCTGTGGGCAGAAAGGGTAAGGGTACCTGGAGGGACCAGCGCCAAAGAAGCACTGCCAAGCACGGACAGGAGGGCTTGGGGAGCCAGCAAGTAGGACATTGGACTAGAAAACCTTTTGGGATTTCTCCTATTTTTTTTCTTTTCTTTTTAAAATTGTCTTTACCCCTGCCCAACAGGGGCACCCTTACCAGCTCCAGGAATAGAGCCAACCCACTCAAGGGGGTTCCAGACTTAGGACCTGAGGTGACTGACTATCCTTCCTCAAGGAGCAGGGGGAATATTGCCTAAGGCAATAAGAAGCGATGATTCTACAGAGTGCATGTGAGGAATATCCACGCCAGAGGAGTGGCCATTTAAAGACCAGGCGTCCTGCCAGAGGCTGGTGTAAGGTTGGGGTGTAGGGGAGGTGGAGCCCCACAAATATCCTGCAAGTGGAGTGGTCGTCCCTGAGGGAAACTTAGAGGCTGAACCCCACACTGAGTTAACATTCAAAGACATAGCAGGAGAGTCCAGGGACGGCCAGAGGGACAACCGAAGCTCATCTCGGGGAACCGTGAAGCCAGAGAGCATACATCCTCTACTGTCCTTACCAAGGTGGCACGCAAGTGGGCTTTCGAAGCCAGGTGGGCGCATGAGTCTTCCTGCAGCCATGCACTCACGTAGTTCACTTATACAAATTGGTGATGTGTAGGGGGTGCATGCAGGTGCATGTGAGATTGGTGATGCATCCCCTGAAATTGGCCACCGCTGCTGGTGGTGCCTGTCAGTGGTCGCCGCTTGCCATCCCCCACCCTCCCCGCCACCGACACTGCTGGTGGCATCTGCAGGTAGCCACTACTCACCGCCAGCTGCTCCCATTGCTGCTGGCTATGTTTGCAGGTGGTTGTCAATCACCGGTTGGCACTTGCCAACCCATTCCCCCCTTGCCACCAACACTGCCGCAGCCACCTGTGGGAGCTCCCCACTTGGCCTGCCCCTGCTGCCAACACAGCTGAGACAACCTGTTGATGCTCCCTGCTCATCACCACCATGCCCCTGCTGCCTGCAGGTGGTCGCCGTGCCCTCCTAGCTTCAGGAAGCACATGGCATTCATGCTTGTACATCAAATAATACCAGATCCTTGGCTGACTACAGGAGTTGCTGGCTTGCTGGAAGTGAAGAAGCTAGCCTGTGAGAGATGCAACCTTATGTGGCTCTCTCTGGGGACAGGACAGTAATACAATCTTACAGCAACATGTGTCAGTACAGTTTAAACACCAGAATGCAAGACAGTTAGTCTAAAATAGAAAACAACACTAAGCAGCCACAATTCTAGGGTCATCTTACACTAGCAGGTATTTAGTGGGCATGTGTATGTGGGGGGAGGGAGAGGTCACCAGGCTCAAAGTTCTGGATAACCTGTTTTACTGCTTGGTTGAGATAAATGTGCTTTCAGGCCTCAATCCAGCAAAGCACTTAAGTGCTTAACAAGAGCCTTACTGAAGTCAATGGAGCTTCCCTGAGTGTTTAAATTGAAGCATTTTCCTGAATCAGGATGCTAGTGTAAGAAGACTTAGAGTATGGAACAAAGGATCTGAATTTACAAGATTTCAGATCTTACCTCACACAGGCACTGCAAGGACAGGCACATTAGCAAGTGGGAGATGTGCAAATAATTAATGGGCCACAGATGTAGGGTGGCATGACATTATTTTACATAGATTATTCTTTGAGAAATGCTACAGTAGGTTGGCTGAAACTATTTGTAATTGTCTCAGGAACGCAGGATCAGGCAAAGGGGAAGCCACACCCATAGGCAGACCCCAGACAAAGGACAAAGGGAAAAACCTACCTGTTTCAGGACTCCGAAGAAACGAAGAGGTGGTTTATCATCAAGAGACATTACCCAGTGGGGATACTAGCCAGCCCCGGGAGCACAGGATGGGGGATACTAACAGCAACAAAGAGCACAGCAGGAAGCCGCTGCAGAGGAGGCTTCCAGTGCCAGCAGGGAGCCAAAGAACTGGCAGGGGGTGGATCAGCAGCTACAGCAGGGGCTGTGAGCCTGTCCCACCCTGGAGAGAAGCAGCACCGGCCAGGAGCTAAAGAGCTGGTGCGGAGACGATCGGCGGTGAGAGCTATTGCAGCCACTGCCAGGAGTGACCAGCTCAGGAGTGACCAGCTCAGGAGCAAGCTGGAGGGGCTGGATGAGAGATCAGCAGCAGTGGGAGCTGCTGAGTGCAGTGGTAACGGGTGGAGCGGAGGCGATGAGCTAGAGAGAGCTCCCTCAGGAGCCAAAGGAGACCCTGACCAGGGCGGGAGTGCAGGTCCCAGCCTGGGGAACACACCCACTGGGGGCATCGGGGAAGTGGAGTCTGCGGGCCCATGGCACTAGAGTGCCTTTTCTTCCCCCCACAGTTCCATCTTCTTTTTTTCCTTATTGTGTTTTCCCCTCGCTATTTTGTTCCCTCTTGGTCTTCATTGGTGGGACTTGGAGGTCCTTACCAATGGGCTTGTGACATGGTGGTGGTGTAGATTCTTTAGTTTTCTGAGTTTTTCCCTTGTTTTGTTTTCTTTCCCAGAAACCCAGTGGGGGTTTACCAGGTGCTTGCCACTGGATTTCGGGAGACCAGGGACCTTGACAGAGGATCATGAGGTATTGTGAACGCAGCATCGGTCAGTGGCATCCTCTTGAGATGTCCAGAGAATATCACGGAGGACAGGACGCCTTGAATCTCCCAGACCCAGGTAGAGACTCAGATGTTCTTCTACAATGAAAGGGACAAAGGTGCTGAGAAGGACATCATCCGAAGGTCAGTCGCAAAGAGATCTGGTGGCTCGTCTCAAAGGGTGACATACGGCTGGGGTGTAGGGGTCCTGTGGACACTCACCAAGGTACGTGACGACCCTGGAGGCACCCTCAAAGGAGACCCCCTACACTGAAGATCCATCTGAAGTTGTAGCAGGAGAGTTTGGGGGCCAGTCTGAAGGTGATCGAGGGAACCCCCCCAGGGCCTACGCAAGGCTCCTTGGTGCATAAGGCCAGCTGCCTGTGCAAAGGCAGCTCAGGAGAGAATCATTTGAGCAGAGGGAGGCACAATGATTTTGGCTTGAATTCAAAGAAGGGTCTTGGCAACTATTTTTATTTCAAAATCATGTTTTATTTTGTATTTTTTTTAAGTTTTCATGAGAAAAACAAACAAATGCAATTATTTCAGGTCAACATAAAATGAATGTTTTCCCCAATTTTTGGTTCAGCCACTGAACTGAAAAAAATCAATTATTCACACTATTGAGGTACATCAACAGAACACATTTAGGCATAAAGGGCAGCATGTTCCAGCTGAAATACTGCTCAATAAATATGGAATTGGAGATCAAAAAGGAGCAAAGAAACAACAAAGATAAGGGGTTTTGATTATTTCTATATTTGAACCTCATTCCTTCACTAGTTGACAATAAAATAAAGCCAGGTATAATTTCTAGGGCGGGTCTGTAAACACAAAAGGTCATAAGCCAGTTACTCCCCATGCATGTCAGCGTCATGTATGTAGGCACACAACTAGTTTTTTAGCACCTGTGCTCAAATTGGGATTCTGTTGGCATCTATACACATGACGGATCTCTGCTCTGATGTGTCCTAATTAGCACACGCCAGAGCAGACTTGATTAACTGAGTCTGCTGTGAGTTTGCTTGAGTGTGCTAATCAGCATGCTCTAGCAGCCTCCATGTCATGTGTATTCAGCATCCCCACATTTCAAACTGGCAGCAGGGTCACTATAACTAAAGCTCATAGAATGAACTTTAATTAAAGTGCCCCACTGCCATTTTGAAGTGCGGGATGCTGAATAGATGCGACTCTGTGGACACTTTAAATTACAGCAGCTTTCTCAACCACTCTAACTATAAAGTGCCCCACCCCACTCCACCCAGACCCCATGTATAGATATCCTGTATCCTCACAAGGAAACATAATTACCCAGCGTGTATACCTGGTAAAGAGCAGTACTACCATCTTTCAGTCCAGTGGTTTGGACACTTGCTCAGTAAGCAAGACTCCAGTTCAAAGCTGTGCACCCCGTGAGAGAGTTGGAATCTATACACCTTGCTTTCTAGCCATGAAGCCACCAGCTGGGCAATGTCCAGATGTCATCCCAACTCTCCTTGTTCAGCTGACATTCATTGGATAAAATGGATTAACAATAATTGGGAAAGTTTCTGCTCCATTTTAAGTGGGGGCCCAAGCTAAAAGCCAGGGCCCACTTTCTTCCAGGGAAGCACCTGTCCCACAGATCCTCTGTCATTTTCCCCTAAGTCACACATCTGGCCTCTCCTTTGCTGCGCAGCAAGTCAGTTTCAAGAGGAGGGCTACAGAGTACTACTAGCTAAGAGAAACCCTCTCTGAGTCAGGAGGCCTAGAACCTGGGTCTTCTGCTTTATTAGTGAGTGTTACAACCATCAGGCTGTTGAGATAAAAGACAGAAGCCTGCACTCAGTTGTGGTGTTTCTCTAGCTTCCATTTGCAGATTTACTTGGATGTGCACATGTAGCTGGGCAATTCTGTTTCTCTTGGATGGCAACCCCACTGAAGCACAGCTCTACTGAGTATGGTGAGTATATTAGCACAAGCAATTCTGAATCCCCAAAAATTCATTTAATTGTTACACAGCTCTATACCTATCACTTAAGTATGTGAACAGTGAATAGGACTTGGTCCAAAGAGCCTTATTCCATGGTCCTTTCATAAACCAATGGAATTATGCTGTTGAAAATATGAGGGAGATGAATCTTAGAAAAATTCCCATTGGGCATTTGGGCAGCTTGACCATACTGCATTTCATTTTGATGGAGTAAATGAGAGAGGACTTTACTGAACAGTAGGCCTGAAATTAACGTAAACCTGGTTTAGGTGAGGTAGGAATCAGGGTACAGACAAACAGTTTACTGTGTGGTAAAAAGAGGCCAGGTTGTACTATGCATCAACAGTTCTGTGGTAAGTGCCCATGGCACCACTCTCATTCGACAGTAAATGGAACTCAGACTAGTGTAGCTTAGCCTGCAGTGAAACGGGTAAGTAACCATGTTTTAGCTTGGTAGCAATAACTGTGGAGCAACTGATATGTGATAAACCCCAGGTCTCTGACTGGCTAATAAGATGCTGAGCTGGCCTTGGGACAAGAAGTGCAACAAAATGGATTTTTTGGTTCACTGGAAATTCTGGAAAATAACAACAACAACAGGTACTGACCCAAAATGAACAATTTTCAAACTTTTTTGACAGAGAATTAAAAAAAAGTCATTTCAGATTGAATGATTTCATTTTGAGCCCAAACAGACTCTAGCAGTCTCACATTTTTCATTTTTTAAAAATAAAAATTGATGGATATTTTTATTTTCAGACAGAAAATTCCATCCAGTTCTGCACAGGGCTCTATGGAAAGAAGAGAATAGACAGTGGTTTTCTGTAAGTCTGTTAGGCTACGTATGCATAAAAGGCTTAAGAAAATCCTTTGTTAAGGTCTATGATCCTTGCTTCACTGCCATAGTGGTATGAATCTATAACAACTCTGGAGAAGTAGACTAGATTTTTATCAGATTATGATAAAGGGGTGAAAATTGATCCCAAATGTTTAAAAATATAGTATTTTGAGCACTTACAATCAGTTGCTTAACCTAGGATGCCTCCAAGTTTGGGACAAGGTGTTATGTATAGGGGCAAGAAGAAATTCAAGGCTAGCAAGAGGTATTTGTAGAATGACTAAAGACAAAAACAGAATCAGTTTATTTATTTAGCCAAAGACTTTCCAGTGAGTGAGACTGAAACCTTCTCACATATGCTGCTTACATGACTGACAGGCTCCTACCAGCTGCAGGAGTCAGATTTCCCAACTGAACACAGGGGCTTCCCTCCCTCCTTTCCCCATCTCAGGCTTGTATCTTTGATTTTTAATTATTTTTAGCTGCAGCACAAAATGGAATACTGTATAGGAACGTGGTGAAATGACAGGGGTGAAAGTGGATGCTTCTGCTGAAGATTACATTGCTTTGACATCAGCTACCCACCATTTCGTTCTGAGGTGGGCTTACTGATTCCTCCCTGACACATCTTTCTTTGTTTTTCTGTTGCTGTTCGTTATAGGTAGTAGTGGGATGTATTGACACTCAGCATAAACAGCACTTTCAAGGTGGTATATCAAGTATATGAAGTAGTACAGAAAAGTCTATATCCAGCTGCAGGATTTTGATACGCAAACGTATATGTTGTCAGGGGAGTAAAGGGGTGGGAGGAGAGAGCGGGGATGAGTATCATATTTATATCTTCTTGGACCAACATCCACGTGCCAATTCTGTTTAAAAGAAAAGTTTCAAAGCCAGAAGTCATAAGAATAGCCATGGAGTTTAATTAAGAACCAGTTGTAGTCAGCTCCCCTTCCTCTAGAGCAGCAGTGGATAACCAGAGGCATGGGTGCCACAAGTGGCATAAGCAGCTTGTGTGTGGCCTACAGGAGACCAGGGAAAAGGCAGGCAGCACAGTGGCAGATAGGGCAGGAAATGAATGCAAAGCAGTAAGTTGGGCAGGGAACACAGGGGAGATAAAATAAAGCAAAATGGGCAGGAGAAGGAATCAAAGCAATACTTGGAGAGGGTGCAGGGCTATTGCAGCATGCTTAGGAAGCCCCATTGCTCTAGTGTGCTGTGCTACTTCACATCCCTCTGCTAGGGGGATAATTTCTTTACCACTCCTGTCCTTACTCAGTTTACAAGGATTAGCAAGATACAGGGACACTTGGTTAAAAAACGAGTTAGTCAAGCAGCAAGACCATGAAAAGAATCAGAGAGGCAACACTTAAAGTGATTTTTGATCAATGCCTAAGCCCTACATTAGTATACATAACACCATTTCCAGCCTCTAACTCCTCAGCTGCCTCTTCCATCCAGAATCTTCCCTTTTACACTCCAACTGTGTTATCTCTTTTTTCTCCATCAGCTCAGCTGCTTCTCTTCCACAGTTTTCCAATTCCCTATCATCTTTCTTCCCTGCTACTTCAAACTGAATGGCAGAGTTCTAAAACCTTCTCCTTTGATTTCCATGATGCCTCTCAGCCTTCATTTGCTTGATCAGACATATCTGGTTCTCCACTGATGTAGACCAATGGAAATTTGGAGCAAGGGTGCTGAAGTCCGTGGAGTTAGACTGCATGAAACTGTTGGAAAGTAAGCATTAATCCCTTTGATTTTCTGAAGAAAGTTCAAAAAAAGTGGGGACAAATTCTGGAGTTCCTCACTAGATATTACTCAGTCCTAATTCAGAGAAGTCTGGCTGAGAAGGGCATGGGTAACACCTGAGTGAGGAAACCCAGATGAGGTCCAGGGGAGTGGAAATTGGCCAAGTATTTTTTTCCTGGAAATATCTGCTAAATGTTATTTAACGAAGTTAAACAGTGCCATGCCAGAGGCCAGATGCCAGCAGGTATCAGAATGTAGCAGCTTCACAAAGAAAAGGAATACACTAAGCCCAGACCCACAGTGTCAGATTCATGCAAAAAGGCAAACCTTTTGTTAATACGAAAGATAACATAGGCATAAAATCCGTGTTGGATTCCTGTTGTCACTGAGAAGGTGTACTGAATGAATTGCTCATTGACCTCCATGGTGAGATCTATTAGAAATATGGAATAAGTGTCTCTAGGAAGGTCTTGAAGTTTATCACTTGAAGTCATTAAAAATAGACTGCAAAATGTATTTCAGAATTAACTGTAAGGAGAGAGTATCAATGGCAGAGAGATGAGCATGATTTAATAGTATTATTTATACTAGACATTGGTGCTTTAACAAAACCAGACATAACTAACTACAAGAACAAAAGACCTTCCATTTATAAGTGAGCACCTGGACCAGGCTTAAAAGTCTATCCCCCAGTTGACAGAGCTCTTAAATGGGCACCTGGGCATTCAGGCTGGGAAGTTAGGTGCAGGGATGTGATGCTAGCCACATCACAGCATCATGTGCTGTTAGTTACAAAAACTGATGTGTCTTCACCATACTGGGCCAATGGGCCAACTACACTTGAGAAGGCCTTTAATCTTAATTTGACCACTCCACATAACTAGCTGTAAAACTAGGGGGGAAACTATTGAAATCAATGCTATAACATGGCAAAATGGTAAGATAACATATTCTTTTGATGGAGCTTGTACCAAGTGCCTGCTAATCCAAGCATGTTGCAACTCATATGGGGAAAAATTCCATTCTACTGAGTGCTGGATGCCCTCTAAACAACTTTATACAGTTAACATCCATCCCTATCATACTTGAGGCCACAGTGTGTATGGAACTTAATGATACTTCATCCCATGTAATTAGAGTGTGTGTAAACAGAGGGGTGAAATCAGCTATGATATGAGAGGGCACAGCTTCCATTTACTTCAGGGTTGGATTTGGTCTATAATACCATAAATAGCTACTTCTTTCTCATTTTGTGAGAAGAAAAGCAGCATAATAGCACTACATCCACCTTAACTTTTTAAAGCCTGGAAAACAAAGCTGAGGCATATATCTCCTGCATAATTTGCCATGATTGTGTTGCCCACAAAATTTCCAATAATGTACTCTACTAATTTGTAGTACTCTCACTTCCAACAGATAACAAAAAGCAATCTATACCCTGTCTTTCATTTAACTTGCTTTCTAACACAAATCTTTAATGGTGATCTCTTGCAGTCTTGTCAAGAAGGGGGCACATGTGACTATCGTGTATTCAGGAGGAGGCAGGGTAGATCTGCACCTTATAGACTAACCAAAGTATAACACATACTTTCACGTGTTAAAGTTTATTTAATCATATACTGTGAAGGGATGCTATTTTGCCTTAACACTGCCAGTGCTAGGTCACCCTTAAGATTTTACATCAAACATATGTTTTGTAGGCCTGTGCAAAGTGGCAAGTATTTACTTTGGATTCGGCTGATTTTCAGGACAGTGATTCAATTCAGAGATTCAAATCACTCTCCTGATTCAATTCAGCCAAAACAAATCCAAAAGATTTGGCCATAGACTAAACAGGCAGCTAACACAACTGCCTTGAGCAGCTAAGTCTGTTTGGGTTGGGGGTTGGACGAGGGGGGAGGGTTAGAGGCGGTGAAGGGGGAGGAATTGGGGCTGGGACAAGCTGCCCAGCTGGGGCCTGGGTGTGCGGGACTTGGCAGGAGAAGGGGGATGCAAGATGTGGCCATAGCAGTGCTGGGACTGGTGGCTCTGCCCTGCTGCCATGTGTCTAGCCAGCACATGGTGGAGAGTGGTATGTGATGCAGGTGCAGTCAAATCGGGCCATATCTCCAAATTGAATTGGCTGCCGAAGCTTCCCTCAGCCCTAATATTTTGCCCCACCTTGTCCTCCTATACTTACAAAGATTAGAGCAAGGTAGTTAGCCATGCTACTTTGAAGTCAGGCAGAAGGTGGGGGTAGGATGACATTGTAGGTTACCCATACACATGCAGCCAGTCTGCTCTAACACACTGATATAACAGTGTGTCAGAGCAGACTCAATCAAGTCTGCTAGAGTATGGTAAGTACTGCACTCCACCAGACTCTAGCATCACGTGTATCGGCATCCCAGCACTGAAAAATGATGGCAGGGGTGCTTTACCTAAAGCTCATTTGACAAACTTTAGTTAAAGTGCCCCCACCACCATACAAGATACAAGAGACAGTATGGGCACTTTAATTAGAGTGGCTCTAGGTGCCTTCTAGAGCCACTCTAATTAAAGCGCCAATCCCCACCCCCCACTTCCTAGAACACATATATAAAAACCCTTAGAGACTAACTGGTTTAGTGATCCATAAGCTTTCATAGCTAATAGCCTACTTGATCAGATGCTGTGAACTGACTAGCAGATGAAAGAGCCTAGGCCTTGGAACTGTTCATTATTCCAAAGGTGGCATACAAATGCTGTAGTTGGTAAGTTCTTTAGTTCAATAGATAGGATACTGGACTGGGATTTAGGGACCCTTGGTTTTACTCCTGGATTTCTCACTGCCTGCTATATGACATTGGGCAAGTCGCTTCTTCCTCCACCCTTTGTTTTTCCCATTTAAAACAGGAGGGCAGATATTGTTTCTTCCTGTATGTATACACCTACAACTATTCAGCCCTGCTTTTGACTGTAATAACAGATATGCAACCAAGACACTCTAGAATAAGTTGCAAATTTCAATTGTACAAATATTCTCCCTCATGAACAACTGAAAAATCATCTTTTATTCCAGAGCATTCTGATGAACTTTGTGGATAAATCAGTTACGTCCATCGCCATCATGAATATGCAGCAGCTATCAGTACACACCTGCCCTCCACCTGCCCAGGATGAGAAGTGAGATAAACAAGGCAGCATGTTGTAACTCACAGGAAGCAGTGTAGGCAGAATATAATTACCCACTTTATAGTGTAATTTAGACAACAGATCAAACTAGTCAAAAATGCCATTACAACTTCAGCAATAAATACCTGACAAATCATCCAAAAAATATTTATTAGCAGCAAGTTGGAATGCCTCTTAGTCACAGAATCAGAGAAATGCAGAGGTAGGAAGGTTCCTGAGGAGATCTTTCAGTCTGACCCCGATATGGAGGCAAAATCATATATGTCAAGAATATCCTTGAAATATCTTTGTCTAATATATTCTGAAACAGCTTCAGTGAAGGAAATTTCACAAGGTCCAGAAGCAGCTGGGCAAGTTTCACTACCTTTATCATTCAAATGCTTTTCCTAATAGCTAACAAAATCCTTGCTGCATATTAAACTGATTTCTTCTTGTCCTACCCATTGGATATGGTGAACAATCTATCACCAGCTCTTCATAATATATTGACTTGTACTTAATTTTCAGACTCTTCAGTCTTTTTCTGCAGTAATGCCAACATACTGGTACGGTATTGTTTGGACAAAAAATCACTACCTGCACAACATCAACATTTGAATGGGAGAGACCATATATTGTGGCTTGGGTCTGAGTCTACTTA
Organism: Caiman crocodilus; assembly: GCA_030014935.1. NCBI lineage: Eukaryota > Metazoa > Chordata > Crocodylia > Alligatoridae > Caiman > Caiman crocodilus. The sequence continues at coordinate 25,205,198 of JAGPOW010000797.1, read as the reverse complement.
TCTGGGTAAGAAATGCAGTGTGACAGAACAAGACTGCTACTACACAGGCTCAGACTCAGACTCATATTATGAAGCAGATCGTGTTTGCAATTTTGCTAACAGTTACATGGGTGGAAGCCAGGTAAATTCATGGTAAGTGAATTCATTGGCTTCAGGCAATTAACCCTCATATCTTTAAGTTCAGAATCTGTCCATATTTGTACCGAGGAAATAAATTCTATAACTATTAAACCCCATTGCTCTGTTATTCTTCCTCATGTCTCTTATATTAGCTCTCTCACTTGGGTGCTTGCAGGCTGAGACCTGCAGACCTACTAGAAAATGTGGGCTTTGTGCCATAGGATAAACTTTTAGAGAAGTTTGCAAAGTTTAAAGCAATGATAGGAGAAAAATGATGCTGTTTTTGCAGGAGTGACTTCAGTGTAAACCATGCTGCAGAAATATTAATAGAAAACTCCATTCAGGCCTGCATGTGCATCCGTTTCCTTCCCCAACTCACTCTATATATTGAATGGCTTTAGGTGTGTGCTTTGCTGTAAAAAAAAAAACTGTTTCATTTTGATATGAATGCTGCTGGAGCCCTTGTACAAGTGGATACTGTATCACAGCTGATAGGAAGAATCAATAGACCAGTGTATCAGTTAGTAAAAAGCTGACAAGCTATCTGGCACCTGGATGGCATGACTGGTATTAGTTTACTGGCTGTTTCCTGATGCGGCTCAAGTTGGTTATTCACCGTTATCTCCCTGCTTATGTCAGACACAACTCTCTAGAAAAAACTGAGCTGAGATGTTTCACAAAATGTACTTTAAATCGGACAGAGTCAATTTCTAGCTTTGCTTAGATAACTGAAAATCATAACTTGGAAGAAAAAATCTTTGGCCTGGGGTAAAAAAAAAAAAAGCTACATCTGTCTTTAAGAGCAAATGGGAACTGCAAGCAGAATTGAAAACAAAGTTTCACAGAAACACGTTTGCTGCTCTCCCATTCATGAAATTCAGAAACAAAAAATTGCAAGATTCACAGAGTTTGGAAGCTCAGTGCCCAACCAGGGTGCATGAAGTATGATATAATAGGTTTCAGTTTCTTAAAACAGGATGCCCTTTGACCAGGAAAAAGGGCCTTTTGTAATCCCAAAGCTTTGAGACACTGGCTGCGTCTACACAAGATGCTGACTGCACAGTAACTGGAGTTACTGCACTGTAGCATGTTCACATGGCTTTTTGGTGATGCTGACTGAGCACTAGCTCATTACTACTGTACAGTAGTGTCATGTCATGCTTCATGCCACGTGATGCTATTGCACAGCAGTAATGAGCTAATGAGCTACCAAGCTGTAGGCATCTTGTGTAATCTCAGCCTCTGTGTCTCGAAAGAATCATCAGGTCATGCTTTTAGCTATCTTTTCATAAACATTTTAGAATACACCTGGTTTAGATGAACCAACTTGCAAATGAGGATGTGTTTATGCACAGCTACAAACACACATATGTGTAAGTTACTAGATCCATATTAAGTCTGAGGGCTCATTATCATACTTTCTATTTTAATACTATGGGTGTAATATTATGATCAGGCATAGCAGTTATGTTAAGTCTAATTATATTTATTTGTGTAATTAAATTGTTGAATGATCCTGATCAGTAGAAAAAGGATCACTGTTTACTTGGCCATATATATGCTATTGTGATAGGAATAGTAGAGAAACTTACAATAGAGCATGTTGAATAGCTAGCATCTTTGGCATCTTTGATTTTGAAGACTCTGTGAGGCTAATCTTACAGATATCTTTTAGGAATCTGCTGGCATGAAGATATTGGCAGATGTTATGTTAATTGCACAATAAATTGTAACATGGCACAGCTGGAGCTGTCAGAGAAACTTACAGGCTACCCTATCATGTTGCCACATGGCGGCAATGGTAACAGGGCTGCTAGGGCAGTCCTGCAAAGGTCCAGGTTCATGGGGAGTAAGGGCTCATAAACCAGGTCCCTGATGTCAAGGTTCCCACATGTCACCAAGTTGAAATGATACTGTGGAAAGTCTGGTACTGGGGTACCCCAGCATTGACTGATATACATTGGGATCTGAGGAGTTTTATCCTCAGATTGTTGGGGACAACTTCCTGATGCAAGTGCTGGTGCAGCCAACTAGAGGCCATGCTCTTCTTGACCTGCTGCTCAAAAACAGGGATGAATTGGTGGGGAATGTAGTAGTGGGTGGAAACTTGGGCAGCAGTGACCACAAAATGACTGAGTTCAGGATCCTGTGGAAAGGCAGGATGGAGAGCAGCAGAGTAAGGACTCTGGGCTTCAGAAAAGCAAACTTTGAGTTTCTCAGGGAACTCACAAGCAGGATCCCCTGGGAAACCGGGCTGAGGGGCAGGGGAGTCCAGGATAGATGGCTGTACTTTAAAGAAACCTTACTGAGAGTACAGGAACAAACCATTAAGATGCACAGGAAGGCTAGCAAGTATGGCAGAAGACCAGCTTGGCTTAGCAGGGAACACCTCAGTAAATTAAATCATAAAAAGGAAGTGTATAGGAAGTGGAAACTTGGACAACTAACTATGAAAGAATATAAGAACATTGCTGAGGCAAAGGCCGAAGTGCAATTAGAGTTGCAGCTAACAAGGGACGTGAAAGGTAACAAGAAGCATTTCTACAAGTATGTCAGCAGCAAGAGGAGGATCAGGGAAAGTGTGGGTCCTCTACTGAATGGGGAGGCAACCTTGTGACAGAGGATGCAGAAAAGTCTGCAGTGCTCAATGCCTTTTTTCCTCTGTTTTTACAGGCAAGGTTAGCTCCCACACCTGGCAGTACAGTTTGGGGAGGAGGTGAGCAGCCCTCAGTGGTGAAAGAACAGGTTAGGGACTACTTAGAAAAGTTGGATGCGTACAAGTCCATGAGGCAGGATGGAATGCACCCGCGGGTGCTGAGGAAGTTGGTTGATGTGATTGTAGAGCCACTGGCCATCATCTTTGAAAACTCATGGTGATTAGGAGAGATCCCGGGTAACTGAAAAAGGGCAAACATAGTGCCCATATTTAAAAAAGGGGTCTTTTAAAAAACTACAAAATGGTCAGCCTTACATCAGTCCCTGGAAAAAATCATGAAACAGATCCTCAAGGAATCCATTTTTAAGTATCTGGAGGAGAAAAAGGTGATTAGGAACAGTCAGCATGAATTCACCAAGGCAAGTCATGCTTGACCAATCTGATTGCCTTCTATGATGAGGTGACTGGCTCTGTGTATGTGGGAAACTGGTGAATGTGGTATACCTTGATTTTAGCAATGATTTTGATACAATCTGCCACAACATTCTCACAGGCAAGCTAAGGAAGTATGGATTGGATAAATGAATGATAAGGTGGATAGATAACTGGATGGAACATTGGAATGAGAGAGTAGTAATCAATGACTCAATGTCAAGTGGGCAGTCGACATCAAGTGCATTGCTGCAGGTGGTGGGTTCACTGGCTGGGCAGCAGCTGTGCAGAAATGGCCTGGGGGTTACAGTGGACAATAAACTGAATATAAGCCAACAGTGTGCCCTTGTTGCCAAGAAGGCAAACAGCTGACTGGGCTGTATTGGTAGGTGTGTTGCCAGTAGGCCAAGGGAAGTGATTATTTCCTTCTATGCAGCACTGGTAAGGCCACATCTAGAGTACTGTGTTCAGTTTTGGGCCCCCCACTGCAGAAAGGATGTGGACAAATTGGAGAGGGTCCAGTGAAGGGCAACAAAAATGGTGAGGGGGCTGGGGGATATGACTTATGAGGAGAGGCTGAGGGAACTAAGCTTATTTAGTCTTCAGAAGAGAAGACTGAGGGAGCCTTCAACTACCTGAAGTGGGGTTCAAAAGAGGATGGAGCTAGACTGTTTTCAGTGGTGACAGATGAAAGAATAAGGAGCAATGGTCTCAAGTTGCAGCAAGGGAAGTTTAGGCTAGATAGTAGGAAGAATGTTCTCACTAAGAGGGTAGTAAAAAACTGGAACAGGTTGCCAGAGTGGTTGTGGGCGCTCCATCCTTGGAGGTTTTCAAGACCCGGCTAGACAAAGTTTTGGCTTGGATGATCTAGTTGGGGGTGGCCCTGCTTTGAACAGGGGGTTAGACTACAGAAATCATACAAAATTATGGAGGAGTTCATATCTCCAATATTGTAAACAATGCACGATTTTAGGGATCCAGGATAAAATTCCTCAGATGCCATCACACCTTTAAATTAATGTCTGCTAGGGGCCCAACACATCTAAATGAGATGCTGTTCCACTCTTCTACAGACTCTGAAAACCCATTAATATAAAAGATAAGGTGGGGCCTCCTTTTCCTTATTGCTTGTTGTGATCTAGTTTTAACATTAATTTGAAAGTATATTTCAAATATATTTACTTTAACAGTTTTTCAGGGAGTCAAGCATAAGGAACAAGGTTGCTCTTAGATGCCTAATGGGTAGAAAAGGATCTGATTCTAAGTGTTTGCATGCAAGACTGGGGTTTTTGCAGCCTTTATATGAATAGCATAAATGAAAATGAGACATAGACCTAAAACTATAGTAACCAGTTCCCACTGTTGACTTGATTTTGCTTTCTCAAAGGGCATGTTTCCCTTGCACAGTGTAGTGCTATCTAGAGGTACTCCAGCTCCCTACAAGCAGGTGCATTAGACAGAGGCTCCTTGGGCACATCTACATGTATAATTAATACAAAGCAATAAAATCCAGAGATTATTGTTCCTGGATGTGGTGTTTGAATATTTACCCAGGACCACAGCACATTGAGTTGGCTTGGAGCAGCCCCAGCTGGTAGGATGCCTGAGGGATCATCCGGCCAGCCTGGGGCTACTCTCCCCAACCCAACATGCTGCGGAGGGGCTGACTGGGCCACAAAGGTGCTTCAGTGCAGGGCTAGCTGGAAGGCAGGCACAGCAGCATCTACATGTGTACGGCTGTGGAGTTTTTCAACTCCACAGTGGGTACTTTTATTTACAAGTTAGTTTACTCCTGTCTAATATGGGCTCACATGTAGATGCTGAGATGTTTACTATGCATTAGAGGTGTGCAAAATGGGCCCTATTTGATTTGGATTAGGATTTGGCCCAAATCAGGGACAGTGATTCAATTAATTGATTTGGATCACTGTCCCCAATTCGATTTGGTGAATTCTGAATCTGAAGATTTGATGCTGATTTAGAGAATCAGCAATTCGGACATAGACACAGCTTTAAATGTTTTTTCTATATACCTCCAGGTACCAGGCACACATGAATGCTGTGATGCTGGGGCAGATGGAGCATCACACTGGAGTGTGGGGTTCCCCCCCACCCCTTGACGACAAACGCAGAAGTAGACCAGAAGTACTTTTGATTCACTTCTGGGTCTGCTGGGGAGCGCACGGGGGAGCCCTTCTGTGCCCTCCCCAAGCTTGGCAATCAGCTATGGGGGGGACACTGGTTGCCCCTCCCAGACCCAAAAGGCACCAGTCTCTGAGCCAGGGGCATTAGGGTGGGGGAGAGCAGCAGACCTGGAAATGGACCAGAAGTGCTTCTGGTCCACTTCCAGGTCTACTGCTGAACACACTGGAGACTCCACCCCGCACTCCTGTGGGACACTCCATCTGCCCCAGCATCACAGCATTCATGAGCCACCTGGTATCTTGAGGTATATAGAAAAAACATTTAAAGTTGTGTCTATGTCTGAACCTCTGAATTGATTAGGGCAGTTCCAATTAATTTTGGAGACATTAAAGGGTTTCGTAATTCAGTTCAGATGAGGAGATTTGGCCGCTGAATCTTCACCAAATTGAATCAGCGACCAAAGCTTCACATAGTCCTAATATGCAGCTGTTTAATCTACTGTTCAGTAAATATCTCATGCAAATTCATCCCTTTTAGACTAATTTACCCTGCTTTCAATGGAATAAATCAGCCTGAGTGGGGCCTCATACCATTGTGGCTACATTTTTTCTGGTACCTGAGTTACCATGGGTATCTCTCTACATGGCAGTATTTTATCTGATAAAGCAATACACAAAGCTGCAGGCTCAAATGTTACAGCTGTGAATTACTTCTGTTAGAATTGGAGAAGAAAACAATTTCTCAACCTTGGAGTTATTTGGGTTTAAATGCCACCTCATTTTTCTTGGCAATGCAGTGGAATGTCTACTACTGATACATAAAAGCAGGGGTGCTCTCAATTATTATTACTTTAGGTTTGACGTTAGAAAAGCAATGTTAATACAAAAGCTCGAGTGCTCTGGCAGTAATTAGACTGAAAGCAGAGTAGAGATGCACCTTATAGGCTAACTAAATCAGATACGCATAAGCTTTCATGAGGCCAAGCTCATCTCATCAGATCCTGTCATTGATAATTAGGCTAAAAGCCATCTAGCAGTTTTAATACTGATATACAAGTAAGTCAAATTTGCCAACCAGCAGTCATAGATAATCAATCAGAGATAACAGTTGAGTTTAGCCAGTATTTAAGAAAAACAGATAAAAACAAACCAGGAATGCCTCTTTTCCCTAAATCATATCCAGGAATACACCTTCATTCTTCCCCAAACCCTATCAGAAAAGGTAGGGGAGACAGGATATCAGTTCCAATAAATGTAATTTGTGCCAAATGTTAAAGTGTACAGCAAACTTGTCTGCGTGTGAGTGTGCGCGTGCGGTTTCCCCGTGACCTCCTGACAAAAACCATCTAATTACTTTTCATCTCCTCACTGCCCTTTCTGAAACAAGTGCTTCCCTTTAGAGCAATATCCTGTCTGTCTACTATGGATCCCCCAGGTACCACAAGCTCTGTAGGAGATGAGTTAATTAATTCCAAGATAAGCCATAAAAAACATAACAAAACCAGAACTGATAATGTAAAGGGTTTATCAGATCTATCTTCTAGAGATATATCTGAACACAGAGTTTTTCCCTAAATTGGTCCTTTTTCGAGGAATATGTCTAAGTTTGATAGAGAAACTCTTGTCCTTTGCATAGTGGAAATGCTGCATAATTTGCTGAGTAGTTTAAAATACCATATTTACTTGATTGCAAGATGAGGTTTTTTTCCCCCATTTCTCATAGGGAAATTCAATTTTTCCCCCATTTCTCCTTTGGTCAGGAACGTAACCCCCTATTATAACATTGTTTCAATGGGAAAATCAGATTTCACTTACATCGTTTTGACTTGCAGTGCCTTTTCCAGGAAGGTAACCTGCTGTAAGTGCGAGGACTGCCTGTATTACTACTACTACTACTCAACCTGTACTACTGTAGACGTAGGCATGCAGAACAGTTTCAGTCTTAGCAGTTTAACAACGGACCATGTATTTTGGGCTATGTCTGGTGTTGTTTTCTCTTTCAATTCTCTGCTCTTTCTGCATCTCTTTCACAGATGCCCAAACCTTCACAAAACAATTGCTAGTCAAACCTCTCCACTGATGTGCCACTGCCTTGGGCAGTGACATGCTGAAACTTTAGGTGGAGGTAACTATTGTTTCTGCTATTTGGTTCCATAAGGATTTTACGTGTATATTAAATTAGGGGTGGCAGTTATTCCTTAACCATAACAACATTCTTCTTGTGGGCTCGTGGAATTATCAATGTCTACAAAATACCTCCCTGTCAGGCCAGGACTCTCTTGATCTGCTACCTGGTACCATGTAAACTAGTACAGCTTTCTTCATGGTTGGGTTGTCAGCCACTAAACAGGTACCCCCACCTTAGCTAGCCTGGGTGAGGAAGGTGTGTGAACACCCAAGAGGACTAAAAATAATATCTGATGAGCTCATTGACAGCCTACAGCCACCCATACCTGAAGAGGAGATGGGCGCCAGCAGGTCACTCTGCCCAAAGAATCACCAATGATGCAAAGGAATTCAACTAGCCTAGGAGGGTTTTTATAGTGTTTTAGGTGCCCCAACAGTTGAACAGCCTCGGGACTGACTTGACTTGATTTTATAAAGTATCTAAGAGTCATGAGTAAATCTGACAGAAAAGTGAGGCTCAGGGATCGGGAAGAGAGGTGGGATGCTTACCAAAGTTGCCAAAAGTAGGGTGACCATATTTCCTGTGTCACATAATGGGGAGTTGTTTCTGAGCTCTGGTCTCAGTTGAATTTGTTGGAAAATGGGGATGGGGGGGTGTTGGGGTTTAGTCTGAGCTGAGTTCTGGTCTCAGTCAAGGATGAGGGGTGGTGCACTGGGGAATGAGGGTGGAAGAGAAACAGTCCTGTTTTCATTGGGACAGTCCTGTTTCAAAAACCTGTCCTCAGCATTCTGCTGAAAACTGATGCTTGGGATAGGTATTGAAAATGGGCCATGCTAGGCAAGATATCTAATGTTGCTTCAAATGGCCCCTACTCTCTGAACAGTCTGAACTCCAGTATTGGAGCATGGACAAAATTTCAGGGAGTGAATTCGTTAGTGCCTGCTGCCACTTTGCACTGTTTGTTCCACTGCAGCATCTCTAAAGCAGCCTCACAGGTCCTTCAGATTTTCTCTGGCAAGCATCTCTTTCCTTTTCTCCCAGGAGACCTATAGTAAGATTAAGGGCATAGTTCTTGCTGTAAACCCACAAGTCTCTAAGGACCTTTCTTGGAAGTATACTTAGCTTGAGTAAAAAAGGCAAAAGGTCTCAAACAGTGACAAAAGTAGATAACAAGCAAGTAAACTTAAGTCACAAGATCACAAAAGTAAGGTGCAAGTAACAGATAAGCACAATGCTAAGGCAGCTGATAGGCATGAAGCATGAAACTACATACACGAGTTACAGGTACTTTGGGATATTTTAAGAAGTGTATATAATTGAGGGGACACGTATTAATCGTAATAATATCACAGCAACCATCTGATATAAATGTCAATGCTTAATAAGTAACATGGAAAATTAACCTATCAGAACTAGGGATCCTAACAGAAATCTGGCTGTAGATGTCTAAATAAGATGAAGCAGAAATGTACCAAATATGATTATACACAGATCAAGGGGGATTAGTGTAACATATTACATATAATGCTTCCTAATATAGTCCCAGTGGGGGGGAGAAAAACAACTAAGATGATGACTAACATGTTTCACCCACTTCGAGTCTCTCTGCGGAGGATAGAGTGTGTGAGTAACATTAATATTGTTCATTCTGTTCTGCTTTCCTTCTTTTCTGCTGTCACAGGTATGCTGTTTTATTTGGGCTTGGAAAGAAAAATGTTTTCTCTCATCTGTGTGACTCAAAGAATTCCACCTATTGATGACCTCTCAATCAAAGAAGGCAAGTAACAAATAAAGTTATCCATGTTAGGAGTCTGAAATAAATATAATATGGCTTTTTACATATTCAGAGCAAAGTAATTTATCTTTACAGTTCTCCTCTGGGTGAGTTAAGGTTGGGTCTTTCAGAGGAAAATAAGAGTACCCAACCCTCTTAGACTCCTTCGAAACATCCAGCCCATTTTTACTGACAGGAGAATTGAGGCAGAGGGAGACTAAGAAGCCAGGACCATTTAGAGAGTTGGCAACTGGGAATTGCCAGTTTTATGATCATTTAAACTAGTGATGCTCAACCTCTGGCCTATGGGTCAAAACTGGACCATGAGACCATGTTATTCCTCCAATAGGTATTCCCACAGGTCCAACAATTTGGCAGCAGGGAAGTAGTGCCAGAGTTAATTGCAGCTCTTATGTTGCCAAATTTATGGAACCATGGGGAACCACCCAGGCTGGATGATGTGGTCCACACACTAGATTAGCGGGCACATGAGGTCAGTCTGTAGTAGATCCAGTGCTTGGGGTCAGGCTGGCATGTGGAATTACTCTGCTCACTGGGTTGGTCCAGAGCATGGTTTCAAGAGGAGGTGAAGCAGCTACTTGGCTAGGATGGTATGGCAGGGCACTGTTGGTGGTGCCACTTTAAGGGCCAGAAGACAGCAGTGGGCAGGTCCCTGATGAGGGCAGCCGTTTTAGATTCAGGGCTGCCCATATAAACAGGGCATTTTTGCTGCCTAGGAGGCCAGACAAATACATTACCTGGCTGGAGGACTGCTGGTATCATCTGGAGGTAAGGGAGGAGCTGTAGGGAATGGTCAGGAGGCTCCTGGTCCTAGGCATGACCTAAAACTGCACCCTGCCAGGAGTCCGTGAGTTGGTGAGGCTCTCAGTGGTGCGGGAGCCCCCAGGAAACGCCAGGTCATTTACCACCCTAGTGAAAGGCAAGTCAGGGTGCTTTAACCCCTATCCCCCACAACTGGGTGGGTTACCCCCTTTGTAGGGGGTGGAAGGTTGACCCCAGAGAGAGAGTGGGGCCATAGACTCATAGCTGTTTGGACATCCCCTGACTGATCAATGCTGGGGCCAGGACCGGAAGGGTCGAAGGGCCAGGAGCCCACCGTGAGGGACGCCCAAGAGCTAAGGGCCTGGAGTTCCGACTGGCCTGGAGGTGGGCTAGGGCTAGAGGAGCCAAAAGTCCAGGGGGCACCACATCTGTAAGGGGGAAGCAGTTCAGGGAGCTATGTTGCCCAGGATGAAGGTGGAATAGGCTGCCTGAGGAGAAGAATCCAGGTGGGGTTCAACTAATAGTATTCTGGGGCCTAGAGTGGGGCTGGTGATATTGATAACATCTGGATGCCATCTGCAAGGCTTGGGCTGTGGTGTAGGGGAGGAATGGAGCCACAGATGGTGCCCCCTGGCATCGGGGAAAGAAATAGGCAGCCTCCTGCTTTAAGATCAATGAAATAATTAACAACAAGGCATGGTGGGTGAGAATGTGGGCGGTTAGCCCAGAAACAGGTGAGCAGGCCACAGTGAGATTGGCCTGGAGTAGGCCCCCTGTTACAGATGGCTTAGTCAGGCACGATTCTGCCTTGAGCAGGGGACTGGACTAGCTGACCTCATGAGGTCCCTTTCAACTTTACTTGCCTATGCCACAATCCTCTGATCAGGCTGTGCACAGAATCAGGCTAGCATTGAGGCTGAATCTGATGTATGAAGTCAGGACATTGCGCTGGATTGCACTTCTGAGAAGTGGATCTAGAAAGGGTGCAATAGTGCAACTACATCCCCACTTTCCAGACAATGATGCTGTGGGAACCTCTGGACTGCACAGTGAGCTGTGCAGGGCCCCAGTCCCTGGTCAGCTTGTCTGGAGCTGGCAAGGAGCAGCTTTCAAGCTTCCTTCATGTTTAGGACAACAGGGAATGAAGAAGCAGAAGTCTGGTGAGGGGAAGGGGGAGAGCTGTGCCTTTGAACATGGAGGGGAGGGAATATTCTTATATGCTTAGAGGACTTTAGAAAAAAAATCTGTAAAGGCTCCCACAGCATGGGCTGCCCATATCAGTGAGTGGAGATGGAAAGGGGGCTGGGAATAGGTGTGCAGCTATCTCTGCAGCATGGATGACAGCTCCTGCAGCCTGCTTGCCAAATCCTAGATCCACCCCTGGCACCTGCTGATTGAACTCATGCTGGATCAAGTCCAAAGACCAACCCAGAGCCACTTATCCAGGCCACAGGACCAGAAGGTTGAACACTGCTGTTCTAGATTAAGGTGCTTTAGACCATGCTAAACAGTTGCCCTTAAATATGTGGCTTCCAATGTTTTACTTTCCTGCCTAAGCAGAACCTGCATGACAGGGTATACTGCTCGGAAAGGTTTATTTTGTAACTCTGCATAATAGGATGGCATGCATCAAATTCCTTCTTACTTGGGACTTGGGTATACATCTTAACTAAAAACTCAAAGCCAACTTGCCCTAAGTTTTGGAAGGGTTGAAATATGAACTCTATAACTTGGGACCTGAGCCTATCCCTATTCTTGACTACAGGATTTGAAGAAAGGTTGGCAAAAATGGGAGGTGTAAGGACTAATCTACTGTGATACCAAGCCCCTGCAACTGCAGCTTTCCAACTAAAGTTTTTGCATTTAATTGCCTGTCTCAGACAGGAACACAGAAAATAAGCAGCAGTTATTTATACAGGCTAGTAACTTTGTTTTAAGACTCTTTGATTAAAGAGCACTCTAAAGAAACACCTTAAAAGCATTTGAATCAGTCCTAATATATGCTTGGTATAATATCTGAAATTAATTCAAACAAATGTTTATTTGAATAGGCAGGTAGGACTCAAGTTATGGATCAACATCTTCAGTTTTTTTCTGTTCACATCTTCCTAAGTACTGTAGATGCTGCTAAAGCCACTGGAAATCTTATTCACAAGAGTCATTTTTTTTTCTTCCCACCTGAAAGCAGTCAGGCCAGACATTTTTGTGTGCTAGTCCAAGCATGAAACAGAAGCTGTAGGACTCAGAAATCCTTTAACTTCTCAAACCAATCACAACTAAATGTCACAGAGTGAAATTCAGATCCTAGAAAGCCAAGCTCTTTATCAAAATCATTTCAATAACAAATCTGAGGAATATATCACCTTCTCATAGGGATTCTGGAGCAGAAAAAGCTACATTTATTGGAAAATTAATCACGGAACTCAGTTCCAGTCCCAGACCAAGGACTAGTTGCTCACTCCTGCTCTGTGCAGCTACCATGTAATGGGCAGAATTCCAACTTGATGAATGAACAGCTGTAAGTGGTCTGATTAAAGTATAGGACTGATTTGTATTACCTCTCTCTGGGTCCCTAAGTATCCAAACTATAGTATCATTGTATCTAGGGTCAGAAGGGGCCTAGAGCAGGCCATCTAGTCTGACCCCCTGCCAATGGCAGGAATGAGTGCCAGGGTCACAGGACCCCAGCCAAGTACT